>CM040241.1:245471251-245789500 GCA_022545495.1 Chrysanthemum lavandulifolium | reverse complement strand
GATTTGACGAAAGTTGCCCACTGTGGATAAATTCCATCGACCAAGTAATACCCTGTTCATACCTAGTTCCGTTGACCATATAAGGTGCTCTTGGGCATTATCAACAAGAAGGTCGTCGAATAACGGAGAGTTATCTAAAACATTAATATCGTTATTTGCCCCGCCATCCCAAAAATGCATGCGGATCCATAAATCTTGAGAAGCAACAACGAGCATAATTGTTGGGTATTTTTTTTATCACCCTAGAAAATGCCCTTGCCAAGCCAACTGGACAATTTTTCCATTCCAGGTGGATACGATGCGCTACCAAGCATTCTCGGAAAACCATGTTTTCTTCATGTTGTTGATAAATTTTTGAATGTCGCCCATGTTGGTTTTCTTAAATACTCAGGCATAAACAAATCCATAATACATTTGTTAAAATTTTCAAGACATACTTTTGAAGTACTACACCCATTTGCAAGTATTCATCAAATGCATCGGGTGATGTGTCGTCACGCTAATTGGCGTATGGCGTTCGTACACTTCATTAGAGCACTTATACTCATTCGACCACATGCATCGGTGTTTGCCTAAAGTAATTAAAATGATGCGGAATATTATCGGAAGTATAAGATTCAATACCTTCAACTATTTGCGAGAATAGTTTCCGGCTCATCGAAATCTTCTACGAAAATTCGGTTTGAATACTTACAACCTTATGCGAAATAATCGTTCTTGCAGACGTTCTCTGCAAGCTCACGTTCACGATATATATGGAGTGCGAGCGACTAGGATGTTGAGATTCAATACCTTCTTCTTGTTCCAAGCGAAGGCGATACTCGTGCAGCGGACGCCATAAATTGGATGTCTTCTTGGTCTTCTGTCTCGACCAAGGCAGAGAATATCACCAAATCATTTGGATCCATTGTGAGCGAACTTGATTCTTGAATTATGAAAGTGTTGAGAAGTATATAAAGTGTGAGAGGAAGTGTGAAAAAATAGAGTTTTAGTTGGGTATTTATAGTGGTAAAAAAATGTTTTGAATTATTTTTTAAAACTAGCCGTTAGGGGTTTTATGTAAATTTTTTTAAATGTAACGTTAGAGGGCTAGTTTTGTAACATTTTGAATTTTTTTTGCCATAGCAGCGCAGTTAAGCCAACGCCCCTCCAGCGTTATTTCTCATGCCCTCCAGCGGACTAACGCCTCCAACGGCGTTGTTGACGCCTCCAATGGCGTTATAGCGTGATGAATGGACATGCTCTAATATTTTAAAATAACATAACTATTTATAATATTCAATAAGTTTTTTTTTAAAATTATTATATAATGTAAGTTTATATTATATTTTCTATCTACTTTTTCGAAACCCACATCAAATCCAAATCCTAATCCAAATCCAATCCTAATCCTAAACCCACCTTCAAACAAGCGGGCCTGAGTATTACATGCATATTCATTTTACTCGATATAGGTTTTGAAAGTCTTTATATATGCTTCCATACTAACTAAAACTTGCACCATTATTTTCCAACAATGATATGCCTGAAGTTTTTCTTGCATGATAACTTTTGAGGTAAAGGTATCGTAATGTATTATCTTGTCGTTTCATCTTTATATGTATCTAACAATTTATTTTGTTATTCGATGTCTTAAACTTGATTTTATAGTATTTTTGTGTCTTTATGAAAATTATGATACATATAGTAGCAAAAAATGAGGGCAAAGTATATAAAAATCTGATAAAATTAAGTTTAGTACGTATAATAAAAACAATTATTTGATACATATAAAGGTGTGGTGTGAAGTATGATACGTTATGGGTCCATTAGCCCATAATTTATTTGAAACACATATCGTGCATCTAAAATTCTTAACAGACTTGTATGTTTATTGCTAATAAGATTCAAAGTTTTTTTTGTAGGAGGTGATTGGACACTCGTAATTTTGATCGGAATGACAATTGTATAAGCGAGTTAAAGCGCATGCAAGCACTGTGCAAATGTGTAATGCATACAGTAGAGTGTCCCAATCAAAAGTGTGAGTGTGCAAATCAATTCCCTTTTTTGTATCATGGCGCGCTTGATTCTGAAGTTAGGTACACTTGTTCAATTTGTATGTTTGATGCAGTGCATAATGTTGCTATATGTCATTCTCAAGAGTTGAGTTATTTTACATACTCATAATCCATTACATACTAAGAAATAATTCTGGACCACACAAACTATTAGATCTAATAGGATGGTACCGGATCGAATAAAAAGACTCAAACAATTAAAAAGTCTAAAAAAACCCCTCTACTTGACATGTGTATCCCCTTTTCCCAATTGATAGGGGTACTTTTGGAAACTTAAAATTATATTAAAGAACCCTTTTTAGGACACCATCTGTTACTTTTCCTACTATAAACCATCTATTTTCTTCAATCACAGGTTTGATTTCTTCAATCCCGAATCTAATTTTTTAATTCATAATTTGATTTCTTTAATTTGATGTTCATATTGAATTGCGTTAGATTGTGGTTAATCATTATCTTCCTTTTATCATAACTTAATTGAGTTCATTCAGTAGCTTTGACATCTAGTCTTTCAATTGTTCAACTAATATGATTAACTAATATGATTAATGATGCTCTAGTAAATAACAACTCACTCGAGCCAAGTAAAGAGTTACTATATTTTTTCTTTTATTTTTTTAAGTTAAATCTTTTTTAATACTTCAATTTGTTATTTCTTCTATTTATCTATTTTTAATGGAATTGTTCATCAAAACCATGACGAACAAAGATTTAAATCTGTAATAAATAGTGAAATGTTGTAGATTTATTTTACTTTTACCAATGGAATTCAATTTAATGAACAACATGTCGTTTACCTTTTTTTTAAACTTTTACTCTTGATGTTTATACTTTTTGATCCATTTTGCATCACAGTAATGGATACTTACGTTTCTTTATTTCATGAATAGCTTCAAATGTTCACATAGGTAAAGATGACGAGTAAATTGAATAATAAACATTCATGGGTATCATCTTGAAGTTTTGTGTTTTGTGTGTGTCAATTTCTTAAGGTTAATAGTTGTCAATTTGTTCACATATTTAAGGTTAAGAGTTTATCAGTTATTTTTTATATTATTCATCAGTTATTTTTAATAACATTCATGATTATTTTTATAATGTTCGTGATTTTAAAAAATAACGTTCATCGATTATTTTGATATTTTTATCGATTATTTTTTATAACATTTATCAATTATTTTTATAATGTTCGTGATAAATAACGTTAATGAGTTATTTTTCATATTGTTCATGATTATTTTTATAACGTTCGTGATTATTATTCAACTTTAAAGTCGCGATATCTCACTCATATCATATCGTATTTGAGTGATACAAATTTTGGATAAAGAATGGCCAAAAAGCTACAACTTTCATGTTTTAAGTTTTGCAAAATTAAGCTTTTAAACTAGACAAAATTAGAACCGAAAATTTGAAAATCAATACCTATTGAAAGTTGAAAAAAGTTGCGATTCATATATCATAATGCATACCAAATTAAAAAAATTAAATTTTAAAATTATGGTGAAATCGGTTTTCGTAAAAGTTAAATCGTTTAAAAGTTATTTACGTTTGAAGTTTTGGGGTGGAATAAAAAGGGGTTAAAAGACAAAACGCTCCTAACCGAAATTAGTAAGAAAACAAGGGAGGGAGAGGGGGGGTGGACAGTGTCATTAGATAATTGACTTTCTAGATTTTTAATTTGTTTCACTTTTGAGTAGATCGCGTCTCTGGAAAGTATCTGATCTTGAGTTATATATGACTTTTTTTTTTTCATTTATTACCATTAATTTCTTAATAAATTATATATTTCAACAAGTCATTTTCACAACTTCTCTCAATGCATAAAAGCCTTTCAAAAGCTTTTTAATTAATTTATATTTAACGAAGAGTGTGAAATGAAAATTCAACAAGCCATTCATTTGAAAATTACTTCATTTTGTGTCAAACGCTTTAATCTACTAAGTCATTTTTTAAGAGTCATTAGTAAATTTGTTCTGACAATGGGTCAAGTCATTCATATAGCTTATCAAAATAATGAAAAGTTATTTACAAAACTTGCATTATAGATATTCTAAAGGAGAATAAAAATGAAAATGAAGGAACCTAAAGTGTAAATTTGAATCACTTTCTTTTTATTTAATTAAAATCCACTTTCAGTTCTTAATTTTAAATATTACATAACTCAAAAATCGTAAACCGTTAACCTACAAAAATTACACCATTGTGTCGAATATTTAATTATCTTTCAATAGAGGGACACCTTCATATACTTTTGACAAATGTTTTTTTGTCGCTGCAATATTACTTGTGATATAACACTAATCTGTAAGTTTTAACACTCAACATACTTTCGTAAAACGCGTATATTTTTGTAGAATTTCAAATGAATCATCGTTTTTGGCATTGAAAAATAAGCATCATTAGCATTCCAACCATTATCACACATAGTTTTTGAACCTCTAAATCATAAGTTTATTCATACAAGTGAACGTTCAAACTTACATATTAGTGTTATATCATAAGTGATATGTCAAGCAAAATATTTAGAGGTTCAAAACCTATGTGTAATAAATAAAATAATTTTTTTTACAGCTTGATTATCAAATGTGATATAACATTAATCTGTAAGTTTGAACACTCAATATGATGTCATGAAATAAGCATTTGTGTAAAACTTAAAATGATTAATCTTTTGACATTAAAAAAATACACATAACTAGTTTTTCAAATATATGTCAAACATAATTTGTGAACACCCTGATCAATATAATTTATTCATAAAAGTTGGATGAAACAAAAGAGATTTTTTATTTATTTATTTTTATTTTTTATTTTTATTTTTATTTTATTTTTTTGAAAGTCAACATACATCGTTAGAGGAAACAAAAGAGTTTTCTAAAAGTTAGAGGAAACGCTAATATGTAAGTTCGAACGCTCAATATGCTGTCGCAAAAACGAGCATAAGTAATAGTATAAAACTCCAAAAGATTCACCATTTTTTGTATTGAAAAATACACATTCTAAGCTTTCCAACTACATATCACACATAATATTTGAACCTCTAAATCAATACGCTTAATTCATAGAAGATCTTGAAAATAGAAAGAAAATGATATTCAAAACTCTTTTGATATATCACTTGTGATATAACACTAATATATAAGTTTGAACACTAAACGTGTTGTCATAAAATGGACATAATTATTTGTAAAAACTCTAAAAGATTTACCATTTTTTGCATCTATGTCAATATCTTCTGCATTCGAATCTAAAAATTAGTGTTATATCACATGTAGTATATTAAGCATGTTTGAATATAAAAAAAAATTATATACTTTTTCAACTTTTATAAATAAATTGTAATGATATAAAGTTCAATAATTATGTGTGATATATGATTGAAAAACTAAGAACTTGAACTTTTAAATGCGAAAAACGATGAATCATTTGGAGTTGTAAACAAATACTTAATCTAACTTTGAAACATCATGTTGAGTGTTCGAACTTACAAATTAGTGTTATATCAAAAGTGATACTGCACCGGAAAAAAATTTGTCGAAAATATATGAAAGTGCCACTCAATAAAAAGATAATTAAATGCTCGTTACGATAGTGTAATTTTTGAAGGTTAATAGTTTACGATTTTTGAGATATGCAATTTTTAAAAAAGATGGGTGAAAGTGGTATTTAATTAGAAAAGATGACGGCGGAAGAGGAGAAAGTTAATGTTTATTATGTTTGTTCTTGTCCATTAGATCAAACTAGCGAGAATCTCCATAGCGATCTGCAGTCTGCTGTGTGACTATATTTTGCGACAAGTAATGTTATCCTGTTACATATGTTTTCTAACAATAATTGTACCAATGAATGGTAATTTATTTTAAAATAACTTTAAGTAATAATAATGCAAAGTATTTTATATCTTAATAAACATAAGGTGCAAACAAAAGAAAGGAACATAAGTAGCACCTTTGAAACGTAAGTTAAAATAGACGGGTACCTCATGTTGCGGCGACGAATACTCGTATAATTAAATTTTCCGTGAGCAAATATATACATTTTTAAACACCAAATAATTTGATCACCGTTAAATTATCATTTTAAACTTAATAACATCAACCATATAATTAAAATTTTGTTACAATAATTTTAAGCCGCTCATGCATAAATAACTTATTTTCAACTAAATGGGTCAAAAATGGCATTTAGGATGGCTTGTTATGTACATAACAGATGGTCAATCCATAAAGACATAAGTAATATATTTGGTAAAGATGTAACTTTTCTGAAACTCATGAAGCAAAAGAACCTTCAATCAATTAAATTCCCGATCAATTACTATTGTACGTTTGAAACCATAAATGATCAAAAACATTAAAAACATTGCAGGCATCATCCAAATAAAACCAATTACCACATCTTTTGCAGCTTAGAGAAGTGGTTGGGAGAGAGTAATACATAGACATAGCTTGAATTGATACTTTGTTAATATAATATGATATGGTTACATAATAATGTGATTTTGTTAACTGTAACATGATACAAAACTACTAATAAATTTCATGACATAACAAACTTTCGACCCATCAAAATGTCCATAACTTTCGAGTAAAACAAACAAAATAGCCCATTTTTATCACAACTCCAATTCAGATTGTAGACCCGGTTTATCACAACCATACCCAACACAACCTTTTATCTTATGTCAGCCCACAATTAACCCACCCTAATCTTTGAGAACTACGTAGTATATAAGATACAAAACCTAATATTTCTCATTTAGATAACCCTAAACCTACACACATACATCCGCCTCTTTCACTACTCAGCCACCAAATACTCTACCAAGCAACAGTGTTCTTCCTTTAATCTTATAATCGAATCACATATACCTGTTTCTTTCTTTTACCAATTGAACGAAACACAAATACCGACCTTTGTTTGTTTTTTCTGCTACAAATGAACCACAAGGCTGCTAAACTTATTTTGTTTTACCACCAAACACACTGAAAACCACCAGTCAAACCGGAACCACCCTAAGACACCGAAACAACAAACATGGTGGCAACAGAGGGTGGTGGTGGTGAGGCAGTGACCAGCGAAGGTTAAAACTTTGTTGTGTGAGTTTTACTTATATATATATATATATATATATATATATATATATATATATATATATATATATATATATATATATATATATATATATATATAGAGAGAGAGAGAGAGAGAGAGAGAGAGAGAGAGATTACAAATTTGCTGTGTGAAAATGTATAGTGTGTTGGCTTATATTTGGACAACAGCTAGAGGGAGTAACGGATGGTGATTATGGTACTAAAGAAAACATTATAAATCCGTTTCAACTTGCGTAAAGCTGTTACTTATAAATGGACTACTGTGGGGTCCGCAAACTGTTTTGAAATGAAATGGGTGTTACATTTTTTTTTAAAATGAGCTATTATAAGTTTTTAATATAGATGTTGTTACAAGTTTATATAATTAATAAATTTAATTTTTTTTCTTTAACATTAATTATGTGTATGATACAAGCTTTGTAAAATATTTTTTTCTATTATAAGTAATTTGTTGAATCTTAATTTTTAAGCCTTCTATTTATAGCATGTCCGAAATGTTTTATAGATAGTATAGATGATTTAAATGATGAAAATTAGTCCCTCAATATACTTCAAAATAAGAGTATGTAATTGAAATTTTCTACAATTAATTAAACTAGCATTACAACAAATTTGTTACTTGTATACATTTTTATTATACGTTTTAGTTATAATTATAATTTAGTTAACATTTACAAGCACCTAAAATATAATTGTATACGAATATGTACGTACTTTGAATCGATTTTTTTTAACGGCGGCATATTATTAAGAACACAAACACTCTAGCCAAATACTAGAGATTTGAAGAAGAATAAGTTACACAAATTATCCGAGGGTGATTGATATGTGCTTCTTTTATACGAGAATTGAATTATGATCGAGATTATCTAATGAATCTACATGGTCTAAACTTATTTTCCACCAACACGCCACTGATTTCCTCATTCTTTGAAGTTTTTTTTTTTTTTTTTTTTTTTGAATATTTATTCGTATAATTATCACGCAAGATGTTCCCCGCTGGTATCATTTTTCCTTCTAATATCTTGCAAACAGTTTTTCTTTTCAAAGCAATCATGTTTGACTTTAGACACAAGCTAACACCACCTTCTTTTGGATTGATTTTTCTACTGAGCTTTGAATATTGTCCACCGTAATTCACAATTGGATATTCATGAATCAATTGCTTTGAATAAAATATACTAAGTAATTTATACTACTTATAAAAGTATTTATAATTAATCTTGAAAATTTAAAAAAGCTTAAAAATAAGTAAATATTGTAAAATAATGAACAAGTAAAAGATGTAAGGGGAGAGATAACTATTATTGATTAATGAATACCAAGAGGTTACAAGAAGATGTATTTATAAGGCTAATAGTCTAAACCCTAACTTATTTCTAAATATTAGATGAATAGACATAAAACCCATACGCTCATATTAATTTACAATCTCCTCCTTGGATATTAATCGTTCATTACACGCATAAAAGCTGCTCATTAAAAACCTTACCAAGAAAAACCCAATGGGATAAAAACTTGATGAAGGAAAAGAGTGCAGTACGCATAATGCTCCTCCTCAAATTAATGCAATCTTTTAAGCGTCGAAGGCCAATCTTCCGAACCAATTGCTCAAAAACTTTTCTTAGCAAAGATTTTGCGAATAAATCTGCCAAATTGTTACTTGATCGAATTTGACAAACATCAATAACTCCATCCTTTTGTAGATCATATGTAAAGAAAAACTTCGGAGAAATGTGTTTTATTTTGTCTCCTTTGATATACTCTTCTTTGATTTGAGCTATACATGCCGCGTTGTCTTCACATAACATGGTTGGATTTCCTTTAATAGTCTCGAGCCCACATTCTTCTTGGATGTTTTGAATCATCGATCTTAACCACACGTACTCTCGACCAGCTTCATAAAGTGCAATAATTTCAGCATGATTTGATGATGTTGCAGTTAAAGATTGCTTTGTTGACCTCCAAGAAATTGCAGTGTCTCCATATGTGAAAACATACCCTGTTTGAGACAGTGCCTTATGTGGATCAGACAAGTAACCATCATCAGCATATCCAACCAACTTTGATTTCGAATTCTTTTCGTAAAATAATCCCATATCACGGGTACCACAAAGATAACGAAAAATGTGTTTGATTCCATTCCAATGTCGGCGTGTTGGCTCAGAACTATATCTTGCTAGTAAGTTGACTGAAAAAGCAATATTTGGCCGTGTATTACTAGCAAGGTACATCAAAGTCCGATTGCACTTAGATATGGTATTTCGGGACCAAGAATGTTCTCATCGTGTTCTTCGGGCAAAATGGATCAAGTTCTCGGTCAATGAACGATAGAACATTGGTGAGCTTAGTGGATGAGCTTTATCCATATTGAATCGTTTCAATAATTTTTCTG
Organism: Chrysanthemum lavandulifolium; assembly: GCA_022545495.1. Classification (NCBI taxonomy): domain Eukaryota; kingdom Viridiplantae; phylum Streptophyta; class Magnoliopsida; order Asterales; family Asteraceae; genus Chrysanthemum; species Chrysanthemum lavandulifolium. The sequence continues at coordinate 245,779,931 of CM040241.1, read as the reverse complement.
TTTAGTTTGATTGATGGACATATATTCCATTTGATAAATGCTCAATTGCAAGCCGAGACAAAATTTAGTCACACCAAGGTCTTTCATTTCAAATTCGTTCTTTAGCAAATTTGCAGTATGTTCAATCTCATCAAGAGTTCCAATGATATTTAAATCATCAACATGCACTGCAATGATTGTGAAACCTGCCTTTGATCTTTTAATAAAAACACACGGACTTATTTGATTACTTTTATACCCTTCTTTTGAAAGATATTCACTCGAGCGATTATACCACATTCGTCACGATTGTTTTAATCCGTATAAAGATCTTTTTAGTTTGATTGAGAACATTTCACGGGTTTAGTTCCACAAGCTTAGGCATTTTTAATCCTTGAGGATTTTCATGTAAATATCACTATCAAGTGATCCATACAGTAAGTTGTGACAACGTCCATAAGGCGCATTTGAAGCCTTTCCATATTTGCAAGGCGATTAAAATCAGAGTTGTTGCATCCACAACAGTGAATCGTTTCCTCGTAATCTACCGGGTATTTGTGAGAAACCTTGTGCTCCAAGTCTTTCTTTGTATATCACAATCTCATTTTTGTCGTTTCTTTTTATTGCAAATACCCATTTATAGCCTACCGGCTTCACACTATTTGGGGTTAATATCACAGGGCCAAAAACTTGGCGCTTTTCAAGTGAATCTAGTTCAGCTTGTATGGCATCTTGCCATTTTTGCCAATCTATTCTTTGTCACATTCTCCAATAGATTTTGGCACAGAAACTTCTTCATTTATTATTTCACTTGCTATAGCATATGCAAATATTTCATCAACATATGTTTCATTTCGATTCCATTTTGTACCATTTTGTACAAAGTTTATTGAGATCTCATAGTCATTTGGTACATGGTCATCTTCAAGAGATTTAGCCACATTTTTTGTGTTATCATTGATCTCTTTTGGGATTTTATTGATAACAACTTCTTGGACTTTGCCAGTTGTATTCTGCTCTTTCCTTTTCCGTGGATTTGTATCTTTAGAACCCATTGGTCTTCCACACTTTCTGCGTACATTTGACTCATTCAGAGTTTCAGGAATATCAATTCGAGAAGGCGCATTTAAAGCTGGAATATATGATTTTGTAACTCTTTTTGTATCCGTAAATGCATCAGGCAATTCATTTGCTATTCTTTGCAAGTGAATGAGCTTTTGAACCTCCAATTCACATTGACCACTCCGAGGGTCAAGAAAAGATATTTGTGATGCATTCCAAGTTACATCTTGTTTGTCCAACTTTTTATTTTCTCTTCCTAAGATTGGGAACATTATTTCATCAAACTGACAATCAACAAAACATGCTGTAAAAACATCTCCAGTTAATGGTTCCAAGTATTTTATGATTGATGGAGAATTAAAACCAACATAAATTCCCAATCTTCTTTGAGGTCCCATCTTTGTACGTTGTGGTGGTAAAATTTGGACATAGACACCACAACCAAATATTTTAAGATGAGACAAACTTGGTTCTCTTTCAGAGACCAGTTGGAGTGGAGAATACTTATGAGATGCGCTTGGTCTTAATCTAATAAGAGCAGCAGCATGTAAGATAGCATGTCTCCATGCAGAGGATGGCAATTTTGATTTCATAAGTAGTGGTCTAGCAATTAGTTGTAATCTTTTTATTAATTATTCAGCTAGACCATTTTGTGTATGCACATGTGCTACAAGATGCTCAACCATAATCCCAATTGACATACAAAAATCATTAAATGATTGAGATGTAAATTCTTCTGCATTATCAAGTTTGATCTTTTTTATTTGATAATCTAGGAAATGTGCTCTTAATTTAATTATTTGGGCTAATAGCCTCGCAAAAGCAACATTTCTTGATGCTAACAGACAGACATGGGACCATCGGGATGATGCATCAATTAATACCATAAAGTATCGAAATGGTCGACATGGAGGAGTAATTGGCCCACATATGTCTCCTTGAATTCTTTCCAAAAACAAAAGAGATTCATTTTCAAGCTTATTGATTGAGGGCCTAGTTATCATTTTTCCAAGAGAGCATGCTCCACATGATAAATCTTTTGATAAAAGGATCTTAAGGTCCTTTAGTGGATGCCCATTTGAGCTCTCAATTATTCTCCTCATCATTATATCACCCGGATGACCCAATTGATCATGCCAAAAGGTAAATATTTTGGGATCTACACCTTTTCGGGTAGAAACCATATTTATTTCTATCTGATTTATGTATGTAACATACAATCTAGAAGACAGACCTTTCATTCTTTCCATTATGGACTTTTGTCCATTTTTAATGGATGTAATTTGGAGATACTCAATATTATTTTCAGTCATGGTTTCAATATGATAACCATTGCGTCTTATATATTTAAAACTTAGTAGATTTCTCCTGGGTCTACTAGAATATAACGCATCATTTATTATTAACTTTGTACCTTTAGGTAACAAAATGCAGGCTTTGCCATAGCCTTCAATCAAGTTGCTAGTACCACAAATTGTGTTGACATTCGCATTTGCTATGTAAAATTCATAAAAGTATTTTCTGTTTTTCAAAATGGTATTTGTTGTTCCACTATCTACTAGACACTCGTCTTCACCGTTTTCCAAAATGCTTTTCATATCCTTGAACATAAAAAGAAGAAATAAAAAGCATTTCAAAGTAAAAGAAACCTTTAAGGAAAAAAATAAATACTTCATTAATTAAAATTCAAAACATGAGTTACAATGCTAGAACAAACCTAGCTTATTCAACACAAAATTTAAACTTAAACACTTATTGCGGAAGAATAAAAATGCAACTAGATAGCTAGTTATTATTTCCATCATTGGAAAATGAAGCAACAACATCTTCGACATCATCAAAGCAATCTGAGGAGTCGAAGCGCACATTAGCATTTGGCTCATAATCATTGAAATTATCAATGAAATTAGTTTCAATCTCTTTTCCTTTGTTTTTGAGTGATGCTTGATAAAGGTCAACAAAGTGTTTGGAGGTACGATACTATTTCGCCCAATGAGTGTTCATGCCACACCTGTGGCAAGCATTTCCAAAATTCTTAGGAGCTTGACGTTGTATCTTTTTGCCTTTATCATTTTTTTTCTTAAAATCATATGGCTTGGGATTGTAACCATCACGGTGCCAAACATTATTTCGACCACGTCCATGGCCTCGGCCTTGTTCATTACCGCGGTTGTTGTCGCGTTCACGACCACGTCCCCGCACTTTTGATGTTGCATTCACTTGAGCAACGCAGTGGAACCGATGGGCGTGCTTGATGATTTTCATCAAAGCTCATTATTTTGTCCGGCAACAAGGAGAGCATGATATTAGTTCATGGTATTTTTGAAACCACGTTCTCGATATTGTTCTTTGTAAAAGCATATTCAAGCATGGAAAGTAGAGAAAGTTTTCTAGCGTGTCTTCTTGATAATTTTTCTCCGCACAATGTTAATTTAGATGTGATCTTGAACATTGCGGGCTGTACTCGCTTACACTTTTAAAATCTAGCAACACGAGGTCGTCCAATCATAGCGAGCTTTTGGAAGAATAACTTGCTTTTGATGATCAAATCTATTTTTAAACTTTGCCATAATTCTAACGGGTCTTTCACCGTTAAATATTCCTTTTAAGGTCCTCATGAAGATGATGACGGAGGAATATCATGGCTCGCACGCTCTTGTGCAGAGGCCGTATTTCCAGTTTTGATTGTTTTCCCAAATCTTTTGCGTTAAATGGATCTCAACATCAAGAGTCCAAGGAGATAATCTTTTCGAGATGTCAAGAACAACAAAATCAATATTTGAAAGCTTTGAGTTTGACATTATAACTACATAAAAAACAAGTATATTATTTGACAAAATGTCTTTCTTTTCAAATATCAAACTCTTGTTGATTAATGAATACCAAGAGCTTACAAGAAGACGTATTTATAAGGCTAATAGTCTAAACCCTAACTTGTTCCTAAAGATTAGATGAATAGACATAAAACCCATAAGCCCATATTAATTTACAATAGTAAAGTGGTTTTTAAATTACCCCCTTATTAATACCTCTTAATGTTTCTTTAATGACAACTTAGACAAACAATGTAAACTTTAAAAAAAAAAAATTAACTACATGGTTTTACAATTTGAATTGAATTTATCTATACTATCTTATAATGCATGTCATACCTCTCTCTTATTAATTTTTAACACTTTCTAATGTAGATTTTTAAGAAAATACAAGTAAAAAATCATAAGTTACAACCATTTGAAGCACAAATACAACTAAAAAAATATTATTCAATATATAAATTAATACACTATTTAATTCACCAATTTACCAAAATATACAATCATTTAACCAGAATGTACAATCTAATCAAGCTACTAAGCCAAGTGCTTAAAAATAAAACCATTAGGCTGCCCGCAGTGGTCGGTCGACCGGTTCGGTCGCCTTTCAAACTGGCTCGGTCGGCTCCAAAATTGACGAAGGGTTCGTCCCCTCGACCGATAACTCACTCGACTAAAAAACAAAAAAGTGAACCGTTACATTATTAAAAAAACATTTTTAACTTCGTAAGATTTTTTTAGGCTACCCATTGGTCACTCCCCAACTCACAATAATAACAAAGATCTACCTAGACTCGAAAATGAAAAAGTTTCCTAGTATATCTGGACAGAGGCTGATCATTCTTCTTTAAATGTTAGGAAATTTGGATCACAGTAATCTGAGAGTCGTGTAAACACTTTCAGATTAAAGTATTTCGGTAGTTCTACCAAAATCTTAACTCGGATAAAACTCAGTTTTTTAGATCGTGAATATGTTTTGTCAGTCATGAAAACTAAACCAAAAATCATACATATGACCAACCAACCAACTGTTGGTTATAACTGCTATGGCAGTTATAATAACCACCAAACCAGTTAGAAAATAAGGGGTAAATAACTGGAAATTTTATTTTCTAGTGCATTTTTAACATAGCACTTTATACACCAAATAAATTTTTTCCAAGCTGACCTGGCAGGGGCGCTGCCCCCGGACCCCCGTCATTCGGGGCTTCACCCCGAATGATAATCATAATAATGTCATACAAGTGTTCACTCCACACAACCCCGACTTGTTGAACATTTATTACAATTACACATTGGTCAACTAACTCAATCCATTACACGTAAATAATACTGGTGATGCAAAATCACCAACAATCCTCCCCCATTTAAGTGTAATCTTGATTAACTTAAAACAAACTCATAACAAATAACAAACTGATGCATAAATGAAATGTCGAGGCGATTGAATTTCACATTAGTACATTAGCATTCAAATGTTCGAATATAAGAGTGTCACTAAGTTGAACTCCTTATTCATAGTGAATACATGAAGATAATATACACACAGTTTACACATTCACATATTCTACTTGACACTATGTTTTACTAGCTTGTGTCCTATCCTTCAATAAGCACATCAAAGCCAAGTTCCAAGCTTCTTGAAGCAGATAAACTTTATGCTTATATAGGTGGTTCTTTACTCTTGCACCTGCACATGCAATTTGTCAAAAAACCATTAAGAAATATAATTTCAACCTCCTTTATCTTGTAGTTCTTAACAAATACCGTGGGATGATGTAATTATGTGTTCCAATCCAAAGATATCAAGCTTTCCTCATTGAATTCAGCATTTAACATTACGTTAGATGGGAATTGGGTATCTTGATACAAGGATTTAATTAGGTGGACTTTAAACCCATCCCAATAGCCGCCTTGCGTACGAGATCTCTTGTTAACCCTTTGGTTAAATGGTCGGCTAAATTCAGTTGAGTTCTTACAAACTCCACAGATATCACACCATTCATGATAAAATCACGAAGCATGCTATGTCTAACACATAAGTGTCTAGACTTGCCATTGTACACTTGACTATAAGCCCTAGCCACAGTAGCAGCACTATCACATCTAATAGAAATGGTAGATATCGGTTTAGGCCACAAAGGAATTTCATAAACCAAATTCCTCAGCCACTCAGCTTCATTACCAGCTGCAGCTAAAGCAACAAATTCAGACTCCATAGTTGAGTTTGTAATACAAGTCTGTTTCTTTGAAGCCAAAGAAATAGCACCTCCTCCAAGAAGGAATACCCAACCACTCGTAGGCGAGTGATACTCCATATTATTAATCCAACTGGCATCGAAATAACCTTCTATAACAGAAGGATAACTACTATAAGTCAAACCATAATCCATGGTTCCTTTCAAATACTGAAATACTCGACCCAGAGCTTGCCAATGTAGAGCACTAAGATTGCTAGTGTACCTACTAAGCTTTCCTACAGCAAAAGTTATATCTGGTCTAGTGCTAATCATGGCATACATAAGACATCCAATAGCTTTAGAGTATTCTAGCTGAGACACTGGAGTTCCTTTATTAGGTCGAAACTTCACAGTAGGATCTACAGGAGTATAAACAGGAGAACAATTAGCAAAGTTAAACTTTGTTAGTATCTTCTCAATATAATGTGATTGAGAAATGGAGATACCATTGTTTCCTTGTTTGATTCTAATACCAAGAATCACCTCAGCCTCCCACAGATCTTTCATATCAAAATTAGATGACAAGAATTTGTTTGTCTTATCAACTTGATCTTGGTCAGTACTAAAGATCAACATGTCATCCACATATAAGCAAATTATTACTCCTTTACCAGAAGCATCAAATTTGCTATATACACGCTTGTCAACTTGGTTTAAAGAAAAACCATTAGACAAGACCACATCATCAAACTTTTGATGCCATTGTTTAGGTGCTTGTTTCAGACCATACAATGATTTCTTCAATTTACGTACCTTGTTTTCATGTCCAGGCATTACAAACCCCTCAGGTTGTTTCATGTAAATTTCCTCATCCAAATCACCATTTAAGAATGCAGTTTTCATATCCATTTGGTGAATAACTAGATCATGTATAGCTGCAAGAGCTAACAACAATCTAATAGTGGAAATTCTAGCAACAGGACCATAAGTATCAAAGAAGTCAATTCCCTCTTTTTGTCTAAAGCATTGGATAACCAATCTGGCTTTATATTTGTCTATGCTTCCATCCACTTTCATCTTCCTTTTAAGGATCCATTTACTTCCTAATGCTTTGCATCCAGGAGGCAAATTAGTGACTTCCCAAGTATCATTTTGCATGATGGAATCAATCTCACTTTGAATTGCTTCTTTCCAGAAAGCAACATCCCTAGAAGCCATTGCTTCACTCAAGGTCCTTGGATCCTCCTCAATAATAAAGTAATATTCACGTTGAGATAAAGTCTTATCTCTTGTTCCTTCAACTAAATAAAGTTGAAAATCAGACCCAAAAGACTTAGCTTTTCTTGTTTTAGTGCTTTTCCTAGGAACATATGGACCAGGTACATCATCAGTACCTTCAACATCATCTTTAGCTATCTTACTCGAAGATGGCTGAATCATACCTCTTAGTCTAGGTATAGACGTAAACCGTTCTTCATCAAACATAGCATATCTTGACTCTATTATAGAGTTCACCGACACATAATCATTAGGTTCTATAGCATAAAACCTATAACACTTGGAATGCTCAGCATACCCAATGAAGATACAATCTATACCTTTCTCACCCATATTTTTCATTTTAAGTTTAGTTAGTCTTACAACTGCTCTACAGCCCCAAACCCTCAAATAAGTCAAATTTGATACCTTCTTGGTCCAAAATTCATAAGGGGTTTATTTACTATTCTTTTTTGGTGTTCTATTCAGAATATAACAGGCTGTCAACATAGCCTCACCCCAAAACCCTTCACTTAGTCCAGAATAGGATAACATGGAATTTACCATTTCCTTTAAGTCCTATTCTTCCTTTCACCACACCATTCATTGTGGCGTGTGAAAGCCGTGGTTTGATGTATTATTTCGATCGATTGAAAATAAAGCGGATCATAATACTCACCACCTCTATCGATGCATAATACTTTTATCAAATATTGTCTTTGAAGTTCTACTTCTTGTTTATAAATTTTAAATTTATCTAGAGCTTCATGTTTCGCATGTAGTAGATAGACATAACAATATCTAGAAGCATCATCAATAAAAGTAATGACATACTTATTATGTCCTAGTGAAGGATTGGCATGAAAATCACATAAATCACTATGTATGAGATCTAATACTTTGCTTTCCCGATTAACACTCTTAAATGGATGCCTAGTGATCTTTGTTAACATACAAGTCTTACAACTTTATGGTATCATGTCAAAAGCAGGTATTAAACTCATTTTAGACGTATCTTTCATTCTCTTGTAATGAACATGTCTTAGTCTAGCATGCCATAATTCAGATTTGCTTAAACTATTGTTATGACTAGAAGTAAGCATACAAGCAAAAGCATTAAACAAAGGACAATTCAAATTTAATCTAATCATTCCATTACATACATAACCAAATCCAACAAATGAACCATGTCTTGACAAGATATACTTGTCACTTTCCAACACTTGTTTGTAGCTAAACTTATTCAACACAATTTCAGAAACAAGATTCTTTCGAATCCCGGGTACATACAATAAATTATCTAAACATAAAGTTTTTCCATAAGTGAAAGTTAATAAAACACGCCCTATTCCTTTGATTGGTTCGGTTGCAATGTTTCCCATTTTTACACATGAGCCATCTTCAATTGGATTACATACTTGAAACCAACGAAGATTCTTGCAAACATGACTTGTTGCACCCGAATTAACCTACCAAGAAACTTCATCATCCTGTACATAAAATGCATCAGAAATTACAGAAACATAATGTAAAACATTATCAAAATTCTGTACAAAATCAGAATTATAACCTTGTTGCTTTTCAGGATCCTTAGACCCACTTAGACCAGCGCCATTATAGCCCTTTTTAGAGCGACAATCCTTCTTCATATGACCAGGCTTGTTACATTTCCAACAAGTCAATGCACCCTTTTTTTAGCAAATTTATTATCACCACCTTTGAACTTTCTTTTGTTCTTGTTGTGTTAAAATTGTTGTTAGAATTTTTGGCTCCATCTCCTTCAACCATGTTAACAGAAAAAGATCCAGTTTGGTTCTTTTCTTTAGGATTATTATCAAGTTCCTGATTTCGTAATCCTTCCTCAATTCGTAGATGACTACCGAGTTGAACCAAATTTAACTCTTCCTTTTTATGTATTAAACCATGTTTGAATTCTCTCCAGGAAGGAGGCAGTTTATCAATGATAACTGCAACTGAGATGGCTTCATCCATCATCAAATTATGTTGGGTATACTGTCCCATAATCCTTAACATTTCATGATATTGCTCCATGACAGGCCTGGTATCAACCATCTTGTAATTCATAAAATTACTCACAAGAAACTTTTTTACAGAAGCATCTTCTGCCATGTATTTGGATTCTAGGGACTCCCATAGTGCTTTTGCAGATTCAGCGTTTTGATAGATATTGTAAAACCCTAAAAACGTGAACGCGTCAAATGACCATTATACCCCTCAACTAATAATCCGTAAAGTAAAACGAGCTCGTTAATTACGTTGGACATTTAATTATAATGGTTACACAATACATTGAAAATAAAAGTTACATTTAATTTACTAATGAATATAACACATTCAAATGTTCCATGGACTTTACTTAATATAATTACTAGACAAAATAAATAATGTTACAATGTTAAAATGGAAGGTAAATAAAAATTGTGATTTGGTCTTTTTGCTCCCCTTTTTGTTCGGCCTATTCCAACGCCCAAGGCTCCTACATCTTTGCCAAATATAGCTCATTCTTATCCCTTATATCCTCTTTGCCTCATTCAAAACACATTACATCTAAGACCCTAGATAGAAAAAGTTACGGCAAAAAAATTCCATTTAATTTCTGTCGCCAAGAAGAGAGGTCCAAGAAGGGTTCATAAGCTACGTGTAGGGGCTGAATTCGTGTGATTGGTACGAAGGTTGCTTGGTTTTTGGTCGTGGGTTGTTTACTGTTGCTGTCGTGGGTTAGAAAGCACAAGAGGGTGCTTTGGTTTGTTTGTTTTGGCCTTGTTTGTTCTTCCTTGTCTCATGCTTCAAAGGTATCAGATGACCTCGTATTTTCCTTTTGTTTTCTGAATTGGGACGTGGCTATGTCCAGCCTTGTGCATGCTTTATTGAACCTATATAACATGTTATATAAAATGATAAAACAAGGCTAAGTTTGAACAAGTAAAAGGTTACATGAAATCATGAAATAAACTCTATATATTTCGATTTAATATGCAATTAAAACCTTGGTTTTGAATCTGATTTTATGGACATCTCGACATGTGTTTTCTTTTGTTATTATCGTGCCTAAATGAAACTAAAACATGTGTGTATGCTTGGTATGATATTGGGTCGAATGGCTTAAGGTCCAGGGCTTCTTTTTGATGTTGAAAGGGGCGTATATAAAACTGATTTGGGGAGGGTATATGGCTCAACATTTAAAGGGTTTACACAAGGAGATTATACAAACTTGTACTATCAATTTATAATGGCTTATAACGTAATGGTATACAAGATTTAAAAGCTTGACTAAATTGTATAGATATACATATGACTTATATAAACTAAAGGTTTGATTTATAAGTAATGAAACTTAAAGGTTTGATGTGTTAACTTGATAATAAAAGGGGTAAATGAGTAAAATGAGTAAGTACGATATATTTACTCCCTTAGACCCTATACTTGTTTAATTTGGCATAAATGATCCTTAAACTATTATAATACTCATTTTTCATCATTTGACCTATGACATTAAATGCATCATAAATGGTTAAACTTACTAAATATGGAAATCTGCTATTTATGGAAAGTTACTAATTAAGGAAACATGCCTAAAATAGAAAGTTACCTAAAAGAGGAAGTTACTAAAAGTGGAAACACACTAAAATGGAAAGCCGTCTAAAATGAGTAATCTGATCTTAATAAGCGTTATCTAATTCATATAGGTTCCAAGTATGGATTGATTCATTCGTGACCTTACTTCCTTGTTTTGCTTGCTTCGAATAAGGTACAGGTATTCTGACCTTTCTCATAAGGTTTCTGATGATCTCTTTGCATATTTGATCTCTTGCCATTTTGATATTGAACCTTTGCTTTGCTTTTGACCCCTTTGCTATTGAACCTTGATATTGATCCTTTGATATTGAACCCTTGATATTGGTCCTTTGATGTTGAACCCTTGATATTGGACCTTGATATTGGACTATTGCTATGAACATTTGAATTGTGGACTATTGATATTGAACCTTTGATTATGATGATTCACATATTGTATACTTTGGACCTTTTGCATTGACCTGTCAGTTTGATACCCGAGCCATTAAACCAGGCATGGTGGTTCTATGTCTGTGTTATTGATGCACCAATGGCATGACTCTAGTGTGGTTGAGCGATGCTCCACACCGTCCCCATATTGTATTAATTATGCGCGCTTCAGATATATTGTATGGCCACTATTGTTTTGCGGTATGGATGTATCCTAGATTTGTATTGTATTGTATTGACATTGATATCTTGTATTAGTGATGTGGTGCATGATGTGCAATACACCCCACATATTGGGAGTTGATCACTCCACTGCTACTTGAGGTCTCCCTCCTGTTGGATTGGTATTCGAGGTCACCCTCCCAATACAATGGTTACTATTGAATACTGGACTGCTATTGCTACTATCAATTTTATTGTATTGTATTGTTGGCTCGTGGTGGATTACTGACCCTTTCCTCTTTTCTTTACCCTACTCCTTATATTGTTACACTTCATATATTGCCTATTGTTTCTTATCTTGACTTCGGTTTCTTATCATTGCTATTGTATTGTTATATCTGTTCACTAGGCTTTTTAAGCTCAGCCGCGTTTTTTTTTCCTGTGGCAGGTTATTAAGCTAGGAGCTGGGGGCTTTCTTAGGATTTGAGAGTAGGATGCTGAGTGTGGATTGACCCTAGTCATCGTAGACTTTTGATACCATTGTTATTTATTTTGGAGACTTAGACATGGTTATGTTTCATTTCATTTGGACATCTTTTGGAACTCTTGTATTGTTCAAGTCGTGTTGACTTGTTATCTTTTGGTATTTATTATAAGACTTCCGCTTGCGTTGTTTATATGTTTTGTTCTGATTTGACACCATAAGTCTGATACTTCTACCCTTTTCGGGTTGGGGTGTTACAATTATAGTATAAGAGCCCAAATTTACGACTTCTAGTCAGGACCTGTGATATATGGACCCTAAGCTTTGACCTGTAGAGCTTAAGTTTTGACTGGTAAGGTTTGGGTAGACTTCAGGTTTCATTCTCGTCATTTCCGTTCATGCTTTTCATCTTATTTTCTGATCTTTGCTAATCGTTTTGATGATCGTTCAGATGGTGGCTACACGCAGAAACGATGAGGCTAATGGGGACGGTACCCCCAACTTTGAAGCCATGATAGCTGACGCTCTGGCTAACGCTCTCCCTAATATCACTGCTGAGTTGGTCACTACCATCACCAACAATATCAAAAACGGTGCGAGCTCTTCAGGCGGAGGGGTGGTGGAGGTGCCAATCTACCTACTCCAATTCATGTCTGGATCGAGCATTTCAACAAGCTCAAGCCTATTCCTTTTCGCTCGGCTACTACGCCTACTAAGGCTGAGGACTGGATAACACATATGGAAAAATTGTTTAACGTTTTGGACTGTGCAAATGAGTTCAAGACCAGGCTTGCTACTTTTAAGCTAGAGGGCGACGCTCTTAACTGGTGGAAGGCATACCTCCTAGCCAAGGAGGAAAATTTCATTGATACCTGCTCTTGGAACACCTTTTGCGAGATATTCTAGAAGCAGTACTTCCCGAATTCCGAACAGCAGCGTTATGAGCGGGACTATAATGCGATCTATCAGTATGACCGAGAGAACTCCAATAAGTATATGCAGCGCTTCCTCCGTTTAGCTGGTTTTGTGGGAGCAGTGGCAGGGGATGCTAGGAGACAAGACCGACATTTCAAGTGGGGCTTAAAGAGATGGGTTTTGGATAGGTTGATCAATAATGAGTATGCTGACGTGGCACAGGTAGCAGACGCAGCCCGCAATGTAGAGTTTCTTCATGATGATCAAGGTTTTAACAAGAGGGGTAGGGAAGGCGACAGGATTAACCATCGGGGTCGCCATGATCAGGGGCATGAGTTCAGAGGTCGCCAGGACCACGGTACAGATCAGAAGGGTCGCTAGGACCCAGTGCAGGAGTTCAGAGGTCGTCAAGACCGTGGATACGACTCGAGGCGTCAGGATACTCGAGGTCAAGATCAGCGGAGGTTTGGCAGATCAGGAGATGACCGTCGAGTCGGGCGGCGATTCGGCGACGATGTCGAGACCAGTGTTCTCGTGGTTCTTATCATGATCGTTCAGCAGCATCTTCTTCTCAAAGGAGGACTTCTGAGGTGTTACCTCCTCCTCCTAAGTGTGCTACTTGTGGGAATGCACATCCAGGTGTTTGTTGTAAGATTACTGGGGGTTGTTATGGTTGTGGGTCTACAGATCATAAGGTGAAGGACTGTCCCAAGCAGAAGGTGTTTGAGCCGTCAAACTATGTCAAGCCACCTTCTACCTCTGGTCGGGTTTATTCAGTCACTCGAGATCAGGCAGATAAGGCGTCAGGTACCATTACATGCATTATTTATTTTGGTGATCATACTACTTTTGCATTGTTTGATACTGGCGCTACACACTCCATCATATCAGTTAATTTTGGTAAGAAGCTTAATTTATCTCAAACACCATTAATTAATCACTTATCTATATCGACCCTAATGAAAAATCATGTGCTCATTGATCACGAATTTTTTAATTGTCCCTTACGGTTTGATGACCGTATTCGTCCGGCAAATTTTCTTCCTCTTGACATGGTTGATTTTGATGTAATTTTGGGCATGGATTGGTTGGCTTACCATCGAGCTACTATTGACTGTCACGCCAGAGAGGTTATTTTTGGTGATTTGCGTCGGCCTGATTTTGTTTATCACGGTTCGCTAATCGGTTAAAATTATCTCAGCTATGAAAGCTCGGACTCTTATTGCTCATGGTTCCCACGGTTTTCTGGCTTCTGTAAAAGACACATCTTTGGAGAGTCCCTGCATTGAAAGCATTCCTATTGTATGGGATTTTCCCGATGTTTTCCCTGATGAAATTCCTAGCATTCCTCCTGCTAGGGAAGTCGAATTCGGCATTGAATTGATCCCTGGTGCCGAACCTATTTCCAAAGCTCCTTATCGTATGGCTCTCGTGGAATTGAAGGAATTGAAGGATCAGTTGCAAGAGCTCTTAGATAATGGTTTTATTTAGCCTAGTGTTTCTCCGTGGGGTGCACCGATTTTGTTTGTTAAGAAGAAAGATGGCAGCATGCGTCTATGTATCGACTATCGTGAGCTCAATCGTATCACCATTTGTAATCATTATCCACTCCCACGTATTGATGATTTGTTTGATCAATTGCAAGGGGCTAAGTTCTTTTCGAAAATTGATTTGAGGTCGGGTTATCACCAATAACGCGTGAAGGAGCAAGATTTTCCTAAGACCGCGTTTCGTACTCGATATGGTCACTATGATTTTTTGGTCATGCCTTTTGGTTTAACAAATGCCCCCGCTATTTTTATGGACTTGATGAATTGCGTATTCCATGAGTATCTCGACAAGTTCGTTATCGTGTTTATTGACGACATTCTGGTTTATTCTAAGTCGGAAGGAGAGCATGAGCAGCATCTTCAGATTGTTTTAGAAACCCTTCGTCAGCAAAATTTTGGTTGCAGCAAGTTGTTTCCTAGGTCACATTGTATCCGCTAATGGTATTACCATGGATCCATCTAAGGTTGAGGCTATCACGAAATGCCCATGACCAACTAATGTGACTGAGATTAGGAGTTTTCTTGGATTGACGGGTTACTACCGAAGGTTTATTGAGGGTTTTTTGCGTTTAGATCTACCACTGACGCAATTGATGAGAAAGGGTGAGAAATTTTTTTGGACTGAGGAGCGTGAGAAAAGCTTCGAGGAGTTGAAGCAGAGATTCGTGTCCGCTCCTATTTTAACTCTTCCGTCTGGTTCTGGGGGTTATCAGATTTATAGTGATGCATCGAAGAAGGGTTTGGGTTGTGTTCTTATGCAGCATGGGAAAGTGATCGTTTACGCTTCAAGGCAGTTGAAATCTTACGAGGAGAATTACCCGACCCATGATCTTGAATTGGCTGCTATGGTTTTCGCATTGAAAATTTGGAGACACTATTTGTATGGCGAGTCATGTGACATCTTCACTGACCATAAGAGTCTCAAATAAATCTTCACCCAGAAGGAGCTCAACATGAGACAGAGGCGATGGTTGGAGCTTCTCAAGGATTATGACACGAATATTCAATACCATCCAGGCAAAACGAATGTTGTTGCTCACGCACTTAGCCGGAAATCTGGTATGATAGCAGGTCTAGAAATCGAACCTCGGATCCTTAAAGATTTGGAGATTTTGGATGTTGAGCTTTGTGTACGAGATTATGGAGGATATTGGGCTAATATGAAAGTAGAGTCCAACCTTATATTGCGGATTAAGGAAGCTCAAAAGGACGATGGTGAGCTTTGGTCCATAGTTCAGAATATTGAGGAGGGGAAACAGTCGGAGTTTAGAGTTGATGGTGTGGGCGTGGTATGGTTAGGAGATCGGCTTTGTGTTCCTAATGATCCTGATTTGCGTGAGACGATGTTGTCTGAAGCTCACAGTTCCCCATTCACTATTCATCCTGGTTCTACTAAGATGTACCGAGATCTCAAGCAACATTTTTGGTGGAACGGCATGAAGCAGGATGTAGTATTGCATGTTTCCAGGTGTATGACGTGTCAGCAGGATAAAATCGAGCATCAGCGGGCTAGTGGTTTGCTTCAACCGTTGGATATTCCTACTTGGAAGTGGGAAGAGATTTGTATGGATTTTGTCACCGGTTTTCCTCTCACTCGTAAAATACATGATGCGATTTGGGTGGTCGTTGATCGGCTAACCAAGTCTGCTCATTTCTTACCCATCCGTATGACCGATCGTGTTAGTAGGTTGGCAGAGATCTTTCAGCAAGAGACTATTCGGCTCCATGGTACCCCAACAACAATTGTGTCAGATAGGGATCCGCGGTTCACGTCTCATTTTTGGAAGAGTTTACATAGGGCTTGGGGTACTCGTCTTAAGTTCAGTACGACATTTCATCCTCAGACAGATGGTCAGTCGGAGAGGACCATCCAGACGTTGGAAGACATGTTGAGGGCGTGTGCTTTAGAGTAGACCGGGAGTTGGGATGAGTATTTATGCTTGGTGAAGTTTGCCTACAACAATATTTGGCATGCTAGCATCAAGGCTGCACCTTATGAGCTGCTATATGGGAGGAAATGTAGAGCACCTATTTGTTGGGACGAAGTAGGTGAACGTTTGATTGAGGGGCCTGGGATTATTGAGATCACTAATGAGAAAGTTGCGGTTGCTAGGGAAAATTTGAAGGAGGCTCATACGTGACAAAAGAGTTATGCGGATAAACATCATCGTGATTTGGAGTTTCAGGTTGGTGATCGGGTATTTCTGAAGGTATTTCCGTTTCAGGGTGTTAAACGTTTTGGGATTAAAGGGAAGCTCAGTCCTCGTTTTATTGGGCCGTTTGAGATCCTTGAGCGCATTGGAGAGGTTTCTTATCGTTTGGCTCTTCTGCCGCAGTTATCTCATGCGCACGACGTCTTTCATGTATCTCTTCTGAGGGGATACAACTATCATCCTTTGCATGTGGCATCATATCCTTTTGATCAAATCAGCCTCATATGTCTCTTCCGGAGGAACCCGAGGCTATTTTGGATCGGCAAGATCAAGTCATGAGAAACAAAGTGATCCCGTTTGTTAAGAATCTTTGGAGAAATCATCCAGAGCGTGAGGCTACTTGGGAGACCGAGGAATCGATGCGAACAAGTTACCCTCATTTCTTTTCACAATCTGGTATGTCTTCGTTTGCTTCTTTCGTTTCCTTTCAATTTTCGAGGACGAAAAAAAATTTAGAGGGGAAGAATTGTAAAACCCTAAAAACGTGAACGCGTCAAATGACCATTATACCCCTCAACTAATAATCCGTAAAGTAAAACGAGCTCGTTAATTACGTTAGACATTTAATTATAATGGTTACACGATACATTGAAAATAAAAGTTACATTTAATTTACTAATGAATATAACACATTAAAATGTTCCATGGACTTTACTTAATATAATTACTAGACAAAATAAATAATGTTACAATGTTAAAATGGAAGGTAAATAAAATTGTGATTTGGACTTTTTCTCCCTTTTTGTTACGCTATTCCAACGCATGAGGCTCCCATCTTTGCAAAATATAGCTCATTCTTATCCCTTATATCCCTTAGTCTCATTCAAAACACATTACATCTAAAACCCTAGATAGAAAAAGTTACGGCAAAAAAAAATCACTCCTCCATTCCATTTAATTTATTTCGCCAAGAAGAGAGGTCCAAGAAGGGTTCGTAAGGTTCGTGTAAGGGCTGAATTCGTGTGATTGGTATGCAGGTTGCTTGGTTTTTGGTCGTGTGTTGTTTACTGCTGCTGTCGTGGGTTAGAAAGCACAAGAGGGTGTTTTGGTTTGTTTGTTTTGACCTTGTTTCTTCTTCCTTGTCTCACGCTTCAAAGGTATCACATGACCTCGTCTTTTCCTTTTGTTTTCTGAATTGGGACGTGGCTATGTCCAGCCATGCGCATGCTTTATTGAACCTATATAACATGTTACATAAAATGATAAAACAAGGCTAAGTTTGAACAAGTAAAGGTTACATGAAATCATGAAATAAACTCTATATATGGATTTAATATGCACTAAAACCTTGGTTTTGAATCTAATTTTATGGACATCTCGACATGTGTTTTCTTTTTTTATTATCGTGCCTAAATGAAACTAAAACATGCGTGTATGCTTGGTATGATATTGGGTCGAATGGCTTAAGGTCTAGGGCTTTGTTTTGATGTTGAAAGGGGCGTATATAAAACTGATTTGGGGAGGGTATATGGCTCGACATTAAAAGGGTTTACACAAGGAGATTATATAAACTTGTACTATCGATTTATAATGGCTTATAACGTAATTGTATACAAGATTTAAAAGCTAGACTAAATTGTATAGATATACATATGACTTATATAGACTAAATGTTACATTTATAATTAATGAAACTTAAAGGTTTGATGTGTTAACTTGATAATAAAAGGGGTATGATATATTTACACCTTTAGACCCTAAACTTGTGTAATTTGGCATAAATGATCTTTAAACTATTATAATACTCATTTTTCAACATTTGACCTAATATGACATTAAATGCATCATAAATGGTTAAACTTACTAAATATGGAAACCTGCTATTTATGGAAAGTTACTAATTAAGGAAAGCTGTCTAAAATAGAAAGTTACCTAAAATAGAAAGTTAATAAAGTGGAAACACCTTGATAAGGTTTTAAAAGGTACCATTTGAGGGTCGTTTAAGTCCTTATTTGATCACTTTGTATCCGTTATTGCTAATATCGTTCCTTTTCACTTTTTAGGTCTCGTGAAGGCAAAATCTTGGAATGGCACTTATTTGGACGAAAAGGCGAATATATGAAGAAAATGGCCAAAGTCAAAATCGAGGCACTCACAGTTCTTTGAAGTTAGAAGGCGACGTCGGGTGCTAATTGCGGCGCCGTCAGGGATTTTTGACGATCTGAAGCCAAAACCCTATTTTCAAGTGACGACGTCGGGCTTTAAAAGAGTAGCCGTCGCTACTCGAGACGGCCTAGATTTGATCCGGACGACGTCGGAGGCTGAAACAGCGTCGCAACCTTAAGGTGACCGTCGCAAGTGATCAAGTCACAACATGCGCGCAGTAGTTGATATTGTTTGGCCATAACTTTTGCATACGAACTCGGTTTAGGTGATTCAAAAGCCAGCGCGACCGAACGAGAAAATCTACAATTTCTTTGAAAAAATGGTCGTGAGGCCGTCACTCTATAAGTGTGGCGCGTCGCACTTTGCGACAGAAAATCGCCTATAAATATAACATTATAACTTCACTTTTTGTAAGCCCTAAACCCTAAGTCCGATTCTAGGGTTTGGGTGGGTTTTTCGACAACTTAAAGGGTTCCAAACACTCTATAAACATCGTGTAATGGTTTGTTTGTTTATCCAATCTATGGTATGTCTTCAATTATCACAATTGTTGCTTGCTCTTCATTAATTATGCTTGGCTAATTCACCTTGTGTTTGCTTATGATTGTGTGAAACTTGTATATAATTAATTAGATCTTATTGATTTCTTAGTGATGCTTGTGTCTATCTTCATCATTAGGGTGTGACAACTTCAATGAATCTAATTGGTTTAGTTTATAATTCTTGCATCCCTCTGTCTCTTGTTTGATTGGTTGTTTCTTATCTTAATTGTAATTAGCTTAGGATGCGACTAGGCTATCGTTGTGTTTAATACTTGATAAATCTTTGATAGTTTATGAATGACTTGGTGGATTTCGTTTACTAAACCAAAGATAACCTTAAAGTTAGTTTATGAATGATTTAGTGGATTTTGTTTACTACACTTAAAGGTGAATTCAAAGAGTTGGGAGAAACGCATACCCTACAACCTTAGACACACAACGCAACTAGGAATAAGGACGTGAAAATTCAACCATCAATAGGACGTGACAATTGATGGGTAGAATTGGATAGCTAGCAAGGAGTAATACATCATAAGTAGATCGCTTCACATTCTTGGTAGATCCCTTAGTTAGTTAGTATCTTTTAGGATAGTTGACTAGCAACTAATTCCACCCTCCCAAATCCAAACCCCGAGATTCGTACCTTTCAATTTCATAAAATATAAAAATACAAAATAATCATCCTCACCTTAGACTTAAATCAATATACACTTGACCTAACGACACTATTCCCCAGAGAGCGATATCAATACCCGTGGCTTACCCTAATTACTACACTACAACGATTAGGTTCACGCCTGGGGTGTTATAAAACTTCTCGAAGAAAGGAAGTTTCCTTGACCCCGAAGAGGCGTGTAGCGTTATCAAGTTTTAGGCGCATTGCCGAATAGTTATTGTTTAGGCTTGATTTCTATCTCGTTTAGGTCTACTCACAAGATTCCTATCAAGTGATATTTTTTCTTTTTATTAGCTTCCTTGTAGTCTATCCCCTTCTTTGTGCCTTTGTTCGTAAAACATTTCCATTGACTCTTCCGTTCACCGTTATGGAGAACGAATCCCTCTATCATGATTAGGTTTTCATAAGAAATTATGATATTACCAAAGCGGATTATTCAAGATGGTGGGAAGAAAGTAACCAAGTCCATAAACCTTTTGAGGATTCCACCATTCCATCAAGCCCACAAAATACCTCATCTAGTGAAACCTATGCTTCGTTTGATCCTTCACCTAGGATAGACTTTCGTGAACAACCTCCGTGTTTAGAAACTATTTTAGTGAGGCCCTTAGGAGAACCGACCAAATTTATGAAAAGTTTATGGTAAGCAACCAAGCATTAAACCATAAGTTGGATCAATTACTAGAGTTGGTTTCATCACGACCTAAGGAAATAATACATGACGAGCATATAGATGATGTAGATGTGATTGAGGATAAGGTGATAAGTCTAGACCCACAAGGTATCCCACAAGTCCCACCATCATTTAAGGCATACACACCGCACGTGACTTACAGGAGTAGTAGGAGAGACTTTAGGAATCCCAATGGAGGTAGAACATTTGAACCAAGCGCAACTAGAAGATAGGTTTGAATACTTGTAGTCTCGGTCTTATTCTTAGTTCTAGGAATTTCCTAGTGTTGATGAGCGGAACCTCAATCTTTACTTCCATCCTTAAATAAGCGAGGCAACCCACCCATCAACCAATTTAGTCCGGGTAGTTTTAGGATGAAGAGTCATTCACACACCCCTTCACCTCACGTGGCATATTTCCACCCTAAGGGTGTGTATCGCTACTATCACCCGCACTTAAACTTAAGTGTAGGGAAAACTTCCCTTTATCTGTTAAATAAGGGTGAGAGTCGGGCTCGTGACTCGAACAAAACAAGCGCTTCTTGGGAGGCAACCCATGTGTTTGTTTTTATTTTTATTTGTATGTCGTATATCTTTTATTGATTGTTTATTCTCATGTTTGAATTTGTAAAATGCTTTATTTTGTTTTAACCTCGTCTTAATTGCATATAAAGGTATTTTACATAAGGGATAAGTGTAGGGAGGATTACACACGTTTTCAAAAGAAACGTAAACATGAGAATAACAATTAAATAAAAGATATATAAGTTTGTTTGTTCGAGTCAAATGCTTGTATCGAGTCATAATGGATGTTTTTGCGAAATTTTCGAGTCTAAAGATGTAAATTTTCCGAATTTTTTTGAAAAATCGCGAGCAGTTTTTGTTAGGATAACTGGCGTCGAGATTGCAACTGACGGCGTCGGGAAGGAGCAAAACAAGCGATTACTTTTCTCGTTTTACGGGTACTTATAATTTTTGGAATTTTCTAGGTCTTAATTTTCTAGAAAATCGCAAACATCCATTCCACAAGCATTATATCATATTTAAGTGCGGAATTACATCTTGTTGTGATTTTCTTTGTTCGGTTTGATGCGTTGGGTTGTTTGTTTTCTTCAAGTGTGCGGGTTTAATTTATCAAGAAGAAGTTACATAAGATTGGAAGGAGCTTTTCACGCATAAATTCTTCTTGAAAAGGATTTAACCACCACTTTACGGATCTACCGAGCTAATCGGGAGTACTAGTTTCTTTCGTTTTAATTACCTTCCAATTATCATAACTTTGATACTTTAGGGAACATTGGGGACAATGTTCAGTTTAAGTGTAGGGAGGGAAAATAAAAAGGGAACTTTGAAACTATGCTTATCCTTGACTATTTGCTTTGTCCAATTGTGATTGTGTAATAAACCATAAGAAAATGTCGGTTAGGGTAATTTTGGCACCAAATTTAAAAATTTTCATGACATATAGGAGTGGGCCATTAGTCTTAACAAAAGCGTCTCATGGATAGGAAGTTGCATGACTAGCACAAAAACCCTTTACCACCCAAATTCTACCAAAGTGTGAGGATCGCCCTTAGATTAGTAGGAATTAAAGCATTCATCTTTAATGCTTAGAGTGTGAACCGGTAGTATATTAGATTCTAGAACTTGTTTTGTGATGCATTCCGAGATCGCAAGTGAGGCTACACTTGTGTAGTTAGGAATAACTAAATGATAAGAGGCATTAGGATAAACCCTTGTTTGATACCGTAATATAATTACTTCTTCCACATCGGTTGAGTAATTCCCCACACCCTGCGTTGTACTCATTTTTAGTACACGATACCCTAGTTAACCCTCGAGCCTATCCTTTTCGCGGTTCTCGTGATATTTTGGTTTTTCCGGAATATCAATGAAGAGCATTGTTTACCCACCCCGAATATACACCCAAATCGCCTTAGCCTACCCCTTATGCACTCACTTTTAGTGCAATTATTTGTTATCACCCTAAACCCTTAGTTCAATTATCTGGTTGCTTGCATAAGTTGCTAAGTCGAGTCATATCCTTTGTATACAGTTTTGGGATGATTGGGATTCATGGAAAAAGTTAAAGTTTATGAAATGACGGGAAGGGAACGTTAAATTCAAATTCCCTTTGTTTACGTAATAATGTACCCCAAGTGTTTTGATCTTGTCAAATCGGGTCAAATTAGTGTTAGAATAATAAAAACTCAAGTGTAGGGATGTGCCTGTAAATCCCTAGTATTTTGATGTTATCGTAGAGGATGGTAGAGTAAAAGTGTATGAAAAAAAAAAAAAAAAAATCGAAAAAATAGAAAAGAGAAAGAAAAAAATAGAGTGAAAAAAAAAAAAAAAAAAAAAAAATACGGGCTACCATCCTACATCTATCTTTAAATTTATGTTTGTTTATTTCGGTTATCCAAAGTTTAGAGTTTGAGTCTTGGCTTAGCAACGCCATTCTTCATATGCATTTAACATAGATATTTTGACTTGCCACCACTAAATAGCCTATCCCACCAAACCCTTGTTTCCTACCGTAAGCTAACATTACAACCCTTTAAAGACCTCTTTGATAATCTTTCCTAGGTGCTTGCGCCAAAGCGATGGAGGTTTGATCTATTCTCGAGCCTATGGTAATCTATGTACTAGGACCGGTTAATGAGTGTTTATCTTCCATTTCCTATATTGTTATATTTCATTTATACACCCGAGAGATGTGAGTATCCAAACACCCCATGTGAGGTGCTAGTATGTAATTCCGTGCTTGTTATGACTTTTCGGGGCTTATATGTGTTGTGGACCGTTTTGAATTAATGCTTCATGACCCCAACTTATAAATTAATTGGCTAAAAGCACATTTGCTTGAGGACAAGCAAATAACAAGTGTAGGGATATTTGATAAGGTTTTAAAGGTACCATTTTGAGGGTCGTTTAAGTCCTTATTTGATCACTTTGTATCCGTTATTGCTTAATATCGTTCCTTTTCACTTTTAGGTCTCGTGAAGGCAAAATGCTGGAATGACACTTATTTGGACGAAAAGGCGAATATATGAAGAAAATGGCCAAAGTCAAAATCGAGGCACTCACGTTCTTTGAAGTTAGAAGCGGCAGTCGGTGCTAATGCTGACGCCGTCAGGATTTTGTGACGATCTGAGCCAAAACCCTATTTTCAAGTGACGACGTCGGGCTTTAAAAGAGTAGGCCGTCGCTACTCGACGGCTTAGATTTGATCCGGACGACGTCGAGATCGGCAAACAGCAGTCGCAACCTTAAGGTGGCCGTCATGGTGATCAAGTCACAACATGCGCGTAGTAGTTGATATTGTTTTGGCCATAACTTTTGCATACGAACTCGGTTTATGTGATTCAAAAGCCCACGCGACCGAACGAGAAAATCTACAATTTCTTGAAAAATGGTCGTGAGGTCAGTCACTCTATAAGTGTGGCGCTGTCGCACTTTGCCGACAGAAAATCGCCTATAAATATAACATTATAACTTCACTTTTGTAAGCCCTAAACCTAAGTCCGATTCTAGGGTTTAGGTGGGTGTTTTCAACAACTTAAAGGGTTCCAAACACTCTATAAACATCGTGTAATGGTTTGTTTGTTTATCCAATCTATGGTATGTCTTCAATTATCACAATTGTTGCTTGCTCTTCATTAATTATGCTTGGCTAATTCACCTTGTGTTTGCTTATGATTGTGTGAAACTTGTATATAATTAATTAGATCTTATTGATTTCTTAGTGATGCTTGTGTCTATCTTCATCATTAGGGTGTGACAACTTCAATGAATCTAATTGGTTTAGTTTATAATTCTTGCATCCCTCTTGTCTCTTGTTTGATTGGTTGTTTCTTATCTTAATTGTAATTAGCTTAGGATGCGACTAGGCTATCGTTGTGTTTAATACTTGATAAATCTTTGATAGTTTATGAATGACTTGGTGGTTTCATTTACTAAACCAAAGATAACCTTAAAGTTAGTTTATGAATGATTTAGTGGATTTTGTTTACTACACTTAAAGGTGAATTCAAAGAGTTAGGAGAAAGCATACCCTACAACCTTAGACACACAACGCAACTAGGAATAAGGACGTGACAATTCAACAATCAATAGGACGTGACAATTCGGTGGGTAGAATTGGATAGCTAGCAAGGAGTAATACATCATAAGTAGATACGCTTCACATTCTTGGTAGATCCCTTAGTTAGTTAGTATCTTTTAGGATAGTTGACTAGCAACTAATTCCACCTCCCCAAATCCAAACCCGAGATTCGTGCCTTTCAATTTCATAAAATATAAAAATACAAAATAATCATCCTCACCTTTAGACTTAAATCAATATACACTTGACTAACGACACTATTCCCCAGAGAACGATATCAATACCGTGGCTTACCTAATTACTACACTACAACGATTAGGTTCACTTGCCTGGGGTGTTATAAAACTTGCTCGAAGAAAAGGAAGATTCTCCGTTCGTCATGATCACAGAATACTTCAATCTTTGTTAGGAAATTTGGATCACGATGTCCAGAGTCGTGTAAACACTTTCAGATTGAAGTATTTCGGTGGTTCTACCGAAATCTTAAATCGGATAAAACTCAGATTTTTAGAACGTGAATATGTTTTGTCTGTCATGAAAACGGAACCAGAAATCATACATATGACCAACCAACCAACTGTCGGTTATAACTGCTATGGACGTTTTAATAACCACCAAACCAGTTAGAAAATAAGGGGTAAATAGCAAAAATTTTTATTTTCTAGTGCGTTTTTAAAATAGCACTTTATACCAAATAAAATTTTTCAAGGCGGCTGGAGGTGGTGCCCTTGGACCACTACTGTGGGTGCTTTGCCCGGACCTCCGTCATTTGGGGCTTCGCCCCAAATGATAATCATAATAACGTCATACAAGTGTGCACTCCACTCAACCCCCGAATTGTTGAACATTTATTACAATTACACATTGATCAACTAAGTCAATTTATTATATTTAAATAATATCGGTGATGCAAAATCACCAACATTTACGACCTTACTCTATGTTTGATGGGTCGGCAAGAACGAAACTGAAGAACAAGATGACTCAATGCTACTTCGTGTCTAAAGATATAACCAAGTACTTGTGACTGATTTTAAAAATATGTTTAAAAACTTGGATCGATGTTTATTTTGGTATGTGAATCATTTCAGCTACATTTTGGATTGGTTTGAGGGGTCTTGTTGATTTGGTTCTTCTTAGCTCCAAGGTTTGACATAATGAATGAAAATACAACATAAAAAACATAATTATTTTAACTATTTTTTGAGATAGATATATGCTTTTTAATGTTGGAAAGTATATATATTTATAAATACATGAATGTCCGTATTCGAACTCGTGACCATGGGATTGCACACATTAGCGAATGAGAATTAAAGTTAAATAATTAATGTTAATGTTTACGATTAATTATTGCACATAAAGTCCGTCTAACGATCGTTAAGTATTTAACAGAAAATAACTAACGGCCGTTAACTCTAAAGAGAAGGACTTGTAGTGTAAAATCTTAATATGGAAAAGATTCGGGTATCCCTTTGGGCTTGCATGATGACCGGCCATGGGGGTTATCTCAACCCAAACCCTAACTTGTTTCAAAGATTTGTATCCACTATAAATCTGAGGCTAGGGTTTAGGGTTTCATATCACTTTGTGCATTGAATTAACCCTAGATCTCTCTCTTCTCTCTTGCTCTTGTTCGCCAAACCATCCTCCAAGGGTGTTTTGGTTTGTTTTTCATAAAACAAGGACTTGTGTTAGATCTAGCAATCGCTTGATTCGTTGGTTAATTCGTGTCTACAAAGCGTGGTTGTAAGACACTATTCTTACACCTATTGGTTTGAGTTGTAAAGCAGTGAGGACAACTTTTAAACCACTTCATCTGTTTTGTTCAAAAGAGATATGACATTTGCAAGAGGTACGTTACGCATTTAATTCAGTTAATTATTTATTTGTTATGATCTTAAGTCTTCCGCTGTGTACTCTGTGGTGTCTACATGTTTTATTGTTATTCATGTATCTTAAACTCAACAGTGGCATCACGAGCCTTGTATAACAAGTAATTAATTATTGAAACACATAATTAAAATAAACATGATTGTGTTATTATTTGTATGCCCTAATTAGGGGGGGGGGGCATTTTTTTTGGTGCCCTAATTAGGGTTTGACTTTAGTTTTAATTGGATTAGAAACCCTAAGTTGCATGCAATTTTATGTGTATTAAATTGCGTAACTCTGTTTAATTGCATTAATTGTTAAGTGTGATTTACATCCATGATAATTACATGCATGTTTTATCATGGATCTGCTTTTATTGTATGCTTTACTTGGTTAAGTGATATACACTAAATATTAATGATAGATCTTTAATTGGGGAAGACCTCAATAATTATTAATTTAATCAATTATGTGCTGTGTGGTGTTTGATTTCGACTCACGCAATCGATGAATCGATGCATGTGGCTCACTTTGTACGTTGCTGAAAACGGGTGAGAGTCTTAATTAAACATGTACATATTGACAGATCTAGAATTGGTTATTAATTAGATTTATCAAAAAGGTTTGCATGTGGCTATTTGATATGCATGATTTATTATGCATTCATTGTTTATGTGTTTATTTTAAATACTTGCTTGTTGTTATGTGTAACAAGGGTATTTTGATAAGAAAATAAACTGACCTAAACAATGGTGAAACATGTATTTTTAAGCATAGTAATCGTAATCGTTTAATTGATTGATTTTTTGCACAAAATAGTTAGAAACGGCTCACCATTAATGACAAGCGTGTGATGGGTACAAGGAGGAAACGCATTAAATTGTGACGCCCTAATGATGAGGGTTTTAATATGCTTGCGACACGATTCTCTGCTCGTTTGTGCGTCTTAATGGAGCTACCAAGTATTCCTATATGTGTGCAGAAAATCTTATGAATTACTTTAATTTCTACGCACCACTTTTGTGGTAATTATTCGAATAACTTGGGTCTTATGACTCATGCACTAGTATGATATAGTGGTAATTAAGGTGATTCTTTAATTGGTTATCCAATACCTCAATTAAAGTTTGATGATGAAAAGCTTATACATTAAAACAAGATATATAAATGTTTTAATAAAAACTATGCTACGAAGATGAATGCATGACATCTTTGTACATATTTGATTGACATCAAAATTATTACCCTTAATTTAAGTTATATGCCATCAACGAAGCGAAACACACGAGATTACCTTTTATTTGCATGAGAGCGTGATTTAGATCGTAATCAACGGGTAAAATATCCACGTGGCGTGAGAGCGGGCATGGATGATTTTGCGGTTTCTTAAGTTGGACAACTTAATTGAGTTTTGTAGTGAGCGGCAACTCAAGGCATAAGATAGGGATAAAACATGTTTACATGGCAATTGAAATTGGCTAAATGTAAATCCCATAAATCTAGGAGTTTCTATTTGAAAATTGGCAATTGAGGTTCGACTCGTACCATTTTGAATACTTTCATTACTAGCAGATCAACTGATGTGATGAAAATATGTCAATTTGGATCCTAGTTTTCAGTGAAAAGGTTAATTATCGAAAATACTAAAATTGAATTTTGTAATTCTTTTGAATGTATAAATGCAACATTTAACCGTAAACGTGGTTTAGTCTTTTAGTAAATTGATCGATTCTGCTTTCAAACAAATGTTTGATCGAGAATAATTTACCGAAAAGACAAAACAAAGTCTCTTTTCCATGCTAGAAGAATGAGACTCAATCCTATTCCTTTTCATGAATGAGAAAGGTATAATAGGAACATTTGAATTGTCTAAATTCTAATGTAACTCATTGCAATGAATTGCACAACTTATTTTCCATAAAGATTTCATTACCCTCATTTGGTGAATGAATTATTGTGTAACAAACATGAATGTTGGTTAAGTGGAAAACATGTATATGAGTTACTAAATTAGAAGCTAGACTAATTACCGCGAAAATTGGTAAAAGGCAAACTAGCTTTATTTATCTAGTTGTTTTGCTTTAACCTTTAAAGGTGCTACATACCATTATGGGCATGGTAGGCCTGTTAAGGAAGAAATTGCATACCCAATTTTTTGAGTTAATAACATTGATGGATAACCTATCATTCATAAAGTAGAATACACCTTACGTATGGTTCTTAAAGGTGTAGGAAAGTTAAAAGCAAGCAAGTTGTTTTCATTTGGTTATGAAACATTTAAAATGTTGTCAAATTCGATGGGAGCATTGTGTTGCATTCTTGAATAAGAAGTTGTTGAAACGATTTCTAATTCGATGGGAGCTACAAGCCTTATTTCTTTGTAGTAATCTAAATTATCTCTTGAATATCATGTAGATAATTACTTTCCAATTGTAGGCACTTATATTTTAAGGATTGTCATGTGCGTTTCCTTACTAAACAATATAGTCCTACATCTACTTGTTATATCTATGACACAAATCATATTAATCAAATAAGCGAGCGTGTATCGTGTTGTTTATCTGCTACATGATGTTGTTCCATGCACAAGTGGGAGAAATCTTTATTGTGTGCAAGGTACAACACATATAAATATGATTTAAATGGATTTTCTTGACCGCAAGGTAAGAGTGTTACGTTCTAATATGAATTATACATTTAAATATGTATGATTGCGCTATTAAGAACATGTGTCAAGATGATAACAAAGACTACTTTAAATATTTATGTCATTCAATATTTAAGAAACACTTGTAGTTACAATTTACGTTACGTGAGAACGTGAACTAGATTGTAGCCAGGTAAAATATCCACGTGTCGTGAGCGAGCATGGATGATTTTGCGGTTTCTTCGTTGAACATTTCATGGAATGACATAATTAAATGAAATAATCTAATACTACTTTGAATTTAAGTATTCGTTAAATTACTTAAATATATGTAGTAAATATTAACTTGAAATCTTAATTGAAACCCGAGGTGGTGTTCATAATTACTTTAATTATAAATGTTTATGATTTTGTAAAGTCACAAACATGAAGTCTTTTAATACAAGACTTACAATATAAAGTAAGACGTTAACTTGCTATGTTTTAAGACATATGCATGAACTCAATGAGTTGATCAATGACTTACAACGTATAGTGGGATTATAAATGTTATGACTTTTGACTTGGTCAAAAATACTTGTGTTATAGTGCATGCAATTGACTTGGTAATTCTATCGTACCATTAAGTTTTACTTTGTTGGTAAATAGGTAAGCCAAAGAGTAGATGGTTATCTTAAATATTGTTAGATTATCTTACAATATTAATTCTAATGAAATACCATAGTCTTATGGTATGTTCAATTAGAAGAATCAAAATGTATTGGCACTGTTTGATTCAAGATAACTATAGTTTCTTCCAAAAGTTATCAAGGTTAGTAGATTGAGTATAGATTGAATATACTCAATAAGACTCCAACCTAGAAGATTGATAAGACACCATGTGTTTATGGAATGTGATGAATCACATTAAGTCTTATAATGAAGTTCTGAATTTGTTAAACTACTTGTAAAGTGAGTCGTAACAAACTAATGTCGAAGCGTAAATGTTTTTGTAATATCCCAAAAGAGAACAATGTATTGTTGCTACTTGCTAAACTATTTAAAGGTAATCTTTAAATTGTTAAATGCAAGTGGGAGTTTTGTTTAGATCTTGAAAGATTAAATTACAAAATACATAATCTTCTAAAATACACTAGCAAATATCATGATGAGGTTAAACATGTAAATGATAGACCTCAATATGATGGAATTGTCATTCATAGATCCGTAAGGATATCTCGGATATTTAATATCTTTGAGGATTATGAGTTACATGATCATGGTAAGCTCGTTAATCATGATGATGAATTTACCAAATGTTGAATTGTGGTAAATCAATCATACTATGAATGTTGAGATCTTTGTCCATAAATATAATCAACTTTAGATACTTGGTTTATCTTAATAATGAAAATGACTTTCTTCAAAGGATGGAAACCTAGTGGTTTAAATCTTTGTGAAGAAATCATATGGACAATATTGTACACATATTTAATGCATGTCTAGTGATAATAATATTAATCATATTTAAGCAATTAACTATGATTAAATATTCTTTCTAGATACATTAAATAGAAGTATAAAGATTATAATTGTCATACTTAGTTTCATTGATATGAAATTTTGACAATGAATATAAAACTCTTTGTTGTGGAATTACTTTTGCGAGGGCGATAAGTAATACAAAGTAGTTTTATGAATTCAAATAATCTTTGAATATGTACAAGCGCAAGAATCCATGAATGGATATATGCATGCATCTATGAGATGATTCTTATGTTTAATATTAAATCCATGTTTGATTTAAAAATTAAAATAAGATAGCTCATAAGTATTCCTGAAAGCTAGTGGGAGTATTATTTTCTTAAATCTTATATGTTGTATGGGCAACTATATTCCACCTAAATTAAGTTTTAATTGGGAATGAAACTTCGTTTGTAAGATTTGGAAATAAGAAATACAACCTTGGAATATATGTTTATTACTATAAACATATGCGGTAAATAAATGAGTCTAAAAGAACATGATGGATACATATCTTTGACAAGATAGAATATGAATGAGATCTTAAAGTCTAACTTGAAGATTCATCATGTACATCATGTTGTGTATAAGATTGTTGTATCATGCTTGATTACAAGATGATTTGACAACATTGAAAGTTGTTAGTGTAATAAATATTTTAAAAGGAAATATGCTTGGATTTAGAATCACATTTCACAGTCTGGAGATGCTCCTAGATTATATGGATGGAAATATGGCAATTGTTTCATAATTGTCATTGCCAACAAACTTGAGTTTTGGTAGGCACCAACATTACACTATAATTATTCAAAGTTTACGGATGTTTAAAGAGCATATTATTGTACAATGATACTAGTATAATTGAGATGACACTCAATTCTAGTCATGGTATCGTTGGTGATGACCATGTTGACTAGTTATGCTCAACTAAGAGCATAGTTGCATTATACATTAAATAATAAAGAATACTTTAAACTTTAAAGTTTTGAAAGATGTTTGTCATAAAAGGTGGTTCGGTTGTCACGCACCTTATGGAATGTTATGACAATATAAAGATATGTGTAAACACATACAAGAAATTCACTTATTGAATTCTTGAAATAAGTATTCTCAAAATTCCTATAGATCAAAGTTAATTGAAATTATGCCTTGTCAACAAGTATGATTCTCATGACTTGGCGAAATTCATTAACTAGTATTATCATGCATTGATCTATTTAGTATTTGGATAAAGGATGTTAAACAATTATTATTTATAATGAATTAAAGTACGGTATCGTTTAATTTCATTTATAATATTGTGTCTGTATTTGCATGTTTAAATCCTTGAATAACTTAAGTTATTCTAAATAGTCCGTTGTCGATCAATAACATGGGAATGATATTGAATTAAGACAAATCGAGTATTAGTTAGAATATACTTGAAAGTATATTGATGCGTAGCATGACTAATTTCGATGATATTCAATGAATTGAGTATAGGACTTATCCCACTCACATGATGATACTTTATGGATCTTTGTCATTAAGTATATCATGGATATTTATCCTCGACTTGAGATACCGTAGATATGTCATGGATGTAGTGTATTTTGTGAAGCAATCTAACGCTATACGTGGCGGTAGTTATAAGGGTTGTTTTCGAAGTGTTGCGAAATTTATGATTTACGCTTATAGTCAAAATAGGTTTGTTTCCTTCAAACTTATTTTGAAGTATAATCTTATGGGCCCCTCGTAGGGTTGTTAAGATGTTTGCATGGCCATGCCCAATGTCTTCGGAATATGTTCGGAAGATTTGGTAATCTTGATCAATCACATAAAGCGAGAGCAGAATAGTTAATTAAGAAATGAGTGAGATCCATATTCTTATTAACATGGTATTAGAAACAAAAGGATGAATATGATGATGAATCATCGAAACTTGGTTTTCTCCGAAAACCATACACGAGTTGTCTGGGGAGCATTGGCGTGTTGCTAGACGCTAACCAATGTTATTTCACTTTTGTAAACTTATCCAAGAGGAGTCGTTGGAAATGTATATATTTATAAATACGTGAATTTCCGGATTCGAACTCGTGACCATGAGATTGTACACATTAGCGAATGAGAATTAAAGTTAAATAATTAATGTTAATGTTTACGATTAATTATTGCACATAAAGTCCGTCTAACTATTTAACGGAAAATAACTAACGACCGTTAACTGTAAAGAGAAGGATTTGTAGTGTAAAATCTTAATATGGAAAAGATTCGGGTATCCCTTTGGGCTTTCATGATGGCCGGCCATAGGGGGGTTATCTCAACCCAAACCCTAACTTGTTCCCAAAGATTTGTATCCACTATATATACAGAGGCTAGGGTTTAGGGTTTCATATCACTTTGTGCATTGAATTAACCCTAGATCTCTCTCTTCCTCTCTTGCTCTTGTTCGGCCGAACCCTCCTCCAGGGGGTGTTTTGGTTTTGTTTTTTCATAAAACAAGGACTTGTGTTAGATCTAGCAATCGCTTGATTCGTTGGTTAATTCGTGTGTACAAAACTGTGGTTGTAAGACACTATTCTTACACCTATTGGTTTGAGTTGTAAAACGGTAAGGGACAACTCTTTAAACCACTTCATCTGTTTTGTTCAAAAGAGATCTGACATTTGCAAGAGGTACGTTACGCATTTAATTCAGTTAATTATTTATTTGTTATGATCTTAAGTCTTCCGCTATGTACTATGTGGTGTCTACATGTTTTATTGTTATTCATGTATCTTAAACTCAACATTTAATACCATAGAAAACCAGGCTTTATTCTTATTTTTATAAAACCTAAAATTGCAACGAGCCCGTTTTTAAAACTGGTATTTATTTGTTTTTGGCAAACTCCCTCACCATTATGTAGAACTACGGTTTATCACCCTTTTGAACATGTTAAAAATATTCTTATAACTAGAGGTAGTAATTCTTGACATGACACGAAATATGACCCGAGACTGACACAAAAATAAATGAGTTAGGTTCTGGCTAAATAAGTTCGGGTTAAAAATAAGTCGACACAACCAACCGATTATAACCCGATTATAACTCGTCAACCCGTTTAAACACTACTAGAAAAGGGGCAACACCTACAAATTTTCCTAAGGAAATTTTTCCTAGGAAATTACCTCTGAAATTCGACAAATTTCCTACGGATTAAGAGAGCCATTATTAGTGACTATTTTCCTAGTAATTTCCTAGCGATTCTTGACGGATATGAAACTCTCATTAAACCGTGAGGAAATAGTGACAATTTTCCTAGGGATTTCGACGATACTATGGCGTCGAAAATCCTTAGGAATTTTTCAACTATTTCCTAGGGATCTCCTAGTGATTGACTAAAAATCGTTAAAAATAGTGATAATATACGCCGCTCTTATTATACATACATATGTGTCTATATTAGGATGATAACTTATCATATGATGTTAAAAAAGTGTGAGCTAGGGTACAAATATAAAACGAGTGTAAATGTGTTTATGATTATGTATAACCCTATTTCCGTGTGCATATGCATGTGTTAGTATAAGTACGACAATGTATGACTGTTTGTTTATAGGTAGTTTGTATGTATGTATGAATGATAGGTTGTAAGTGTCTATTTTTGTGTTTGTATTTTTTTTTGAACGGCGGCATATATTTAGAAGAGAACTAGCAAGGAGCTAGAAATTACAAAGGCGATTTAAGCCAATCGGTCCAACTAATACATTTCTTTCCTCTAGATTTTAACCAAGAAAAAGAAAAACACTGAATGTTATCAAAAACTTCACATTTTCTCATGACTTGAGAATTGAAAATGTGATTATTCCTAAAAAGCCAAAGCATCCAACAAGTGACCGCGAAGACGACATAAGCTCGGTATTTTTGTGTTTGTATGCTAAACTATATGGATAAACATGTTTAATGCATGTGTTCATATACGTAGACAAACATTTAGATAACTAATTCATGTAAATATGAATGTACGGGACTATATAACATGAGTCACACTTTTGCATAATGTTTTCTAAATGTTTGACAAAAAAAGACTAGGAAATCCATAGGCGATGGTTGCAATTTCCTAGGGATTTCAGGCGGATTTTATTAGTTTTTAAATATTAATATTATCCGTCGGAATCCCTAGGAAGTTAGGGTTCCGTTTAAGCATGTTCGCGCATAAACTTGTATTGTTTTTATTGTAACTCTTCATACGAACCCCGCTTTTGTTTATTCAAGAGCAGCGGAATGAAGACTAGAACAATTTTGATATTTTGACCCAATTTTATTGTAACTCTTCACTTGTATTGTTTCGCCATAACTCCTTCATACGAGCTCGGTTTGATTATTCAAGCGCCACTAAACCGGGAGAAAGAGATCTAAAACAATACAAGGCACGACGCACAACTGCACCCTGTGACGTGTGTCAAATAGAACATTTTGGTAATATGACAATTGTTGGCTCTATTTCATTAATTCAATCATTTCTAATGTGTTTCTCGGAATTTTTAGAAATATCGATGATTTACCAAAATTCTTAGCTCCCCTTAGTAGGGTTGAGCACCGCAGACCCCAAAACCGACCGAATCAACTCAAACTTGATCGAACCGAAGGACCAGCGGTCGGTCTCAGTTCTAACTTTTTTCTTATTTTGGTCTCGGGTCGATCCGGTCTAGTCTGATCTTACTGAAAACCGACCATTATGCCTTCTTGGACCGGACCAACGAAATACGGACCGGACCAACCCAGTTAGACCGAACACATTCGATCCGGTCTTGATGCAGGGTTTTGGGCTAAATCGGTCTTAGTGCAGGTCTGGTTTAGTCGATCCGGTCTTAGCCCGATGCTCACCGCTACCCCTTAATAATAATTTTGTTTATGATACAAAATTAATACTTGTTTTCAACAATGTCAAAAAATTTAACAACAAATAATTTTTACTTATCAGTTATCACTCTAAAATTCATTTCCCCCCAAAATAATTTTACTTAGCACTCTAAAATTCATTTCCCCCCAAAATAATTTTACTTATCACTCTAAAATTCTTTTCCCCCCTAAAACCCGATCTCAATTTTCATTCCCCCCAAAACCCATTTTTACTTCCCCAAAAGTTGACTTTATTCATTATTTTTCCCAAACCAGATCTCATTTCTCCTCCATATTCTTCCAAACTGGATTTCACCATTCCTCCTTGACCCCAAAATTCACCAATCTGCTCATCTCTCTCGGATCCGTCATTTCCTGCTCAAAGGTTAGTTCATGTGTTGGTTTTGTATTAGGTACTAAACATAATAGTTGTTATTATTCGCTTTTGTTTATGTTATTGGTCCATGGTATGAAAAATTTTGTTTCTTGGTTTTCTCGAGTTTCGATTTGGTTTGATTCAAGTGAGTTTTCTCTTTTCGATGTCATTGATTTGTATGTATGTATGCTCTAGTAATATGGAGAATATGGTATACTTGCTACCTGGTATGGGAAATAAATATGGTTTATATACTTGCTACCTGGTATGGGAAATAAATATGGTATACTTGATTTGTATGTATGTATGCTCCAGTTACTAAGAAATAAATATGGTTTATATGTTTTCTTTTTTACTTTTCTTGCAACTGGTATAAAGGGTAGACAAGGTGAAGCTTTATACTGAAAAGCTACAAAACCTTAGCTACCTAGCATGAAAAGATAGATACATGATCATAGTTAATAGATGTATGTATGAGAGTTGGAAAAAAAGCTTTTACATTTAAAAATGAGACTTTAAAGGTTATGAGTGCTTGTTTGAGGTAAAGTGGTAGAAAGCAAGTTGGTGCGGAGATGAGCAAGACTTGGCTGCTATTTGCGCTTATCAAGAAGAAGCAACAAAAGAACCAGTGAGTGCGGTGCAAAGTGATCTCACATTATATGATGTTCATTTGTACTATATTGTTATAAAAATATTGTTACATTGTATTTGTCTTGTGAAATACTATCAAATTTATGTTCAAGCTGGGGTATTTTGTTAGGTATTTATTTCTAGTTGAATTCAAGTTCAAGTTCATAGAGTGGTGGATGCATTTAAAAAAAATTGAAGGTTTTTCTTGACAAAATAAACACTACGCAATAAAAATCCATAACTACTACTAGTCTAATATTATTTGAATGGGTTGTAGTTCTTGAAATGCGGACTAATTTGTTTCATTTTTGTTTTGTATTTCAGATACACTATGTCAAAGCGACCATCAAGTAATGGTAAAGGTAAAGAGTCTACTGGAGATGGCCCCAAAGGTAGACCTACTAATCGACCCGGAGGTAGACCTCCTCCTCAACCTGAAGCTAGATGTGTAGGTAGACCCACAGGTCGTCTTGTTAGTAGACCCACTGGTCGTCTTGTTAGTAGACCCACTGGTCGTTTTGTTAGTAGACCTAAAGGTGTTGGTGCAGGTAGAGGTGGAAGTAGTAGTGCTTCTGGTAATGGTGACCGGTTTGCAGATGACCGGGGAGATATAGGTGAGTATATTGATGAGGGCAATAGGCACGTAGTTAGACCAAGAGGTATACATGGTGGTAGAGGTGGACGTAGTAGTGGTTCTGGCAATGGTGACCCGTTTGTAGATAAACGGGGACACAGAGGGCAGGATATAGACGAGGGCAATAGGCCCGTGGCTGGATCGAGAGATATACATGGGGGTAGAGGTGGTAGAAGTAGTGTTGTTGGGGAAGGTGATGACATTGCAGTTGAGGATGATCACACAGAGGATCTTGAGGAGGGAAATGGATGAGCTTGACATGGAGTGATAAGGTTTTAAAAGGTACCATTTTGAGGGGTCGTTTAAGTCCTTATTTGATCACTTTTGTATCCGTTATTGCTTAATATCGTTCCTTTTCACTTTTAGGTCTCGTGAACTCAAAATCTTGGAATGGCACTTATTTGGACAAAAGGCGCGAATATATGAAGAAAATGGCCAAAGTCGAAATCGAGACACTCACGCTTTGAAAGTATAAAGGCGGCGCCAAAAGCTATTTTGACGCCGTCCCAAAATTATTGTGACGGACGAACCCAAAACTCGTGTTTTCAAGAGA
Source organism: Chrysanthemum lavandulifolium (assembly GCA_022545495.1). Classification (NCBI taxonomy): domain Eukaryota; kingdom Viridiplantae; phylum Streptophyta; class Magnoliopsida; order Asterales; family Asteraceae; genus Chrysanthemum; species Chrysanthemum lavandulifolium. The sequence goes on along the minus strand of CM040241.1, from coordinate 245,742,108 downwards.
CGGCGTCTAGTTGTGAAAGAGTAGAGCCGTCATTACTCGAGCACCTAGATGCAATCCAGACGGCGCCGGAAGGTGAAGAGGACGGCGCACGGACATAAGGTGACGCCGTCGCAAGGTTAACGTGGCCAAGACGAAACCCTAATGGCGGCGACACGACGGGCGTCACTAAACATAAGGTGACGCCGTCAGTAATTGTAATCTTATATACTTGAATCCGAATTTTTCGGTCTTTGTGTGGAGAGTCTTTGGAGTAAAACCTAAACCGAACCTAAGGTGTCTTGTACAGTATTTTAGGGTTTTAAACCCTATCTTACACCAAGATAAGTCTTTACTTCATTAATTCAATTATGTCTTTGATTATTTGTGTGTATGTTGCATGTTCTCCATGTCCGCTAATTTATTTGTGTGTTTGCTTAGGAAGTATGAAACTTAATTATTAAATATTGATTGGTTGTTTCTTATCTTAGTTGATTAATGATCTAGTAATGCGATAGGTCATTCGTTGTGTATTAATGCTTGATTCATCTTTGTGAACCTTAGAGTATGATTACCGAGTGATTGTAGGCTAAACCATCCGAAGAGCGCCTTAGAGTAGGAGTCTATAATCTCTAAGTGGATTTGTAGACAAGACCTTTGGTAAGTTCAAAGAGTTAGGGAGAAACGCATACCCTACAACTTTAGACACACAACGCAACTAGGAATAAGACGTGACACTCAACCATCAATAGGAGATAACTAAGAGTAATACAAACAAAGTAAACACATCTTTAAACTATCATACGACGAGACATTAATTAGACATAGACTCCTACAACCTTAGTTTAGATAATTAGATAATAGTAGAATAATCGGTAGAAATACCAACCCCCAAATCCAATACCCAGATTCGTACCTTTCCATTTTTCATAAAATATAAAAGATAAAAAAAATAATCTTCCTCAACCTTAACCTTAGCGTAGTAACTCCTACTAGCATTCCTATTCCCAGAGAACGATATCAATACCGTGGCTTACCCTAATTACTACACTACAACGATTAGGTTCATCGCCTAGGTGTTATAAAACTTGCTCAAGAAAAGGAAGTTTCCTTGACCCCGAACGGCGTGTGGCGTTATCAAGTTTTTAGCGCATCGGGAATAGAATAGCTAGTTAGTAGTCCACCTCGTTTAGGTTCTTTGCTTGATTCCTATCAAGTAAACTTTTTCTCATTTTTAGATTTCTCTTAGTCTATCCCTTCTTCGTAACCTTTGTTCGTAACCCCATCACTCTTCATCATGGAGAATGATAACCAACCACCACTTAATAACCCAACACAAAAATTTCAATGTCACTCAAAACCCAACCTAATAACCAACACAACCGTCGGGCCGATATGTGAGTAGAAACACCGACCTTGAGTTTGCGTAAAATATTCGATAGTACAATTAGGGAAGTCGTTGAGAAAGTAGTCGTCACTGCTATAGTTAGTTCAATGATTAGCAATAATTCGGAAAATGGCATGATAAACAACAACGTGGATATGGAAAATAGTGCTTACTTCAATCTTTACCCCACTAAGGAAGAGGTCGCGTACCATCAATACATAATCAATAATCCACGATCACCCATCATTAGGATATGCCCAAAGATTAGGAGAGGAAATCCCTGGAACCTAAAAATCCCTTGTATGATCGGATATAGGAGTGTCGACCACGCTTACATAGATACGGAATCCCCATTAATGTAATGTCATCTGCCTACAATGACATTATGAATGAGCGACTCAATATTAGGAGAGACCCTAAGTATCCGGGAGGAGTTTGCAACTTTGTGGGAAGAGTCAAGGACGTGCATGTCTTTATAGGAAATTTCACCTACCTAGTTGATTTTATGGTCCTAGAAGATGTAGGATGCGTCATTGACTATAGCTTATCCCAAGTAGTGCTAGGAAACCGTTTGTTGAAACATCTAGAATGAGCCACAACAAGCATGATGGAGCAGTTAGGTTCAAGGAAGGAACCGATGAGATCACTTATAGGATGCCTTGGAAAACAACTGAGTATGGCCACTTGTCCATTTATGATCGAGACAACATCAAAGCTTTTGAGGAAAAAAGTAAGGAAGATGTTGAAAAAGGTCATAAATTCATGTGGGAAAGAAGGAGGCATTATTATAAGGATTGCTTGACTTTAGGGCCTAGGTATAGAGTCAATGAAGATTTTGTCAACATGATAGAATTTTCATTGAGAATGCGTGAGAAAACGTAGGAGCACGACTACGAGTCTAGCTACAAGACTCTTTAATAAAGAAAAGCGCTTCGTGGGAGGCAACCCATGCTTAATTGTTTGCTTGTTAGTGTCATATATCTTTTATTAATTGTTTATCCTCATGTTTAAATTTGTAAAAATGCTTTATTTTGTTTTAACCTCGCCTTAATTACATATAAAGGTATTTTACATAAGGGATAAGTGTAGGAGGATTACACGCTTTCAAAAGAAACGTAACCATGAGAATAACAATTAATTAAAATATATTTATGTTTGTTTGTTCGAGTCAAATGCTTGTATCGAGTCATAATGGATGTTTTGCGAAATTTTTCCAGATTCTAAAGATGTAAACTTTCCGAATTTTTCCGAAAAATCGCGACCGCTTTTTGTCGGGATAACCCGACGGCGTCAGATTGCAACTGACGGCGTCGGAAGGAGTAAAACATCGATTACTTTTCTCGTTTTCGAGCTACTTATAAATTTTGGAATTTTCGGTCTTAATTTTCTTAGAAATTTTGTAAACATCCATTCCACAAGCATTATATCCTAGTTTAAATCGAATCTTATATATATTATTACCGCCGATTTTACGAAGGTTTCGTTTGTTTTCTTCAAGTGTGCGAGTTTAGTTTGTCAAGAAGAAGTTACATAAGATTGGAAGGAGCTTTTCACGATAAATTCTTCTTGAAAAGATTTAACCACCACTTTACACGGATCCTACCGAGCTAATCAGGGAGTATTAGTTTCTTTCATTTTAATTACCTTCTTTATCATAACTTTGATACTTTCGGGAACATTAGGGACAATGTTCGGTTTAAGTGTGGGGAGGAAAATAAACGAAACTTTGAAACTATGCTTATCCTTGACTATTTGCTTTGTCTAATTGTGATTGTGTAATAAGCCATGAGAAAATATCGGTCAGGGTAATTTTGGCACCAAATTTGAAATTTTTCATGACATATAGGAGTGGGCAATTAGTCTTAACAAAAGCGTCTCACGGATAGGAAGTTATATGACTAGCACAAAACCCTTTACCACCCAAATTCCACCCAAAATGTGAGGATCGCCCTTAGATTAGTAGGAATTAAAAGCATTCATCTTCAATGCTTAGAGTGTGAACCGGTAGTATATTAGATTCTAGAACTTGTTTTGTGATGCATTCCGAGATCGCAAGTGAGGCTACACTTGTGTAGTTAGGAATAACTAAATGATAAGAGGCATTAGGATAACCCTTGTTTGATACGTAATATAATTACTTCTTCCACTTGGTTGAGTAATTCCCGCACCCTTTGCGTTGTACTCATCTTTAGTACACGATACCCTAGTTAACCCCTCGTAGCCTATCCTTTTCATGGTTCTCGTGATGTTTCGGTTTTTCCTGGAATATCAATGAAGAGCATTGTTTACACCCCACCCCAAATATACACCCAAATCGCTTTAGCCTACCCCTTATGCACTCACTTTTATTGCAATTGTTTGTTATCACCTTAAACCCTTAGTTCAATTATCTAGTTGCTTGCATAAGTTGCTAAGTCGAGTCATATCCTTTGTATACAGCTTTTGGGATGATTGGGATTCATGGAAAAGTTAAAGTTTATGAAATGACGGAAGGGAACGTTAAATTCAAATTCCCTTTGTTTGCGTAATAATGTACCCCAAGTGTTTTGATCTTTCCAATTCGGGTCAAATTAGTGTTAGAGTAATAAAACTCAAGTGTAGGGATATGCCTAAATCCCTAGTATTTTGATGTTATCATAGAGGATGGTAGAGTAAAATGTATTAAAAAAAAAAAAAAAAAAAAAAAAAAAAAAAAAAAAAAAAATAGATAAAGAGAAAAAGAGAAAAAAAAGAGAAAAAAAAAAAAATACGGCTACCATCTTACATCTATCTTTAAATTTATGTTTATTTATTTCATTATCTAGAGTTTAGAGTGTCGAGTCTTGGCTTAGCAACGCCATTCTTCATATGCATTTAACATAGAGATTTTTGACTTACCACCACTATATAGCCTATCCCACCAAACCCTTTGTTTTCCTACCGTAAGCCTAACGTTACAACCCTTTAAAAGACCTCTTTGATAGTCTTTCCTAGGTGCTTACGCCAAAGCGATGGAGGTTTGATCTATTCTCAAGCCTATGGTAATCTATGTACTAGGACCGGTTAATGAGTGTTTATCTTCCATTTCCAATTTGTTATATTCCATATACACCCGAGAGAGATGTGAGTATCCAAACACCCCATGTGAGGTGCTAGTATGTAATTTCTGTGCTTGTTATGACTTTTGCAGGGTTTATATGTGTTGTGGACCGTTTTGAATTAATGTTTCATGACCCCTAACTTATAAATTAATTGGCTAAAAGCACATTTGCTTGAGGACAAGCAAATAACAAGTGTAGGGATATTTGATAAGGTTTTAAAGGTACCATTTTGAGGGGTCGCTTAAGTCCTTATTTGATCACTTTTATCCGTTATTGCTTAATATCGCCCTTTTCACTTTTTAGGTCTCGTGAAGTCAAAATGTCGGAATGGCACTTATTTGGACAAAAAGCGCGAATATATGAAGAAAATGGCCAAAGTCGAAATCGAGACACTCACGATTCTTTGAAAGTATAAGCGACGGCGGCCAAAAGTGCTATTATGACGCCGTCCCAAAATTATTGTGACGGACGAGAACCCAAAACTCGTGTTTTCAAGAGACGGCGTCTAGTTGTGAAAGAGTTGGCCGTCGCTACTCGACGGCCTAGATGCAATCCGACGACGCCGAAGTCAAGAGGACGGCACACGGACATAAGGTGACGCCGTCGCAAGGTTAACGTGGCCAAGACGAAACCCTAATGGCGGCGACACACGGCGTCACTAAACATAAGGTGACGCCGTCGCAATTGTAATCTTATATATAGAATCCGAATTTTTCGGTCTTTGTGTGGAGAGTCTTTGGAGTAAAAACCTAAAACCGAACCTAAGGTGTCTTGTACAGTATTTTAGGTTTTAAACCCTATCTTACACCAAGATAAGTCTTTACTTCATTAATTCAATTATGTCTTTGATTATTTGTGTGTATGCTTGCATGTTCTCCATGTCCCATTAATTTATTTGTGTGTTTGCTTAGGAAGTATGAAACTTAATTATTAAATATTGATTGGTTGTTTCTTATCTTAGTTGATTAATGATCTAGTAATGCGATAGGTCATTCGTTGTGTACTTAATGCTTGATTCATCTTTGTGAACCTTAGAGTATGATTACCGAGTGATTGTAGGCTAAACCATCCGAAGAGCGCTTAGAGTAGGAGTCTATAATCTCTAAGTGGATTGTAGACAAGACCCTTTGGTAAGTTCAAAGAGTTAGGGAGAAACGATACCCTACAACTTTAGACACACAACGCAACTAGGAATAAGACGTGACACTCAACCATCAATAGGAGATAATTAAGGAGTAATACAACTAAGTAAACACATCTTTAAACTATCATACGAAAGAGACATTAATTAGACATAGACTCCCACAACCTTAGTTTAGATAATTAGATAATAGTAGAATAATCGGTGAAATACCAACCCCCAAATCCAATACCCGAGATTCGTACCTTTCCATTTTTCATAAAATATAAAAAGATAAAAAATAATCTTCCTCAACCTTAACCTTAGCGTAGTAACTCCCTACTAGCATTCCTATTCCCAGAGAACGATATCAATACCCGTGGCTTACCCTAATTACTACACTACAACGATTAGGTTCACCGCCTAGGGTGTTATAAAACTTGCTCAAGAAAAGGAAGTTTCCTTGACCCCGAACGACGCGTGTAGCGTTATCATGGAGTCATCACAACGTCGACGCGGCACAAACATAGCTGATACACCACCTACGGAATCATCACAAAGGAGTTGGATTTATCCATATCAGAATGGGTATGTTCTAATTCTTGTGACATCTTAACATTGAGATAAAAAAAATGATACTAATGGTTATTGTCTGTTTTGCTTTGATTGTGTAGCTTTACCGAGCCACGTGTTCACCGACAAATAACATCTATCTTCAAGTATTCCTTTGATGGTCCTTGGGCTACATGGAAGGAGGTACCAAAACGTGATATCAAACTTATGTGGGAGCGTTTTCAGGTTTGTAATTACAATTGCTTATAATTTGATAAGCTAGACGCTTTAATAAGCGATATGTTTAACTTATAAAGTGTTGCATGAACCATATATTAACTTGAGAAGTAATGCTTGTGTAGGAGTTATATCAATGGGATGCTCGAGTGGAAGCCTTAGTTGAAAAAAATTTCAAAGACTATTTGAGTAAAAGGTTTTCTGATGTGATGAGTGAATGTCGACTAGAAGCTGCACGCCGTGCTAGTGATGCGGGTACCCCACTTGTTAACCAGGACTTTACAATACTTAGGCCCTATCCCCCAATCTGGATTGAGCCAGAAGATTGGTCTGACATGATTGATAGGGTGTGGAATACCGCTGCATGGAAAAGAAAGTCGAAAGCTGGTCATGAAAATAGGAGCACCTTGGTTGATGGACAGGTTTCAAAACATACTGCTGGCTCAATTCGGATTGATCAACATCGTTTAAGAATGGTAAATATATATTATAGTATTCTTGTTTTCATTTCTTATAAGTTAAGTAATTTTTGAACTTAAAGTATTCACTTCAGTAGGAAAAGGAAGAGGTGGTCCAAGAAGTTCCTTGAAGTTTATCAACGCTGCATACAAAGAGAGGCATGATTCGTAGTATATTACCACTAGGGTGAAGAATGTATGCGGTAAATTTTTTTTATCTATTCTTAGTACAATTTGTTTAAGTACTTATTTGTATATTTAAACTAGAATTCTGTTTATAGGACAAGTATTCAGATTTGATGGAGGAGAAGTACGGGGCTGACCGCGAATGTCATCCTCAAGGAGGTGATAGGGAGATTTGGGAGCGGTCTTGTGGTGGACCCTGTAAAAAGGGACGATTTTTCGGATTTTGTGCCCCAATGGATCTTCATTTGGCCTTGACAGGTACACCAAGCACGCCAAGTACCAGCAATTCCTATGCTCATCAGTCGAGTGTTGCATCTTAAGAAGAGGTATGTCTTTTCTATTCGGTTTTAATGTGGACACCATATTTTAACCAAGCTTCTTAGAATATTTCGCTTTTCATTTTCTTTAACTATATATTGTAAAAGAATCCCAACAAACAAATGCAACTTAATTATTCATCTCAGAACTAGTTAATTATTCATTTGAGAAAATGGGCCGTTTGTGAGGTTTGATAATGGGTTGAAATAAGTTGTTTGGATATTTGCATTTCATCGATTTCCTGTTTTTCACCGATTTGTTTGGTGTTTATCAAGATTCTTTTGTCATTAGTTACTTATGTCGCTTGTCGTTTGGTTATATACTTTGGTTGTGTTAGGTTCGTGATATGGTAGTTATTTGGTTGTTTATGTTTGTTAGGAATTAGAAATTCTGTGTATTAAAGAGTCGGTCACCTCAAGTATTTGTATTCGTTAGAAAGCTCAGAGTCGTAGTTATTTTAAGTTAAGTAGTATTTAGTTAAGTAACACCGTGGAGGACTTGACGGGTCTTTACCCACCGTATGCCCGATCCACACCCGATGTGTGGCGCTTATGTAAGACTATAAATACTCTCTACCTTCAAGGTAGAGAGTTGGAGCTCATAATAATATCTTTCACTTTCTCTCACTAAGTTCTCTAAACCTCTAACTTTCTCTCTGATGAGTGCTTATTCACTCATCCTTTTTACCCATCTAAGCCCACAAAAACGTCTAAAAACACGGAAATATAACCAATTATGCTACAGATATCCTTGGAGTGTGTTTTTATGTATTTCAGGTACAAAGGATCGAAAACAGGACCAAAACGGACTAAAATGAGCTTGGATTGGATTACGTGCTTTGCAGATGGAGCCGGAAGCGGATTTTCTACATTTTCAGAGCCCGGGATACATATTTGGGAGTGAGCTTGGGGAATCAGATTTAAAACCTATCCCTAAATCCAAATTACCAATTTACCCCTCTACCCGAACCCAAAATTACCATTTTACCCTTTTTCGCTAAAATTCTAAAATATCATTTCTATCTAAATCCTCATTTTTATTTTACAACAATTATTTTTTTAAAACCAATTTCATTAAAATTATTTTCTTTCTAAAAAAAAAAATAATAAAAAAAAATACAAGTTTTAAAAATACAAAGTTTTACTTAAACCATTTAAAACACTTAAACCATTTTTAACCCTTAACCCATTTAAACTCTTTTTACCCATTGACCCTTTTTTATTAAAACCATTTAAAAAACCCAGCTTCTTCCCTGTTTGTACCCAAAATGTAAAGAAAACAATACCGCTAAACCCTGGCGCCAAAGAACCCAAACCAAGACACAACCCTTGTCTTCTTCCCTGTTTCTCATGACCGTCCCCCCCAAAGAACCCCACAAGCACATGGTCATATGCCACCTTGGCAATCCCTAACTCACCCATTGAGCTCATATTTTGACTGCCTAGATTAAAGGAGTGGTGCCCAAGTTGATTTCAATGGCTTGGATTTAAGCAAACAAGCACAAAGGCATCCAAGGCTCAGTTTCTCTCTGTGAACAAGCACACCTCAGCAAGCTCAAGACCTAGTTAGACCAGTAGTATAAATAGAGTAGCACTTGAAGCCATTGAAGGCATTAGGATTTAGTAGGAATTTTAGTCTTAAATTAGTTTGTTTTTTTCAGTCTTGTAATGTTTTTTTATTAATGAAAATTTTTCTGTTTTACATATCTGTCCATTACTGCTTCTTTATGCAAATAAGCACTTAGTGCTTATTTGCTTTTTACTAATCTTATCTGAACTAAAGTCTTTATTTGAGTTATAAACTTAGTTTTACAAAAGAAAAGCAAAAGTTAGTTTTACATAATCGCTTGAATTTCAACCCATTAAGGGTGTTTGGTTTTGGCTATTAGCCGTGTTAAACAGTTTACTACCACTTTGACTTTGCAAGTCAAAGTGGTTTTAAGATTTTAAAGTTGTCCCAAGTGAAGTGAAATTGATTTAACAAGTTTTGCTAAGTTTTGAGAAATAACCAAACCTCTTTTCTGCCTTTCTCGTCTTGAACTCCCAAACAAAGAAGTCATTGCTTGTTGCGACCCACCGCAACCCTTCTTTTTTAGCTTATTTGTGATCTAAATCTTTTCAAAACTGTTTTTCTTGCAACCTCACATCCCCACCTAGACATAGTTTTAGCTTATTTGTACTTAGGATAGTTTTAGGTTAGCTTAAAATTGCATTAAAAATCTGTCAAACCAACATCAGTATCTGTTTATGCAGTCCCACTGAGCTTGTTTACAGCTTATTTTTAAGTCGTTTAGGCTTATTCTTATCATCTCAAATAGATTTTTAGGTAACCCCCCACCCCTAGTTGCATGTTTAGGTCTCCTTGTAGGTGTAGGTGCTCAGTTATAGCTTATTTATAAGCTCAAAGAACACCCCCTGTCCATCTGTTTCTGTCCTGCAAACAGCAACTGTAGCAGCCCTTAGCTTAGCTTATTTCAGATTATCTCTAGCTTATTTAGGTTTATTTAGTACTTATTAGATATATTAGGTTTGATTTACCTTTCATTAGCTAGTTAGTGCTTGTCTAGTGCTTATTAGTAGTATCCTATAGCTTTTTTCCACAACCGCTTCTATACCTTTAGTTAGCTTCTCCCTTTAAAGTCGCTTATTGCCCCTCTTTCCCGTTAATTCTTATTATTGTTGCTTATTGATTTTTAGATATGCGCCTTAGCTTATTTTCCTTAGAACCGCTTTTTTCACCGCTTCAAATCTAAAAGGGTGTTTGGTTAGCTTCATCACCAATCGTTGGAGATAAGCGCTTCAAACCGCTATTCCAAGGTTTTGAACAAAAGTTTTTCACAAAAGTGCTTATTTTGGTGTTATAATTAAGTGGCAAAAGAAAATTTAAAAAAAATAGTTTGCAAAAAGGTGCCAAGCATGATTCAACTTAGGCCACTTGCTTCACACACACAACACCACGCTCCCAACCAACTGCCCTAGGGTCTTTTCAGGTTTATTCTTGCACCATTTAATATTTAAAGTACCAAAACAGTTTTTAAGCTTGTTAGCTTATTTGCTTATTAGCTGCTTATTTCGTAAAGTAGTGTATCACTTTTTTATTTTTCTTAAAACCAGTTTTATCCAAAGTATTTTTAGTGAAATTTTCAGATTTTTCTAAAATCATTTAGTATTTTTTATAATTAAATTAGATTAAACTAGTTTTTAAATCATAATAAATAATTTAAAAGTCGAAAAAATACCCGGCTTTTTCCTAAAATTATTTTTAGTCGTTTAGAACGTAGGAAAATTAGTTTCACATCCTTAGGCCTTAAATTTCATCATTTTCACTTTTGAGGCTCTGGATTAGCCCTTTTCACGCTTTTGCATATTATCACTCTAGGACTTAGTGTAACTTAATTTTATTCTTCCGTATGCTTAGTAGTAGTTAGATTATCATTTACTTTGTTCCCGTAGCCTTAATTACTTTCCTTTAGTTAATTTATAGAAACGAATCAAAACCAAAACCGTAACATCGAGCATTTTAATAACAAACCTCAAACGAGATTCTCAATTCACACCTCGTTGGGAACGACCCGGATATCCTTATCCGGTATCACATATCTCACTCACGGGATTTGATTGACTACCCTTTTCCTAAAAGGTTTTCGATTCGATTCTCGCTTATTTTGATATTGATATTATCATACTATTTCATCCACACACCACCCTTAACCATACATGTAATCGGTTCCGAACTGCTTTAAGTTTCTTACGGTTAGTCATTCACAAGTGGCTAACTTGTGAGTAAACTTGACGGTTTTTGCATTGTATCAAAATTTTGCCACGCCGGGAGGTTGTGTCGCGACAATATCGCTAAGGTTTGACGATTAGTGACTCGAGATCCTTCCTTCGTGAAGTTATTGTTTTTATAAAAATCAAAAAGTAAAAATATTTTCCTTTTATTTTGTATATATATATAAAGATTAAAAATACAAAAGATTTTCCTTTTGTTTTAAATAAAATAGAAGACACAATCAATATAACATTCTCAACGGAGGTGTTATCATTATAAGTTCTCAACTAAAGATCAAAAACTTGCCTTTGTGTCGCTTGTGGATTTATTTATTTCTATCGGACAAACAAACTGTGGTGGGTATAAGGACGGCCCGACATTAAATTGCAAACCAGAAGAAGCGGGTTTTAATAAGTCACACGACCTACAAAGCTTCTCCGCCGCTGTGTGTTTGTCTTGTAGAGGTGATTTATTCACTGGGATTATTGGTTTAAGTTCACCGTGTTTTGCCTCGGTCTTGTTTTAATTGAAAGTGTTGTTTTGGTAGTGCATGCGCACTCTTCTTCTAATTCTTCTAATCTTCTTGAACTCGCCACACTCTGCGAAGACGAAATAGACGCCCCCGCCAATAGTCGAACCCGAGATTCAGACTAATCCCGACCCCATTCCCGAAATGGCGGAGGATAACCGTTCTATGTTGGAACAACTCCAAGCACCCACCGAGGGTTATGGAGAAGCCATCGTCGCTCCACCAATCGCTGTCGACAATTTTGAACTCAAACACGGATTGATTAACTTGGTATCGCTGCCAATTTTACGGATTTGACAGAGACGATCCTCACTCTCATATCCGACGGTTTAACAAGCTCACGCCCACAATCAAATACCAAACGTGCCGGAAGAAGCAATCAAACTACTTCTTTTCCTTCTCACTGAGGGGCCGCCCGGATTTGGCTCGAGAAACAACCCTCAATCAATCACCACATGGGAAGATTTAGTTTCAAAATTCACTAACTAATTCTTCCCACCACAAAAGACAACACATTTAAAAATGAAATCACAAAGTTTACACAAAATTTGATGAGTCATTTAGTGAAGCTTGGGATCGCTTTCAAGGACTTACTCGTCAATGTCCTCACCATGGCTTTTCCGAGTTACATCAACTCGATACTTTCTACAATGGTTTGAATGAAATGATCAAGACTCTCTCAATGCCGCCGCGTGGTAATCTTTGACACGCCCACGAAAGATGTGTTGTCCATCATCGAGAACAAGTCTAAAGTCCGCACCTCGAAGCAAACCGATTGCTTCCCGAGCGAGTGCTTCACCTTCTTCGAAAATGTCTCTAGCACGGATGCTAAGATAGACAAGCTTACCGATGCTATCCAAGCATTGGTTCTCTCAAAATCTCTTTCTTCTCCATCTCCAAATCCACCCGCCAAGTCAAAGCGGTGGCAACTACTGTACTACTTGTGCGGGCCTCATGCCTACTACAATTGTACCGCTACGGATGGTAATCCTTTGAAGCAAATGCCGAGTCGGCCTTACAATCAAGGAGGTAATCAATACCGTCCTCAAGTTGACCCGAGCTATCGTGCTAGCAATCCAGACCACCCGGTTTTCCTCAACCTAACAATCAAAATAGGTTCAATCAAAATCAAGTTAAAGGGCAAATGTTCCATATCAAGCCCCGATGAACCAATACCCGCCCCCAAGGGGTAATCTCAATCATGGTTATCAAGCTCCTAATTATCAACCCCGTTGGCCCTCTATTGAACTTTCCAACTACATTAAGTCTAATGAGGTTACAATTAGGGTTTGCAAAGCCAAATCACTACTTTGAGAAATGAATTCCAAACTTCAATGTCAAAACAAGGAAATGAGTTAAAAATGAGTTGAACAAAACGAACAACAAAATTGATCAAAATCAAAACAAAATTGAAAATATGTTCAATAGTATCATGTGTCAAATGAATCAAGCTTCAACTTCTAAAACCCTTCCCGCTAATACGATTCCAACCGGGGGAGAGTTGAATGCTATTGCCACCAAGTGGTAAGACATATGATGGACCTCGATGCTTACACCCTCTCCGTGAGGGAGGTAGCTCAAGAAACCGAGGTGACAAAGGACAAGGTGCATTCTACAAGCCCACAAAGTATCAAGACACGTCCAACCTCCTAGAGTCCAAATTTCCATTCCAAGCCCGATGTTCAAGATTAAGCCTTCACTTCCTTATCCTTAAGGCTTAATGATCAAAAGGCCCGCGACAAAACTAATCAACAAATGGAGAAGCTTATCCAAATCTTTCAAGATACGCACTTAGAGATTAGTTTCGCGGAGGCTCTTCTAATGCCCAAGTTTGGTCCGACGATCAAAAGCTTGTTGGGCAACAAAGAAAAAATTTCCGAGTTGGCTAAAACTTCCTTGAACGAGAATTGTTCGGCGGTTATCCTTAAAAAACTTCTTGAAAAGTTAGGAGACCCCGGAAAGTTCCTCATCCCGTGTGATTTTCAAGGATTATTTCAATTCTCCGCTTTGGCCGATCTTGACGCGAGCATTAACATGATGCCACACTCAATGTGGAAAAAGCTTTCGTTACCTCCACTCACACCACATGTATGATCCTCGAGCTTGCCGACCGAACTAATTCTCATCCGCTAGGTATAGCCGAGGATGTCTCGTGAAAGTAGGAAAATTTCATTTCCCACCGACTTTGTTGTCGCCGATTTCGATACCGATCCCCGAGTGCCCTCATCCTGGGAGTGCTTCTAAAACGGGTCGCATTGATCGATGTTGATGAAAGGGAAATCACTTTGAGGGTAAACAAAGAAGTCAGAATTTCAATGTTAACCAAGATTTGAAATCTATGCCTACCATTTGTGGTATTGATAAAGTTGAAAGTCCGTGAAACCAAGGTGACAAAGGACCCGTGCTTCCTACTAATAACGGAATTACCGAAAACGTCCAACCTACTGGTTATCCAAAATTCTCCACCTAGGATCGATCAAAGTCTTTCACGATTTACGGTCAAGAGATCTTCGAGTAAACGTGTTGAGCTTAAACGACACCAAGAAACCGGAGACCATAACGGAAGTGGTGGAAATTGCTAACTCTAAGAGCACACCACTTGTCCCACCTCTCGCTTTCGCCTAATCGTGATCGATCTTGTTGAACCTTCTTCGAGTGGCAATCCCACCCTACTTCCGACCTCATTATTTCCGATTCTTCCCTTCCTCACTCCGCTCGAGGGAAGTAACTTGAATTTGGAAGAGATCAAAGCTTATTATTTTCCGTCAGAATTGATGACGATGAATCAACCCGAGGAGACCGTGTTCGCCTTGAACAATTACTTAGTGAAAATGAAGGCCCGTTGTCTTCACTCCTCCGTAAGAAATTGAAATTAAAGAAGTTGAGCTTTGACCAAAATCCTTCAAGCCCGAGCCCGAGGATTCAGCTATTGATTTACTTCGAGGAGTTCACGATGAACTTGCTCGCCTTGGTCCTCTCCCACCGGAATTGACAATGAAGTCTTTGACTTTGAAGCCGACTTACGTGAACTTGAGTATTTGTTGTATGGAGATCCGTCACTTGATCCTTCAATTGATAAGAAGGATTTCTCCGATGAACTCACTCTCACGGACTCGATTCCATTCAAGAATGATAATTTGAACAATGATCCTTTGAAAAATTTTGATGATCCATTCTTTCCCAAAAAAGAGAAGAACTTGAAAGTTTCAATTGATGAACTTGTTGATCAAGATGTTCTTCATTCTTTTTTAACCGAGAGTGACTCCCCCTCTCGTGAGGATTTTACCGTGGTTGACACTTTCGATTCATGCCTCTCCGAGGATAAAGTGTTCAAACCCGATATAATACCTTCCAAGGGAGTTCACTCTAAGAGAACTCAAATTTCTGAAATGGGTACTTTACCCGATGTGATGTTTCAAAATCTTCGACCTAACCATGAACTCCTCTTCTCTATGGAGTTATTTTTGACTAAGACTGTGCTTCTCAATGATCCATCATTCCCTTGTCTTCCCGCTAAACCGCCGGATGATGGATTCATCTTTGTTTTTGAACCCAATACGGGTACTTGTATCTCTAAGGTGGTGGGCAAAGATTTTGAACACTATGTTCTCATGCCTAATATTTTGCCCACCCAACCCACCCGTGTTACCTCATTCGAAATGAGGATTTCATTTTCGACCCTGCATCTCCAATCATCATTCTTTTGAGCTGTATATCTCATCTGAGTGGAACTTTCAAAGACATTCAATGTTTATCCAAACCATTTGAATGAAAGTCCGATTGAGATTTTCTTCCACTTGCTCCCCATGGACCAATGAATTGGGTCGAGTCAAGCTAGCGACTCGGTTAACAAAAACAAGAGTATTGCATGGGTTTTCACCCATGTTTCGACTTCTTTCTTTTCTAACACTAAGTGGGGAAATCCCCACCGATGTTTGCTTGTTGTGTTTGCTCGCTTTCAGATTCCCGAGATCGTGATGATTGATGCGCCTGCTTTCGATTCACCACCAATATCCGATCTTTTGCTAACGATTATCTAGGATATCTTTACTAATCCTTTTGTGAAAAAGATTTCGCCCACACTTGGCTAGTAGTATTACCTTTTTCCGTTTCTATAGTTTCGCTATGGCAGACTTTGAATATTGAGTGAAATATTCAATTTAAGTGCTGGGGAATTTAGCTAATTTGATCACATGTGTACCTTCTAGTACCCTAGCACCCCTGCTTTGACCAAATTTTAAAATTTTATCGCTTAAGTCAAGAATTTACATTTTCAAGAAGTGCTTTGCACAAAAATAAAGCGCTGATGCTTCGGTGTTAATGATAGTTTAGTCTTGATTCGGCTAGAACAAGGGAATCCCGACTGCCAGAGTGTTGATCTAGCTGCTCTCTTAACATTTAGGCTAAGGTTTTACGAGTTGTGCAAATGAAAATGCTAAGCGTGGAGTAGTTGGTTCTCTTTAGAGCTTATATATAATCTATGGATTTTTCTCCCAGTAGCTCTTAATTGAACCTAAAATACGTGCTCGTTATCAAACTTTTGAACATTCAAAATCGTCTTGTTACAATAAAAAGTTTTTAAGCAAAATTGATTTAGAGTCCGAGTTCAACTTTTTATTTAAATTTCCGAGAAAGCATACTTTCTTCAAATATGAATAATGTTGCAAAATGAAAGTATCGTAAAAGTGCTTGAATGATGCAAAAGTTGCAAGTTTTAAGTTCGAAGTCAAAAGCGGTTAAAAAAAAAAAAAAAAAAAAAAAGTGAATAAGAAAAAAAAAAAAAAGTGATGAAAAAGAAAAATGAAAATGAAAAAATATGAGTTATGTGAATAAAAGCACTAAGTTGCTTATGAATAAATGTGCAAAACTTGCTTTTCTTAAATTTAAATCGAAGTTGAACTCAGATTCGCAAAGTTGTCTAAAAGTTTGACTTAATTTGGAAATCCTTGATTTCAAAGACCCCGAAGTCTCGATACTATTCTCGAGGGTGAAAACCTAGCCTCCTCAAAAGGACAAGTCGAGAACAAAGTCGCAACATGGAGTGATCTCACCTTTGAATCTCGAATTTCTAAATTATCGCCGGTTGTAATCCATTTAGGTTTAGTTTTAACTTAACGGTAGCTTCAGAATCTTTGGAATCGAATTCCGCTAATTCCTACTATTCTCTCGTGAGGTGTCAAAAGTCCGGTCACTTAAAACTTATGTTTTGGGATGTGCCGAGAAGAAAGTCACATGGAAGAGGCCCTTTCGATCCTTAGACTTTCATCGCTTCCGCTGAGTTAGTACTTTGGTTAAATGGATAACAACCATAACAAATGTCGATTTCAATGGTCAAACTTTTGAAAATGAGCACACACTTAAATTGTATAAATTATGGAGTAAAAAGTTAATGTGACAACCCGTACTTTCGTGTCATTTCTTGACACAATTCATGTCTCATTATTTCAACATTTATGGTAAACTTGGTTTACTTGTTTCAAATTGCAGAACCTTGAGGTTTAGCGGCTAATTCATGATCATGACATCACGTATATCTCATATGGACTATGATTAGTCTACATTTCATTGACATCATGTGCATTTCATTAGTTCATTCACGACATTTCATTTCACCTTCAACGTAATTTTATATTTAATAATCTTTATCGCGTGAGTTATTATTTGTATATTTAATCCGTTACTTTCAAAAATGATCCCGAGGTATTTTTATACTTACATTTAGTTCATAAAAACTATATTTTTAGTTTTCCTAGTGTTTCAAATTTATTTGGTACTTAAATCATTAAAGTTAAATTATTACGTCGTTTTTCTTAAAAATTATACGATAATTATTTTAGCACTCAAAGTTCACAAGGAAAGTATTTTTACAATTTTTATAATGTCATTATAATCTACTTTGAGCTATTAAAAACTTACTTGTATCTAAAAGTTACCATTTACCTTCACTTGTACATTTTTCTACACAATTAATTACACACCTTTGACAAATTATACACAAGTACATAAGTTTAAAAAAAAAAAAAAAAAAAATATTGGTGAGACACATCCCCTTAGAAACCGGCCAAGGGGGGGTGGTCACATTAATTGCTTGGTGAATTATTATTTGATAGTATACAAATGCACTCAAAACTCATTCTTCACTTCATTTCTCCAATAATTCATGTGTTAGAAATTTTTTTTCTCTCCTTCCTTTTGGTTCTCAAAAACCGGTTCTAACATCAAGCTCCAAGGGATCACCATTTTTTTTGATCAAGCTCAAGTTATAAATCAATCTAGTATATATCCTTTATATGGTTTTGAAATAAAAACCAAGGATATTTAAGTTAAATCCTTGTTACCTACACCTCTTCACTATCACTTGTAAGCATGTTATTATCATTTTTATGTTTCCTCTTCATTTTCATAAGTTTCTTTTCATTTTTGGAGCTTATATGCATGATATGTGATTTATACCATTTATTTCATGATTTTAGAGTTATTTATATACTTATGGTCATCCTATAAATATTCCCATGGTATTCTTTGGTCTTGATGGTGATTAGGAACCCATGACACCCTAAGAAGGTGTATGGTAGGATTAGATTAGCTTTGAGTTGATTTGAAGGGATTAGAATAGGTTTTGTCCGAGAAAACTATTTTCGATAACTATATTTTTGTGTTCTGTCCTTGATTCAATTTCTGGAAAACCTACTGTTGGTACGTAAACTTTGGCCTTGATATTTAGAAAATATACTTTAAAACTAATCCGTGGCTTGAACGGATAAAACGGACTTATAACGAAGAAGTTATGGATTTTAAAGTTTGACGATTTAAACGACATTTTTCGTAAAATTCAGATGCGCTTTTACTTTGTTTGGGTCAAAACGAGCCTTAAGCTTCACAAATTATTTCGACTTGTCAAAAACATATTAGTTTACTTGATACGGCTAAGGACATATTTTACGAGAAAACGGATTTAAAACGACCAAGATATGCACGCTTTCATAAAGTTGCCGTAAATATTATTTTCAAAACTATATTATTTTTACGCTACAAGTATTTCATTAGTCAGAAGGCTATGTTTCATGTCGTTTTTAACCATGATGTGAAACTTTTGGAACAAAATGTCTTCTAGTAAAATCAAGTTCACCGCCATATTTTTCAAAACAAAAGGTGTTTGTCAATCGAGTTATGGTAAATTATTTACTTGATGTCCAAACTTGGTCGAAACTCATTTTTCTCGCACAACATTAGCAAAACCACCATCTTTAGCCCTTGATATCTTTATGATCGAGACCTTTTGGACGAAAACTCCCGAATCGAAACTTTAGATATCGATACAAACTTTCCAAAACTGTCGAGTTCGCTTCTCTAACGATCGACGACACAATCTTTTACGACTATTTTCCCGAGCCATTTTGTTGATTTCATGATTTTCCGACGACATTGTTTTGCGACGAAAAGTGGTAATTTCACCAAAATCATTATAAAACCATTGTAGGATGACATTTTGACGTAAAACATGTAAAGTCATTTTGAAGGGT
Source organism: Chrysanthemum lavandulifolium (assembly GCA_022545495.1). NCBI lineage: Eukaryota > Viridiplantae > Streptophyta > Magnoliopsida > Asterales > Asteraceae > Chrysanthemum > Chrysanthemum lavandulifolium. The sequence continues at coordinate 245,722,971 of CM040241.1, read as the reverse complement.
CGAGACGCCAAAAGAGTATTTTTTTTTTTGACGATTTAGTAATATTTTCAAACCCGTAAATGGTATAAATAGCATATGGAGTGCATGCATAGCATTACATTGCAACTCATGACATATCATATCATACGTAATAGGTCCCGATTGACGCATCACATTATACCTCAGTGTACTCACTCTTGTCATCTCATCCGTTTACCAAGTGAGTCATAGCCCCTACTCTTTTACTTGTTTTGAATTACGTTTTGGGGGAGATACATGCTCAAACTATTTTCATTTAATTTCACAAGTACTTTAAACTATTACGGATTACCGTGAGTTTTCATAGCCCCATTTTCAATTGTTTGTACTATTTTGGGGGAGATACATGCTCATTTATTTTTCACGAGTACTTTAGATTTTAAGGCTAAACTCTATCATGATTACCATTGCTTCTAAATCAAAGGTTATACTATATCAATTGTTCTTGTTTGCGTGCTACGGTTCTACGTCGTATAACGTTCTAAATCAGTTGACTACTGTTACATTGAGTTAGGTGCTAATGATTATGTGCTATGGTTCTACGTCGAGTTAGGTACTATTGTGAATTCATTGGACATCATGCGTTTGAACATAAACTTTACACATTTTGGCAATGGGTTGTGAACACACAGGTTGCAAGTTTTGTATGGGCGGAACTTGGAACTGAGTGGATTTACAATGCCTTTGCTGCATAAACGATTTTGGAAGGCTTCACATTTCAAAACAAACTCTATGAACTCACTCAACCTTTTTGTTGACACTTTAGCATGTTTTTATCTCGTATATAAGGCTTTCACTTCATGGCATGCATTGGGACACATCATGGAGTCGTGGTGACGACGCTGTCTCGCTTGTGTTTTATGTACTTTAAAACATCGCTTGAATTGTAACAAACTTTATTTCCGCATGAAAGTTGATTTTCATTTGGGACCTACTTTGTAAACTCGATTGTTTTATTAAATCAAACGATGTATTTTCCAAACGACACTTTAGGTCGCTCAATATAACTCTGATTGTGATGCTATGACAATAATCCCTCGTGAATTCCATTCACGCAAAATGTAAATTGGGGTGTGACAGATTGGCATCGAGCTTCAGTTATAGAGAACTAGGTTGCATCATTGACCCTAGACTATAACTACATTATCATAGCATCTCATCATTTCATCACAAGTACATGTTCACTTCACATGCGGTCATTACGTACATTTTTCGAGTTATTCACTTTCATTTCAAAACGATTGTCACATGGATGCCCTTAAATGCCCATCCCATTATCTTTTCCTCATACTCTAACGTGGAGAATTCCTTGTCATTCCCTATCACAATTTTTATATCAGCTGATTCATCATCGATAACGACGAATGCCGAGATAAACTTTTAAATAGGGCGAAGTCACTCTCACTCCTTTGTTTCACCATTAACATGTCGAGTTACACTTTATTCACACATTAAGTCTCTAAACCATCATACATTGAAGCACTTACAACACCTCATAACCCATCTTTTCGGAACCCGTCGATCATTTTGAAACATAACCTCAAATTTATCATTTCTTATCACAATTCTTTGGCGCGTTTATTATTAACATCGGATTTTGGCTACGCCTCACATTTCCTCTTGTTTTGAAGAAGATATAAATCAAGAAAGCCACAAATTAAATGACCCAAGCGGCTATTCAAAAGTTGGTGAATGATAGCATAGCCGATGCTTTAAGAACTGTGGTGGAAACGGTGGTCGCTATGCTGCCGCCGAGGTCATGATCGTCAGAATCAAGCAAGGCTTTCTCAAGCATCGAAATGCAGGAGGATCCGAGTTAAGAGTCGTTTACAAGGATTTCAAGAGTGAGATCCCACCAAGTTTAAAGGGACCAAGGAGCCACCGCTATGGTGCGATGGTTCGAGAAATTGGAGTCCGTGTTTTTGCCGTGTAATTGCCTGGATGATAATAAGGTCAAGTTTGCTACAAGTACACTACTAGATGGAGCATTTTCGTGGTGGAACTCATATGCTCAACCGATGGGAATGGAAAATGCTTACAAGCTTACTTGGGAGCAATTCAAGGGTTTGGTAACTAAGAAGTTTTGTCCTCGCACTAAGTGAAAAAGTTGGAGATGTAATTCTATGAACTAAGGACTATTGGGTACGATATTGACACTTACATTCAAGGTTTCAAGAATTGGCCGATATGCCCATCTATGGTTTCGGATAATGAGAAGCTACCTGGAGGCTTTCATTGAAGGACTTCCCGAGATTATTCAAGGCGATGTGACTTCCTCTGACCCGCAAACGATTGAGGAAGCTATTCGATTGACTCAAAAGCTTATGGCCCAGGTAGTGAAGAGAGGCAAGTACACCAACACCAACCAAAACAACAACAACCCCAACAACTGCACCAACTACTACGATAACCAAAACAACAACAACAATGATGATAACCAAATCAACAACAACAAAAGAAAATGGGAAAATGACCAAGGAGGTTATATCAACAACGACCAAAACCGTAACACTAACCATCATCAACAACAGAATAGAAGACAAGAAGTCGCTGTGGTCTATGTTGTTGCACCAACAAGGGAAGAGCTTATGCAGAAACTTACGCGATGCCACAAATGCACGCTACATCATAATGGTCCATGTGGTATATGCTTTAGTCACAAAGTAGGACACCTTGCTAAGGATTGTAAAGGTAAAGCCGTAGTCACATGCTTCGGATGTGGAGAACAAGGACACTATCGAACCAATGTCCTCAAAACCAAGGTCAACAAGTCGAAGGGCTCATGGGAATGTATATATGTTAGAAGGAGGAGGAGGAGCTCGTCAAGGTATCAACAGCGCGAAGACCAAGAAGTTTGGAAACTAATGTCTTAATTTTCCTTATGTACTATGTCATACTAATTTTATGTCTTCCATCGTATCCGAATCATTATAACTTAACGATGTACTACTTTTGCTAAACCACTGTTGTAAAATATTCTCATCTATCGTGATTTCATTTTCATTCCGATTTGTTATTTTTACGAGGATTTTAATTCTTTTACTTTAACTATCATTTTAACGACACTTCTCCATGTCTTCTCCCTCGATGTTCATCACAATTTTAACATCGCTGACTCAACACCAAACATCATATGAGTCGATTAGTTCAAGCATTGCATAGTTACTCCTAAATTATACATAGCCGATCACCTATGTCTAATTCAGAAGAATCATGCAATGAAGGGGTAGTAGTCTTATATGTGTAAGCAATTCCGTAATTAAGCCAAATTTTCAAAGATTTTCTTCCAACCACTTGTTTCAGCTTGATCCGAGTGACGCTCTTGTTTGATGAGTTGCAAAGATCGAGCTAGAAACAAGTCGTTACCTAAACCGATTTAGCCTAATCTCATGACGCTTCTTGTTTGATGAGTTGTGAGATTAAGTAAAAATCGTTACCAAAAGTCTTTGAGGGTTTTGCTCGAGAATGGGAAGGCTTACCTCATCAAACCCTAAACCCGATAGACTAACACGAACCGAATTCGTGGATCAATTCCTTTTTAGATGGGCGAATGTGACAACCCGTATTTCGGTCATTTCTTGACACAATTCATGTCTCATTATTTTAACATTTATGGTAAACTTGGTTTACTTGTTTCAAATTCAGAACCTTGAGGTTTAGCGGCGAATTCATGATCATGACATCACGCATATCTCATACGGACTATGATTAGTCTACATTTCATTGACATCATGTGCATTTCATTAGTTCATTCACGACATTTCATTTCACCTTCAACGCGTAATTTTTATATTTAATAATCTTTATCGCGTGAGTTATTATTTGTATATTTAATCCGTTACTTTCAAAAATGATCCCGAGGTATTTTTATACTTACATTTAGTTCATAAAAACTATATTTTTAGTTTTCCTAGTGTTTCAAATTTATTTGGTACTTAAATCATTAAAGTTAAATTATTACGTCGTTTTTCTTAAAAATTATACGATAATTATTTTAGCACTCAAAGTTCACAAGGAAAGTATTTTATAATTTTTATAATGTCATTATAATCTACTTTGAGCTATTAAAACTTACTTGTATCTAAAAGTTACCATTTACCTTCACTTGTACATTTTTCTACACAATTAATTACACACCTTTGACAAATTATACACAAGTACATAAGTTTAAAAAAAAAAAAATATTGGTGAGACACATCCCCTTAGAAACCGGCCAAGGGGGGGTGGTCACATTAATTGCTTGGTGAATTATTATTTGATAGTATACAAATGCACTCAAAAGTCATTCTTCACTTCATTTCTCCAATAATTCATGTGTTAGAAATTTTTTCTCCTTCCTTTGGTTCTCAAAACCGGTTCTAACATCAAGCTCCAAGTGGATCACCATTTTTTTGATCAAGCTCAAGTTATAAATCAATCTAGTATATATCCTTTGTATGGTTTTGAAATAAAAACCAAGGATATTTAAGTTAATCCTTGTTACCTACACCTCTTCACTATCACTTGTAAGCATGTTATTATCATTTTTATGTTTCTCTTCATTTTCATAAGTTTCTTTTCATTTTGGAGCTTATATGCATGATATGTGATTTATACCATTTATTTCATGATTTTAGAGTTATTTATATACTTATGGTCATCCTATAAATATTCCCATGGTATTCTTTGGTCTTGATGGTGATTAGGAACCCATGACACCCTAAGAAGGTGTATGGTAGGATTAGATTAGCTTTGGAGTTGATTTGAAGGGATTAGAATAGGTTTTGTCCGAGAAAACTATTTTCGATAACTATATTTTGTGTTCTGTCCTTGATTCGAATTTCTGAAAACCTACTGTTGGTACGAAACATTGGCCTTGATATTTAGAAAATATACTTTAAAACTAATCCGTGGCCGCTTGAACGGATAAAACGGACTTATAACGAAGAAGTTATGGATTTTAAAGTTTGATTTATTTAAACGTACATTTTTCGTAAAATTCAGCATGCAGTTTTACTTTGTTTGGGTCAAAACGAGCCTTAAGCTTCACAAATTATTTCGACTTGTCAAAACATATTATTTTACTTGATACGGCTAAGGACATATTTTACGTAGAAAACGGATTTAAAACCACCAAGATATGCACGCTTATAAAGTTGCCGTAAATATTATTTTCCTAAAAACTATATTATTTTTACGTTACAAGTATTTCATTAGTCAGAAGGCTATGTTTGCGGTCGCTTTTAACCATGATGTGAAACTTTTGGAACAAAATGTCTTCTAGTAAAATCAAGTTCACCGCCATATTTTTCAAAACAAAAAGTCGCTTTGTCAATCGGAGTAATGGTAAATTATTTACGGATGTCCAAACTTGGTCGAAACTCATTTTTCGCACAACATTAGCAAAACCACCATCTTTAGCCCTTGATATCTTTATGATCGAGACCTTTTGGACGAAAACTCCTGAATCGAAACTTTAGATATCGATACAAACTTTCCAAAACCGGCCGAGTTCGCTCTCTAACGATCGACGACACTGCTTTACTGACTATTTTTCCCGAGCCATTTTGTTGATTTCATGATTTTTCCGACGACATTGTTTTGCGACGAAAAGTGGTAATTTCACCAAAAATCATTATAAAACCATTGTAGGATGACATTTTGACGTAAAAACATGTAAAGTCATTTTTGAAGGGTCGAGACGTCAAAAGAGTATTTTTTTTTTGACGACGAGTAATATTTTCAAAACCCGTAAATGGTATAAATAGCATATGGAGTGCATGCATAGCATTACATTGCAACTCATGACATATCATATCATACGTAATAGGTCCCGATTGACGCATCACATTATACCTCAGTGTACTCACTCTTGTCATCTCATCCGTTTACCAAGTGAGTCATAGCCCCTACTCTTTTACTTGTTTTGAATTACGTTTTGGGGGAGATACATGCTCAAACTATTTTCATTTAATTTCACAAGTACTTTAAACTATTACGGATTACCGTGAGTTTTCATAGCCCCATTTTCAATTGTTTGTACTATTTTGGGAGATACATGCTCATTTATTTTCACTTAGTACTTTAGATTTTAAGGCTAAACTCTATCATGATTACCATTGCTTCTAAATCAAAGGTTATACTATATCAATTGTTCTTGTTTGCGTGCTTACGGTTCTATCGTCAGATAACGCTCTAAATCGCTTGACTCATCGTTACATTGAGTTAGGTGCTAATGATTATGTGCTATGGTTCTACGTCGAGTTAGGTACTATTGTGAATTCATTGACATCATGCGTTTGAACATAAACTTTGCACATTTTGGCAATGGGTTGTGAACACACAGGTTGCAAGTTTTGTATGGGCGGAACTTGAACCGAGTGGATTTACAATGCCTTTGCCGTTGCATAAACGATTTTGAAGGCTTCACATTTCAAAACAAACTCTATGAACTCACTCAACCTTTGTGTTGACACTTTTAGCATGTTTTTATCTCGTATATAAGGCTTTCACTTCATGGCATGCATTGGGACACATCATGGAGTCGTGGTGACGACGCTGCCTCGCTTTGTGTTTTATGTACTTTAAAACATCGCTTGAATTGTAACAAACTTTATTTCCGCACAAAGTTGATTTTCATTTGGGACCTACTTTGTAAACTCGATTGTTTTATTAAATCAAACGATGTATTTTCCAAACGACACTTTAGGTCGCTCAATATAACTGTGATTGTGATGCTACGATAACAATCCCGAATTCCATTCCACGCAAAAATGTAATTTGGGGTGTGATGATTGCATCGAGCTTCATTATAGAGAACTAGGTTGCATCATTGACCCTAGACTATAACTACATTATCATAGCATCTCATCATTTCATCACAAGTACATGTTCACTTCACATGCGGTCATTACGCACATTTTTCGAAAGTTATTCACTTTCATTTCAAAACGATTGTCACATGGATGCCCTTAAATGCCCATCCCATTATCTTTTCCTCATACTCTAACGTGGAGAATTCCTTGTCATTCCCTATCACAATTTTTATATCACCGATTCATCATCGATAACCCATTTAATGCCGAGATAAACTTTTAAATAGGGCTAAGTCACTCTCACTCCTTTGTTTCACCATTAACATGTCGAGTTACACTTTATTCACACATTAAGTCTCTAAACCATCATACATTGAAGCACTTACAACACCTCATAACCCATCTTTTCGGAACCCGTCGATCATTTTGAAACATAACCTCAAATTTATCATTTCTTATCACAATTCTTTGAGCGTTTATTATTAACATCGGATTTTGGCTACGCCTCACATTTCCTCTTGTTTGAAGAAGATATGGCAATCAAGAAAGCCACACTGAAATGACCCAAGCGCTATTCAAAAGTTGGTGAATGATAGCATAGCCGATGCTTTAAGAACTGTAGTGGAAGCGGTGGCCGCTTTCTGCCGCCGAGGTCACGATCATCAGAATCATAAGGCTTTCTAATCGCTATCGAAATGCAGGAGGATCCGGAGTTAAGAGTCGTTTACAAGGATTTCAAGAGTGGAGATCCCACCAAGTTTAAAGGGATCAAGGAGCCACCGCTATGGTGCGATGGTTCGAGAAATTGAGTCCGTGTTTTGCCGTGTAATTGCCCTGGATGATAATAAGGTCAAGTTTGCTACAAGTACACTACTAGATGGAGCATTGTCGTGGTGGAACTCATATGCTCAACCGATGGGAATGGAAAATGCTTATGTTTACTTGGGAGCAATTCAAGGGTTTGGTAACTAAGAAGTTTTGTCCTCGCATCTAAGTGAAAAAGTTGGAGATGTAATTCTATGAACCAAGGACTATTGGGTACGATATTGACACTTACATTCTAAGGTTTCAAGAATTGGCAGATTATGCCCATCTATGGTTTCGGATAATGAGAAGCTACTGGAGGCTTTCATTGAAGGACTTCCCGAGATTATTCAAGGCGATGTGACTTCCTCCGACCATAACGATCGAGGAAGCTATTCGATTGACTCAAAAGCTTATGGCCTGTGTAGTGAAGAGAGGCAAGCACACCAACACCAACCAAAACAACAACAACCCCAACAACTCGCACCAACTACTACGATAACCAAAACAACAACAACAATGATGATAACCAAATCAACAACAACAAAAGAAAATGGGAAATGACCAAGGAGGTTATATCAACAACGACCAAAACCGTAACACTAACCATCATCAACAATGTAATAGAAGACAAGAAGTCGCTGTGGTCTATGTTGTTTGCACCAACAAGGGAAGAGCTTATGCAGAAACTTACCGCGATGCCACAAATGCACGCTACATCATAATGGTCCATGTGGTATATGCTTTAGTCACAAAGTAGGACACCTTGCTAAGGATTGTAAAGGTAAAGCCGTAGTCACATGCTTCGGATGTGGAGAACAAGGACACTATCGGAACCAATGTCCTCAAAACCAAGGTCAACAAGTCAAGGGCTCATGGAATGTATATATGTTAGAAGGAGGAGGAGGAGCTCGTCAAGGTATCAACGACGCGAAGACCAAGAAGTTTGGAAACTAATGGTCTTAATTTTCCTTATGTACTATGTCATACTAATTTTATGTCTTCCATCGTATCCGAATCATTATAACTTAACGATGTACTACTTTTGCTAAACCACTCGTTGTAAAATATTCTCATCTATCGTACTTCATTTTCATTCGATTTGTTATTTTTACGAGGATTTTAATTCTTTTACTTTAACTATCATTTTAACGACACTTCTCCATGTCTTCTCTCCTCGATGTTCATCACAATTTTAACATCAGTTGACTCAACACCAAACATCATATGAGTCGATTAGTTCAAGCATTGCATAGTTACTCCTAAATTATACATAGCCCGATCACCTATGTCTAATTCAGAAGAATCATGCAATGAAGGGGGTAGTAGTCTTATATGTGTAAGCAATTCGTAATTAAGCCAAATTTTCAAAAGATTTTCTTCCAACCACTTGTTTCCGCTTGATCCGAGTGACGCTTCTTGTTTGATGAGTTGCAAAGATCGAGCTAGAAACAAGTCGTTACCTAAACCGATTTAGCCTAATCTCATGATGCTTCTTGTTTGATGAGTTGTGAGATTAAGTAAAATCGGTTACCAAAAAGTCTTTTGAGGGTTTTGCTCGAGAATGGGAAGGCTTACCTCATAAAACCCTAAACCCGATAGATTATCACGAACCGAATTGTGGACCAATTCCTTTTGATGGGCGAATGTGATGCTTAAGTCTCGACTTACATAGATTATTTGTATAAGTAGTGTTAGCATTTTACAAAAACGCTTGCACAATAAGTTTAAGCTTGGTTTGAGAGTATATAAAAAGAGGATGACGATTATAATTCCCCTAAACACCCATTTTGCGTGAATCCGCTCTATGATGCCATGTTTTGATAATCAAGCATTTTATTTATTATCGCCTTGTTTAAATTTCTAGTTGAATAAAAAGTCTAGACGGGTATTCTTGGTATTTTTGATCCTTTCATTACTTCATATGATCGGATTGCTAGGGACTAGCAATTGATAGTGTGGGGATTTGATGAGTGCTTATTCACTCATCCTTTTACCCATCTAAGCCCACAAAACGTCTAAAACACTAAATATAACCAATTATGCTACAGATATCCTTGGAGTGTGTTTTATGTATTTCGTGTACAAAGGATCGAAAACAGACCAAACGGACTAAAATGAGCTTGGATTGGATTACGTTAGCTGCAGATGGGTCTAAGCGGATTTTCTACATTTCAGAGCCGGGATACATATTTGGGAGTGAGCTTGGGGAATCTGATTTAAAACCTATCCCTAAATCCAAATTACCAATTTACCCCTCTACCCGAACCCAAAATTACCATTTTACCCTTTTTCGCTAAAATCCTAAAATATCATTTCTATCTAAATCCTCATTTTTATTTTACAACAATTATTTTTTTAAAACCAATTTCATTAAAATTATTTTCTTTCTAAAAAAAAAAAAATACAAGTTTTAAAAATACAAAGTTTTACTTAAACCATTTAAAACACTTAAACCATTTTTAACCCTTAACCCATTTAAACCCTTTTTACCCATTGACCCTTTTTTATTAAAACCATTTAAAAAACCCACCTTGTTCCCTGTTTGTACCCAAAACAGAAAAGAAAACAATACCCTGCTAAACCCTTGGCGCCAAAGAACCCAAACCAAGACACAACCCTTGTCTTCTTCCCCTGTCTCTCTCATGACCTGGTCCCCAGCTCAGCAAACCCCACAAGCACATGGTCATATGCCACCTTGGCAATCCCTAACTCACCCATTGGAGCTCATATTTTGGACGGCCTAGATTAAAGGAGTGGTGCCCAAGTTGATTTCAATGGCTTGGATTTAAGCAAACAAGCACAAAGGCATCCAAGGCTCAGTTTCTCTCTATGAACAAGCACACCTCAGCAAGCTCAAGACCTAGTTAGACCAGTAGTATAAATAGAGTAGCACTTGTAGCCATTGAAGGCATTAGGATTTAGTAGGAATTTTAGTCTTAAATTAGTTTGTTTTTTTCAGTCTTGTAATGTTTTTTTATTAATGAAAATTTTTCTGTTTTACATATCTGTCCATTATCGTTTTTATGCAAATAAGCACTTAGTGCTTATTTGCTTTTTACTAATCTTATCTGAACTAAAGTCTTTTATTTGAGTTATAAACTTAGTTTTACAAAAGAAAAAGCCAAAGTTAGTTTTTACATAATCAGTTTCTTGAATTTCAACCCATTAAGGGGTGTTTGGTTTTGGCTATTAGCCAGGTTAAAACAAGTTTCTACCCACTTTGACTTTGCAAGTCAAAGTGGTTTTAAGATTTTAAAGTTGTCCCAAGTGAAGTGAAATTGATTTAACAAGTTTTGCTAAGTTTTGAGAAATAACCAAACCTCTTTCTGTCTTCTGTCTTGAACTCCCAAACAGCATTGTTAAGCTGCTGTTTGCAGCCCACCGCAACCCCTTCTTTTTTTAGCTTATTTGTGATCCAAATCTTTTCAAAACTGTTTTTCTTGCAACCTCACATCCCCACCTAGACATAGTTTTAGCTTATTTGTACTTAGGATAGTTTTAGGTTAGCTTAAAATTGCATTAAAAATCTATCAAACCAACATCAGTATCTGTTTATGCAGTCCCACTGAGCTTGTTTACAGCTTATTTTTAAGCTGTTCTAGGCTTATTCTTATCATCTCAAATAGATTTTTAGGTAACCCCCCACCCCTAGTTGCATGTTTAGGTCTCCTTGTAGGTGTAGGTGCTCAGTTATAGCTTATTTATAAGCTCAAAGAACACCCCCTGTCCATCTGTTTTCGTCGCAACAAAGAATCAGAAGACCCTTAGCTTAGCTTATTTCAGATTACCTCTAGCTTATTTAGGTTTATTTAGTACTTATTAGATATATTAGGTTTGATTTACCTTTCATTAGCTAGTTAGTGCTTGTCTAGTGCTTATTAGTAGTATCCTATAGCTTTTTTTTCCACAACTGCTCTATACCTTTAGTTAGCTTCTCCCTTTAAAACTGCTTATTGCCCCCTCTTTCCTGTTAATTCTTATTATTGTTAAGCTTATTGATTTTTAGATATGCAGGCCTTAGCTTATTTTCCTTAGAACTGTTTTTTCACTGCTCAAATCTGTTAAAAGGGTGTTTGGTTAGCTTCTGTCACCAACTGTTGGAGATAAGCAGTTTCAAACTGCTTATTCCAAGGTTTTGAACAAAAAGTTTTTCACAAAAAGTGCTTATTTTGGTGTTATAATTAAGTGGCAAAAAGAAAATTTAAAAAAAAATAGTTTGCAAAAAAGGTGCCAAGCACAGATTCGAACTTAGGCCACTTGCTTCACACACACAACACCACGCTCCCAACCAACTGCCCTAGGGTCTTTTCAGGTTTATTCTTGCACCATTTAATATTTAAAGTACCAAAACAGTTTTTAAGCTTGTTAGCTTATTTGCTTATTAGTCTTATTTCAGTAAAGTAGTGTATCACTTTTTATTTTCTTAAAACCGCTTTATCCAAAGTATTTTTAGTGAAATTTTCGATTTTCTAAAATCATTTAGTATTTTTATAATTAAATTAGATTAAACTAGTTTTAAATCATAATAAATAATTTAAAAGTCGAAAAAATACCCTGCTTTTTCCTAAAATTATTTTTAGTCGTTTAGAACGAGGAAAATTAGTTTCACATCCTTAGGCCTTAAATTTCATCATTTTCACTTTTGAGGCTCGGGATTAGCCCTGTTTTCACGCTTTTGCATATTATCACTCTAGGACTTAGTGTAACTTAATTTTATTCTTCCGTATGCTTAGTAGTAGTTAGATTATCATTTACTTTGTTCCGTAGCCTTAATTACTTTCCCTTTAGTTAATTTATAAACGTAATCAAAACCAAAACCGTAACATCGAGCATTTTAATAACAAACCTCAAACGAGATTCTCAATTCACACCTCGTTGGAAACGACCGGATATCCTTATCCGGTATCACATATCTCACTCACGGATTTGATTGACTACCCTTTTTCCTAAAAGGTTTTCGATTCGATTCTCGCGTTTATTTTGATATTGATATTATCATACTATTTCATCCACACACCACCCTTAACCATACACAGAATCAGTGTCTGAACCGTTTTAAGTTTCTTACGGTTAGTCATTCACAAGTGGCTAACTTGTGTGAGATAACTTGACGTGTTTTGGCATTGTATCACTCTCTCTAGAATTCCATCTATATACTACTTTGTGTTATGGTTTGATGTGTATGTGAAAAGTTATATCTTACAATTGGTATCAAGAGCCATGGTTAGATCATATCTTGCACATCTTTGGATTTCTAGTGGTTTTAGGTGGTTTTGAGTTTGAAAAGTTTAGTGGTTTTGCATCATTTGGTTGATTTCTTGTGTTAAAGTTTGAATTTTGTTAGTACTTTTATGTTTAGAATCATCACAAGTGTTTAGGTTTTCATTTGGTAAGCTTGAATCATCTTGGTTGGGTTGTTTTGGATTGAAAAGTGATGTTTATATGGTTTTTCATGCTAGCGACTTAGCTCACTGATTATTTTCTTCATAGCGACTTGCTTCACAAATTTGTAGCGAGTTACGCTTTAGACCCAGCGAGTTAGATCTAGCGAAGTTAAAGTACAAGTAGTGGACTCTCCACTACTGTATAGCGACTGTGGTAGCGACTTGGTCTCAGAGCGAGTTGCTCTTTAGCGACTTGTATCCTTAGCGACTGAGTAGCTTAATTGTCGCCAAAATTTTGTCTAGCGACTGGGACTCTAGCGACTTAGTGGTGTAGCTTAATTAAGTGTTAGCGACTTAGTGCATTATCTTCTAGCGACTTAGTGCATTATCTTCAGCGACTTAGTGCATTATCTTCTAGCGACTTAGTGCATTATCTTCTAGCGACTTAGTGCATTATCTTCTAGCGACTTGAGTGATCGCTTCACGGTTTTCTCTTGATTTAGTAAAATCCGTGAAAGAATCTATTTCCTGCTTAATCATAGAGTTATAAAATCCCGTATAATCTGTTAACATGTCTACCAACGCCTCACCGTCATCTCCACTGCTGTCGAGGATGTTCAAGCAAATGGCTCGGATACTCGCCCACCCATGCTTGATGTAATCGACTACGATTCTTGGGCTCAACGAATCGATCGTATTGCCTTGGAAAGGAAAATGGTGTCAACATTCTCAAATCCATTGATGAAGGACCATATCGAGTTGAGACGACTAGAGACATACTTGATACTAATGAAGATGGTACTCTGTTTACGGAATGGATGACACCTAAGATGTATGATGAGCTTGATGATAAGGATAAAAGAGATTTGATGCGATATCGTGGCTTCAAACATTGTTCTTCAAGGTCTTCCTAAAGACATCTACAAGTCGATCAATCATAACACCGATGCTAAGGCGGTTTGGGACAATGTTAAGATGCTTCTCTCGTGTTCGTAATTAACTATGGAAGACAGAGAATCCCAACTCTATGACGAATTTGAGCACTTCAAGATGAAACCGATGAGAATGTCTATGAGTACTATGTGAGATTTCATAAGTTAGTTAATGACATGAGGAACATCGAATGACTATGCCTAACATTCATTGAACTCAAAATTGTGAACAACATGAATCCCGAATGGCACAAGTTTGTTACCGTGAAGCTCACTAAAGGATTGAAGAATACAAACTATGAGCAACTCTATGCCTTCCTCCTTTAGAATGAGAGACATGCTATGTTTGAAAAATTAATTCTCAATCAGCTCAAAACCAACCAGGAGAGACAAGCTGCCTAATGACTCTACACTTTTCACTCAAACATCGGAATCACAACCAAAGCATCACAAGTCATACCTTGGTAATGGTAATCACAAACTCATTCCCATCCTATGTACAAACAAGCTAATGCCGATGCTCACGCGGGTAGCTTCATTAATCAACTAGCTCTTCTCATTAGTCAAACATGAATACTCTCCCACAAACCAACAACAACCTCGTAATCGCATCTAACCCACACAATCAAGCTACCGATAAAGATGGAAGGATCGTGGTGCAACCAGCTCAGAAAGACAGCTTGATCAGTGACAAGGTGGAGCCGAGAGGTTATGTTGGCAACCGTAATCGAGAAGGAATGGTAACCAAGGTCAAGCTAAACCCATCAAATGTTATAATCGTGGTGGTGAGGACACATTGCAAGGAACCGCACATCTCCAAAGCGCCCATGCATCGCCGATTACTTGAGATAAAATGTCACCGCACAAGCTCGTGACAATGGTGCCGCTTTGAATGAAGAGGAATTGTTGTTTCTTCTGAGGCAATGCCAAGACCTATGATGCGATGTGGATGAGCAAATTATTCGTGAGATAGGTCACAATCATCGAATGCCTTTCAAGTCGGCGATCGTGATGCATACGACTACGATGTGGATGATGGACCCACAGCACACACAATTTTTATGGCTAGCATTTCTCCAATGGTTTCTCCCAAGGTCTCTTCTTCACCACTAGTCAAGCCATCCCATGACAAGCTCATCTCGCAGGTATTAAAACTATACGATGATGCCGATGTGCAATGATGCATGACAAAGTACAATCAATCGAAACTATTGAATCAAATATAGAAAATATGGGTAATATCGATATTGTCCCATATGATCAATATGTGAAACAAAGTGAAAGTGAAGTTGTACCAAGTGATGCATCTTCCGCAACAACAATGACTATGTTTTAATGAATACAACGCATGTGCTCGATGATTCCGTAATTTCGAACTAAATGCCTATAAAGAACGTGTTGCTATTTATGAACAACGTGCTAAGTTTGAGTTGACCACTCGTGAGCAGGAAATGGATGACCAAGTGAGTACAAGAATTAGAAAAGTAAGTTTAGAGAAGAAGTATTGAAACAAGAATTAAATTCCTTGCAAGAAAAACTTTCTAAAACAAATTAAACAAAACAAGAACTTCAAGAAAATGTTAAAATGCTTAAGCAAGAATTTAATGCAAAGGAATCAAACTCTTGAGAGATTTTTCTAATCTGAAAACTTTGAAAACAAACTTGAGAACAAGTTGTACATACAAGGAAACACCATTCAGATCGCTCACATGGTCACTAAACATCGAGTCTTAGCGATAATCATAGCATTCCCTTGTTGAGGAACCAAATCCAGAGGTAATTAAAAGGCTAGAAATGCTCATAAGGTGCTTTATGATGGTAATGAAATCCTTAAGCCTAGGCGTAAACCTAGTTGTGTTGTGTAATCGAGGAAGATAAGAAATCGATGAAGTCACTAGGAAAGGATGAACAAAAATTAGATGACCCTAAATGCAAAGAAAAAATAAATATCACTCCCCATGACTACAAGAAGGAAAACTGGATTTCCTTGAACATGTTTAAGCCTCGACATTGTTGACTCCCTAACAAGTTTTCGAAAAAGGATTTAGATAAGCGTAAAGTCGAAAATATTGTTGAAACAAACCCCTTTATGGAAAATGCCTAGAGCGATCGTGGTATCCTCCTAATACACCAATGCATCTTGTTCCTAGAACAATTGCCACTAAAAGAAAGACATTAATTAGCCAATACGTTATATTTCAACTATTTGTTGATTTTGAGAAACTTGCAAGAAAAGGATCACACCCATCGTATAATCAAGGAGAAAGGGGTTTTGAACAAATGAAAGAATGCTATTTAATCGAGGTCATGCCCTTCTTTAAACTTCTAAAAGACCACTTTGAGAGTCTTAAAAGGGATAGAAACCGATATTAAGGGAATGGAAAAGGAATTTGATGCAATGGTTGTTGAAGTTAGTGACTATGAGCGTACATTAAATGAGAATCTTATTACCGAATGTGTTGCTCAAGATGTGTTTTCATCGCTCAAATTGCTCTATTAATGCTTCCAAATTTCATGAACTATCTCATGTCTCGAAAGTCTCCCATGATCGTGTCATTGAGCTTGAAAAACTAATTCTAAACTAAACGAGAAAATTGAACCGATGATCACGATAATTTCGTTAAACATTTTTCTAAACTAGAAGTTGAGCATTTTAATTTACAACTAAAATATCAACATCTTAAAGAAAATGTCAAAACTTCAAATGTCAAGACATCTTCGATGCTCCAGAGTTTGATGCGCTTTTCAAATTAACAAACATGATGAATGATTCAAGCTCAATGCAACACGATCGTAAAGTTGAAAGCCCAAATCTCTCAATTAAAGGGTCAAACAAACAATATGACAGCTCCCAAATGCCTCCTCCTTTAGATTCACAGATTTCAAACGCTTCATCTTCAAAACCTAGTAAATGCTTTTACAAAAGGAAAACGAAAGTTTTCTAGAAGAAAATGAAAAGGTTAAACGCTATTTCAATGAGTTATTTGAATCAATTAAAGTCACTCAGAACAAAAAACAAATAACAAATAGCTTCATTGCAAAAGGAAATTGAGAATCAAGAGTCGTAAAAGGAAAATGCCAATGACCAATGGGAGAATGTTGTATCAAAGGTTCACTCTTGTAATAAATGTGCTTTATCTCGACATATGTTCCCTCATCTAAGGAACAACAAACTTTCCATTCAAACATACTTCTCATTCCTTAAGGATTGCCTAGAATGTCTGCGTGAGATTGTTGAAGAGGATAAGCTAGAAACCTCATGATAATGCAATTGGACATGCATGCTTATATGCCAAACGATCTCAAGAAATCTTAGAATGCTTGATCACAATATGCCCAAAGTCATTAGGTGAGAGAGTTAATCCTTTGATTCCATGCTCAATGCCTAACGCTAAGTATGATATGCATTTGATTCCCAATGTTTTGAATGTGAACCGAGTGTGCCTCTAAGTAGTTCGATTCCAGATCCACAATGCTAAGAAAAGAACTCAAGTGTGCCTTCTAGAGTACAAATCACAAGAACTCTAGTTTTATGAAAGTGAACCTTAGTGCACTGCATGTAGTTCGCACCCGGTACATCTAAACAGTGATGCAAAGAGTAGTTAAACCAACTAATGTTCCCATTCCTCTATAGAGTAATCAAATGACATTAAACGGAGTGTGTCAAGTCTCAAGACAATACAAGGAATGATAGGACCTCTCAAGCTAAGAATGTGCCTCGGAAGAGTAGTAAGAACAATCTAGGAACTTTAAGCTTGAATTGAATAAAACGAATCGTGTTGATTCTAGTATTAGCCATAGGCGCATCGTAATTAATTCAATTCGATACTATTTGCAAACCTTGTACCGATGTCTGCTTGAATTCGCTTCTAATCATGAATGTGGTGTTACCGTTTCGCCTAATGATGTTAATTGTCCATTAATATTGTTAATGCTAAAATTCATGCTAAGAAGGCTAAAAGGCAAAAACGAAGAAAGTTAGAAACAAAGGAAACCCACGGAAGAACATTCAAGAAAATAGGCTTTTATTGGACACCGTTGGTCTTAAGACTAATCGCACAATGCCCACTAGAAAATGGATGCCACCGGTAGAACTATTCCTTAAGAAGTGATCACACTATGAATGTGGCTAATACTAACACTAGTATCGCATCTATTCACAACGATTCCATTGCCTCACTTTCGATATGAATGCTTCTATTTCGGCGTGGGTGTTCCAAACATTGTTACTAACCAAATGGAACCCATTCTTGCATGGGGATCCCAATTATCCGCTTATCCATTCTTGTTCAGTGTTCAACCGCATCGCTCAAATCGCTCGTGGTACCGACTCAGTCGCTCCAAGCATATGATTTGAGACGGTCGCGCTCATGAACTTCATGAGCAAATTCATCGGGACTGTTAGATTTGGTAATGATCATTTCGGTGCATTATGGGTTATGGAGATTATGTTGTTGGTAATAGTGTCATCTCTAGAGTTTACTATGTAGAAGGTTTGGGTCATAATCTGCTCTCTCGCTGGTCAATTCGTGATTCGATCTAGAAGTTGCCTTGAGAAAACATACCGCTTTGTTAGAGATCTTAATGGTAAGGAACTGTTAAAAGGAACTCGTGGGTCAAATCTTTACACCATCTCTATCGATGACATGATGAGGGCTTCTCCAACTGCTTGCTATCAAAGGCTTCAAAACAAAGTCATGGTTATGGCATCGTCGCCTTAATCACTTGAACTTCTAAGAACATCAACGATCTTTCCGTAAAGGACTTAGTTGTAGGTTTACCTAGACTAAAGTATGAAAAGGATCATCTCGCTCAAAGATGTCAATTGGGAAAAAGAAGTATGCCCATAAACCCAAACCTACTAACTCACATCAAGTTCTTCATATGATTCATATGGATTTATGTGGACCAATGAGGGTGCGTAATATCTTTGGGAAGAAATATGTGTTAGTTGTAGTTGATGATTACCTAGATTCACCGGGTCAAGTTCTTAAGGACAAAGGATGAAACTCCCGATATCATCATCAAACTCATTAAACAACCGCAGTGTTCGACTAAACAAAACTGCTGAATTATCGAATGCATAATGGAACCGAGTTTGTCAACAAACAACTTAGTGAATTCTATGAAAGCATTGAATCACCATCAAAGAAGTGTTCCACGAACCCCTCAATGTAACGGTGTAGTTGAAAGACTAAATCGCACTCTTGTTGAAGCCGCTAGAACAATGCCGATTTACTCAAAGGTTCCAATGTTTCTCTGGTCAAGCAATTGCCAACGCATGCTACGCACAAAATCGCTCCCCGATTCACACTATTCATGGAAAACTCCATATGAACTTGTCCACAACAGAAAACCTAATCTATCTTTCCTTCGTGTGTTTGGTGCATTGTGCTATCCAACTAATGAGGGTCAAGACTTAGGCAAACTTAGGGCTAAAGTCGACATTGAGTATTTGTAGGATATGCACCAAACAAAAGGGATACCGAATCTACAACAAAAGAACCCAAATATCATGGAAACAATTCACGTTACGCTTGATGAGTCGTCCGTCAAATGGCTCCTGACACTCCACCAGACCCGCACTTCAAAATAGTCCCATTGGTTCATTCCTTGTTCCAAACTCCTCTCAAGAACCTCCATATGTACCTCCATCCAAGATGATGTAAAGAAATTGTTTGATCCTATGTTTGATGAACTGATGATTCAATTACTAATGAGGTGTCGATTCCTACAACAGAGGATGATCATATTCCAAAGAATGAAGTCAATCCTCGCCTCAATATCTTTAAGTCAAGAAGCACCGTCACGATCCTTCGCCTCATCAACAAATCATCATTCTTCAAATGTACATCATGGAAATGTTTCGCATCAATGATGAAGTTAATCCCTATGACTCTCAAGATGCTCCATTTGAAAACATATTTGCTACTCCCGAATCATCATCGAACCATCTTCTTCGTGAGACATCGACTCGCTACCTCCGCCTCAACAACCGCCACATGAACACCTCGTAAATGGACTCACGATCACCCCTTAGACAACATCATTGGAAATCCTCTCGTCCCGTATCAACCCGAAACAACTCGCAACCGATGCCTTATGGTGCTTCTTCAACTCCGCACTATCTAAGATCGAACCAAAAGATGTTAAACCGCCATGAATGAAGATAGTGGTTCAATGCCATGCAAGATGAAATTCATGAGTTTGATCGCCTTGATGTATGGGAGTTAGTACTGCTCCAGACCGTAAGCTATGATTATAGCTCTCAAATGGATCTTCAAAGTAAAACTTGATGAGCATGGTGATGTGTTGAAGAACAAGGCTCGATTAGTTGCTAAAGGATATCGTCAAGAGGAGGGTATAGACTTTGAAGAATCTTTTGCTCTAGTTGCTCGAATCAAGCAATCGAATCTTTCCGCTAATCTTGCTAGTAAGAACATGGTAGTATATCGATGGATGTAAAGACGGCATTTATCGAACGGAGATCTTAAAGAAGTCGCTCACGCCGCCAACCCGGATTTGTGAATCAAGAGCATCCTACTCACGCTTATCGTTTGAAGAAGGCTCTTTACGGTTTAAAGCAAGCTCCAAGGGCATGGTATGATACATCACAAAGTTTCTTCTATCAACCGGATTCATCAAAGGAGCAATTGATCCTACCTTATTCACCGTGAAGTCAGCAAACATTTAACTCATGTTCAAATTTATGTTGATGATATTATTTTTGCCTCGACACCCAATGGAATGTGATCGTTTTCAAATGAAATGAGTTCAAAGTTTCAAATGTCAATGATGGGACAAATGTCATTTTCTTGGGATTACAAATTTCACAAAGTCCCTGAGGCATTTTCATAAATCAATCTTAATATGCAATGTAGATTTTAAAGAAATTTGGATTTGATTCTAGTGACCTCGTTGACACCCCATGATCGACCGAACCAAACTAGATGAGGACCACTCGTGGATCATGATTGACCAAACGAAATATCGTAGTATGATTGGGTCCCTGATGTACCTCAACGCTAGTAGACCGCACATCTTGTTCGGTCAGATGCATGTGTGCTAGATACCGTGCTAAGCCTACTAAAAGCACCTTGAAGCAATTAAACGGGTCTTCGGGATTCCAAGGAACCATCAATATGGGTCTTTGGTACCCGGGACACCGGTATGTCACTAACGGCCTATGCAGATGCCGATCATGCAGTCACAAGATACGCGTCAAGCACGCCTGAGGTGCTCGGTTTTGGGTGATAAGCTTGTGAGTCGGTCTTCAAAGAAGCAAATGAGCACTCTATTTCCTCTACAGAGTGAATACATAGCCATGTCATCTTGTTGTGCTCAAATCTTATGGATGAGATCTCAATTATCCGACTATGGCTTTGTATTCAACAAAATCCCTCTGATCGTGATAATAAAAGTGCTATTGCTCTCTCATGCAACAACGCTCAACACTCAAGAGCAAAGCATATCGACATTCGACATCATTTCATCGTGGAACAAGTGGAAAAAGGTGTGGTGGAACTATATTTTGTGAGGTCTCGAATATCGCTTAGCGGACATCTTCACCAAAGCTCTTCCAAGAACGCGTTTGAGTTTATTCTTCCACGCCTTGGTTTGAAAAGCCTTCAACCGAAACTCAATCGCCTTCGTGAGGAAGACGAGGAGTAAAGGTCTATCTTCATCTATCTCTTGTAAATATTTATTCGAAAACAAAATACAAAATTATAAAACTCAAAAATCAAATAGAAAATTATAAAACTCTCAAAATCCATAAAAATCAAAAATTCAAAATCTTCAAAAAAAAAAAAAAAAAAAAATTGTCAATTTGTCATGTTTTTTCGTTCGATAATATCTACGGTCTTTGTGATGTCATTCAAAGAATGATACGGGACTTTAGATGTTGTTCAATTCTTTAAAAAAAAAAAAAAAAAATCGAGAAAGAGGAACGATGGTTTATTGTCATTTTTCGTGCAATAACCCGGTTTTAACAGAAAGAACAGAGCCATGTTTTATCAAAATTCCATGCTCGATTCTATAAACATTTATCTGCCGAAAACTAAATGCTTTGAAAAAATAACTCGATCTCTAATTTTGATAATCATCGACTTATTTGTCAAAATCTCATCTCTCAATCAACAACCTATGTCATTGATTGAGGGGAGAATGATTTCAATTAAATTAAAAGTTATTTGGCATTAAATTGTTTTCAAAAGATGTACATGCATGTTTTATCAATGGAGTTTAAAGTCTTAAAACCGATCCCTATCGTTCAAACGCTTTCATAATCAAGTCACAATTCCCTTAAAGCTTTCAAAATCAATTTAATCAATAAGAGATCACAAATCTCAAATGATTTGATAATTGTGATCGGGGAGAATGTGTGATTTAAACCGGATTTAAACCGATAATTAGGTAAATGGTTTTATAAGGATGTACATGCTATCCTCGCCCACATGTGACAAACGATTTCAAATTTTCCATGCACATGTCGAGGGGAGCATCTATCTTAAACCTATCATTTGAAACGTGATCATTTATCCCAATGTGTGTTCCTCTAGTATGTGCAAAACTCTTTTCAAATCTCGAGGCACATATTGAGGGGGAGCAATCTTATGGAAACCTCATCCTTCCGGAAATGTTTTATCTACTGACTTGACCAAGGAAGTGATGGTGATACTTTTAGAAAATGGTAATCAAAGAAGTTAATTTTTCTCTTGCCTCCGTGCAAAACATTTTCAAATACTTGATGCATATGTTGAGGGGAGTTCTCGTTTAAAATATCAAAAACAATTCAGTACAAAATGCTTTGATAATATATCACAAGTATCCGAATTGATTTTCAAATGGTTTTCAATTGATCCAATGGCGTATGAACAATACCAAATAGACCGACCAACTTTACTTTATGTACTATGTGATATAAGGTTGATAAGGTTAGGTATTGGTTCCCATGATCCGCTGTAACCGAGGGATCTACCAGGACAATCCACTAGTTAGTGTAGAAGTCCTTAGGTATGATGATAAAAGGAGAAAATGAGATACGGGAAGAGTCGGACTAAGACCGAGCTAGTAATGGAATAAACCCAACAAGGTTCTAGCTATGAAGTCTCGTATAA
The DNA here is from genome assembly GCA_022545495.1 of Chrysanthemum lavandulifolium. NCBI lineage: Eukaryota > Viridiplantae > Streptophyta > Magnoliopsida > Asterales > Asteraceae > Chrysanthemum > Chrysanthemum lavandulifolium. The sequence goes on along the minus strand of CM040241.1, from coordinate 245,699,917 downwards.
GCAAGGGGTTGAAGAATTAAAAAGAATTGAATGAGAAAGGGTGAAAACAAATAGCCTCCATTTATTCAACCTTAGGCGTAAAACCGGTTCACTTCATATGCTATCGATGGTAACATCGGTATTGAAGACAAAGACGCTATGGACCCGACGATCGCACTTCAACTTCCCAAACCACTCAAGTTCCTCTTAAAAGGACTTGTTTCATTCTCACGGGAACCGACATTATCTATCGACTTTCTTAGAGATTGTTGATATTGAAGAAGGAGACCTCTCCTAGTCTCCCACACAGGATCCAAATATGCACAAATTGAGTCTAGAGCCACGAGATCATCAATAAATCTCATTAGGACACTTTCAATGAAGACTCTCGTTTCACCAATGTGGAATGAGAGATTATATCTTGAGTCCCACGATTATCCTTGTGGTATTGCGAACATCCGAGTGATGTGTTTACACACTCACAATGAAGATGGAAAGCCTTCGAGCCAACATCAAACAAGCTCCGGTAGGTGGCATGTGAGATCTATTATATGGATCAATCATGTGACAACCGAATGTAAAACAATGGGGCGATTCAATTTCTTGAATCAATCCCGGTTCGAGTTGTGGATTGACGGATACCTTTGAAAACCGGTCTTTGTGCTTAACAAACTTTTTCTTTAGCACATCGACCGTACTCATTTTTCAAACCAAAAGGTGTTTTTATGATTGATAATTGATTTTCAATAAAACCTTCGTTGTATTGCAAAAACAATTTTCTATTGAGCAATACACGATTGTTTTCAAATCTCTTTCCATCAATCGCTGGACTTAAAATTATTTGTTCACTCACTCCGTGTTGTCTTCTGAGACGTTCGGTTTGAGAACAACTAGAGCACCGCGAAACCTCGTCAAGGAAGTTCTTCGAATTATACCGATCACAGCAAGACATGTACTTGTAAGATATAACTTTTCACTTACACATCAAACCATAACACAAAGTAGCATATAGATGGAATTCTAGAGAAAGTTAGAGGTTTAGGGAACTTAGTGAGAGAAAGTGAAATTATTATTATGAGCTCCAACTCTCTACCTTGAAGGTAGAGAGTATTTATAGTCTTACATAAACGCCACACTTTGGGTCATGGATCAGTGCATACAGGGTAAAGACCCGTCTGCCCTCCACGGTGTTACTTAACTAAATAACTACTTAACTTAAAAGAACTACGACTACGAGCTTTCTAACGATTACATATACTGAGGTGACCGACTTTAATATCGGGAATTTCTAATTCCTAACAATCTCCCCTAGGAGGTCACCTCAATCATGTACCAAAATTACATTGAATACAAATAGATAATACATTAAACATAGATCTTGCATTCTTGATGTAGTCCTTTGTACTTGAGCTCGTAGTCATTGATTCTTCACAATGCATGTTTGGTTATTCCAAGTGGAGGTCTTTACCGATCCACGTGATGATAATATTGAGCCATCATTTGAGATCATCGCCAATCAACAATCTCGAGACTTCCATTGTGGTGTTGTGACTTTGGGACCGACATGCTCACATTCGGATCATGATATCTTCTCATCGAGTAGCGGAAGCATTTGTTGAATCATGATATTGGCAGCAGCAGCGAAGCATGGAGTGAAAATATCGAGTCATTGATGCACTAATCATGATTTCTTTTGAGTTGAATGTGTTAAGTGAGCATGCGGTTATGGATTGACACTTCATTCGTGATCGCCTACAAACATCGGGCGACTGCATACAACAGCTAGCAACAAATCGCACGAAAGTGTCTTTGATCACTTTCGATGAATCGAGGTACACGCCCACTTTCCCTCGCTGATCAAGACAATCTTTTGTGATCGTAGGATTCCAAAGAATCTCCTTGATGTGGTTTCGCAATGTTCTAGCTGTTCTCAAACCGAACATCTCAAAGAAGACAACACGGAGTGAGTGAACCAAATAATTTTAAGTCCACCGATTGATGAAAAGAGATTTGAAAACAATCGTATTGCTCAATATAAATTGTTTTGCAATACAACGAAAGTTTTATTGAAAATCAATTATCAATCATAAAATACCTTTTGGTTTGAAAAATGAGTACACAATGATGTGCTAAAGAAAAGAGTTTTGCACAAAGACCGGTTTTTTCAAAGGTATCCGCCAATCCCTAACTCGAACCGTGATTGATTCAAGAAATTGAATCGCCCATTGTTTCTCGCTCGCTTGTCACATGGTTGATCCATATAATAGATCTCACATGCCACCTACCAGAGCTTGTTTGATGTTGGCTCCGTATGCTTTCCATCTTCATTGTGAATATGTAAACACATCACCGTGACGCTCCGCAATACCACAAGGATAATGCGAGGACTCAAGATATAATCTCTTTCCACATTGTGTGAAACAGAGTCTTCATTGAAAGTGTCCTAATGAGATTTATTGATGATCTCGTGGCTCTAGACTCAATTTGTGCACATTTGGATCCTATAACTAGACTGGAGAGGGTCTTCTTCAATATCAACAATCTCAAGAGAAAGTCGATAGATAATGTCGGTTTCCGTGAGAATGAAACAAGCCCTTTAAGAGGAACTTGAGTGGTTTGAAAGTTGAAGTGCAAGCCACCGGGTCCATGACGCCTTGTCTTCAATACCGATGTTACCATCAAGAGTATATGAAGTGAACCCGTTTCTCGCCTCTAAGGTTGAATAAATGGAGGGCTATTTGTTTTCACCCTTTCTCATTCAATTCTTTTAATTCTTCAACCCTTCGCTTACCGAGACTTCATAGCTAGAACCTTGTTGGGTTTATTCCAAGATTAGCTCGCCTTAGTCCGCACTCTTCCCATATCTCATTTTTCTCCTTTTATCATCATACCTAGGACTTCTACACTAACTAGTGGATTGTCCCCTCGGTAGATCCCTCCGGTTCTCGCGGATCATGGAACCAATACCTAACCTTATCATCCTTATATCACCGCATATAAAATAACGTTGGTCGGTCTATTTGGTATTGTTCATCCGCCATTGGATCCAATTGAAACCATTTGAAAATCAATTCGTATACTTGTGATATATAATCAAAGCATTTTGTACCGAATTGTTTTTGATATTTTTAGAACGAAACTCCCTCAACATGTGCATCAAGTATTTGAAAATGTTTTGCACACGGAGGCAAGAGAAAGAATTAACTTTTGATTACCATTTTCTAAAGATATCAACATCACTTCCTCAACAAATCAAGTAGATATAGCAATCCGGGAAGGATGAGGTTTCCATAATTTGCTCCCCTCAATATGTGCCGAGGTTTGAAAAGAGTTTTGCATACTAGAGGAACCCGCATATGGATAAATGATCACGCTTTTAAATCAAAGGTTTTAAGATAGATGCTCCCTCAACATGTGCATGAAAATTTGAAATCGTTTGTCACATGCAAGCGTGATAGCATGTACATCCGCTTATAACCATTAACCCGATTATCGCTTTAAATCTAATTTAAATCACACATTCTCCCCGATCACAATTATCAAATCATTTGAGATTTGTGATCTCGATAGATTTAAATTGATTTTGAAAGCTTTAAGGAGAATTGTGACATGATTGTGAAAGTGTTTGAACTCGATAAGGATCGGATTTTAAGACTTTAAACTCCATTTATAAACATGCATGTATATCTTTTGAAAACAATTTTAATGCCAAATAACTTTTTAATTTAATTGAAATCATTCTCCCCTCAATCAATGACATAGGTTGTTGATCGAGAGAGAGATTTGACAAATAAGTTCGATGATTATCAAAATAGAGATTGAGTTATTTTCAAAGCATTTAGTTTTCAAAGCAGATAAATGATTATAGAATCGAGCATGAAATTTTGAAACATGATAAAACAAGGCTCGCTTCTTTCTTTTAAACCGGTTATTGCTCAAGATGACAATAAACCATTGTTTCTCTTTCTCTCATTTTTTTTTTTTTTTTTTTTTTTTTTTTTTTAAAGAATTGAACAACATCTAAAGTCCGTGTCATTCTTTGAATGACAAGACAAAGACCGTAGATATAATCGAACCGAAAGAAACATGACAAATGACAATATTTTTTGAAAATTTTCAATTTTTCGATTTTTATGGATTTTGATAGTTTTATGATTTTCTATTTGATTTTTGAGGGTTTTATAATTTTGTATTTTGTTTTTCAATAAATATTTACAAGAGATAGATGAAGATAGACCTTTACTCCTCGCCTTCCTCCTCGAAGACGCTTTGAGTAGTTTCGTTGAAGGCTTTTCAAACCAAGTCGTGGAAGAATAAACTCAAAACGTTCTCTTGGAAGAGCTTTGGTGAAGATGTCTCTAACCGATATTCGGACCTCACAAAATATAGTTCCACCACACCTTTTTCCACTTGTTCCCCGATGAAATGATGTCGAATGTCGATATGCTTTGCTCTTGAGTGTTGAACGTTGTTGCATGAGAGAGCAATAGCACTTTTATTATCACAAGACAGAGGATTTTGTTGAATTCAAAGCCATAGTCGATAATCGAGATCTCATCCATAAGATTTGAGCACAACAAGATGACATGGCTATGTATTCACCTCGAGAGGAAATAGAAGTACTCATTTGCTTCTTTGAAGACCACCACAAGCTTATCACCCAAAAACGAGCACCTCCCGACGTATTTCGACGCGTATCTTGACACCGCATGATCAAGATCTCGATAGGCCGTTAGTGACATACCGGTGTCCTTCGGGTACCATAGTCCCATATTGATGGTACCTTGGAGATACCGAAAGACCCGCTTAATCGCTTAAGGTGCTTTTAGTAGGCTTAGCCGGTATCTAGCACACATGCACACAGAGAACAAAATGTCTCGGTCTACTAGCGTGAGATACATCGTGATCCAATCATACTGATATTTCGTTTGGTCAATCATGATCCCGAGAGGTCCTCATCTAGTTTAGTTCGGTCAATCATGGGGTGTCAACAGGTCACTTGAATCAAATCCAAATTTCTTTAAAATCTCGTTGCATATTTAGATTGATTTATGAAAATACCTCCGGACTTTGTGAAATTTGTAATCCCAAGAAAATGACATTTGTCCCATCATTGACATTTGAAACTTTGAACTCATTTCATTTGAAAACGATCACATTCCATTGGGTCATCGAGGCAAAAATAATATCGTCAACATAAATTTGAACATGAGTTAAATGTTTGCCCGACTTCCGTGAACAATGTAGGATCAATCGCTCCTTTGTCAATCCGGTTGAAAGAAGAAACTTTGATGATGTATCATACCATGCCCTTGAGCTTGCTTTAAACCGTAAAGAGCCTTCTTCAAACGATAAACGTGAGTAGGATGCTCTTGATTCACAAATCCTTCAGTTGGCTGACGAGACGACTTCTTTAAGATCTCCGCTCGTAAATGCCGTTTTTACATCCATCTCGATATACCACCATGTTCTTACTTGCAGATTAGCCGAAAGATTCGATTGCCTCGATTCGAGCAACCGAGCAAACGATTCTTCAAAGTCTATACCTCCTCTGACGATATCCTTTAGCAACCAATCGAGCCTTGTTTTTCAACACATCACCATGCTCATCAAGTTTTACTTTGAAGATCCATTTGAGAGCTATAATCATAGCACGCCTCGAGCAGTACTAACTCCCATACATCAAGACGATCAAACTCATGAATTTCATCTTGCATAGCATTGTACCGCCTATCTTCATTCATAGCAGCTTTTAACATCTTTTGGTTCGATCTTAGATAGTACGGAGTTGAAGAAGCACCATAAGGCATCGGTTGCTAGTTGCTTCCGGGTTGATACAGACGAGAGGGATTACCAATGATGTTGTCTAATGGATGATCGTGAGTCCATTTTCCGAGGTGTTCATGTGGCATTTGTTGAGGAACTGAGGTAGCCGAGTCGATGTCTCTCAAGAAGATGGTTCGATGATGATTCGTGAGTAGCAAATATGTTTTCAAATGGAGCATCTTCGTGAGTCGCAAGGGATTAACTTCATCATTGATGCGAAACATTTCCATGATGTACATTTGAAGAATGATGATTTGTTGATGAGATCAAGGATCAAGAAGAAGTGCTTCTTGACTTATGATATTGAGACCGATGAATTGACTTCATTCACCGGAATATGAGCATCCTTTGTTGTAGGAATCAAGACCTCATTAGTAGTAGACTCATACAGTTCATCAAACATGGATCAAACAATTTCTTTACATCATCTTCGATGGAGGTACATATGGAGTTTCTTGAGAGGAGTTTGGAACAAGGGATGAACCAATAGGACTGTTTTGAAGTGCGGGTCCCGAATGGAGTGTCCAGTGAGCCATTTGACCGGTCACCATCAAACGAAACGTGAATTGTTTCCATGATATTTCGGGTTCTTTTGTTGTAGATTCTGTATCCCTTTTGTTTGGTGCATATCCTACAAATACTCCAATGTCGCCTTTAGCTCTAAGTTTGCCCAAGTCTTGACCCTCATTAGTTGGATAGCACAAGGCACCAAACACACGAAGGAAAGATAGATTGGGTTTCTGTTGTGGACAAGTTCATATGGAGTTTTTCCATGAATGGTGTGAATCGTGGAACGATTTTGTGTGTAACATGCGGTGGCAATTGCTTCACCCGTAGAAACATTGGAACCTTTGAGTAAATCAAGCATTGTTCTGGCGGCTTCAACAAGAGTACGATTTCGTCTTTCAACTACACCGCTCGCTGAGGGGTTCGTGGAACACTTCTTTGATGGTCGATTCCAACGCTTTCATAGAATTCACTAAGTTGTTTGTTGACAAACTCGGTTCCATTGTCTGCTCGATAATTCGACAGCTTTGTTTAGTCTAACTCGCACTGTTCGATGAGTTTGATGATGATATCGGGAGTTTCATCCTTTGTCCTTAAGAACTTGACCTGTGAATCTAGAATAATCATCAACCACAACTAACACATATTTCTTCCCAAAGATATTCTCGCACCCTCATTGGTCCACATAAATCCATATGAATCATATGAAGAACTTCGTGATGAGTTAGTAGGTTTAGGTTTATGGGCATACTTCTTGCTTTTTCCCAATTGACATGCTTGAACAAAGATGATCCTTTTCATACTTTAGTCTAGGTAAACCTACAACTAAGTCCTTTCTCGAAAGATCGTTGATGGTGCCAAGTTCAAGTGATTGAGACGACGATGCCATAACCATGACTTTGTTTTGAAGCCTTTGATAACAAGCGATTGGTGAAGCTTTCATCATGTCATCGATAGAGATGGTGTAAAGGTTTGAGCCACGAGTTCCTTTCAACAGCTTCCTTACCATTAAGATCTCTAACGAAGCGGTATGTTTTCAAGGCTACTTCTAGATCGTAATCACGTAATTGACCGACGAGAGCAGATTATGACCTAAACCTTCCACATAATACACTACGGAGATGACACTATCACCAACAACATAATCTCCATAACCCATAATAGCTTCGAAATGATCATTACCAAATCTAACGGTCCGATGAATTTGCTCACGAAGTTCATGAGCCGTGACCGGTCTCCAATCATATGCTTGGAACAACTGAGTCCGGTACCATGTAACGATTTGAACGATCCGCAGTTGAACACGAACAAGAATGGATAATCGATAATTGGGATCCCATGCAAGAATGGGTTCCATTTGGTTAGTAGCAACATTGGACCACCCACATCGTAAATAGAAGCATTCATATCGAACGGTGAGGTAATGGAATCATTGTGAATAGATGCAATACTAGTGTCTATATTAGCCCTATTTACAAGGTGTGACCACTTCTTAAGGGAATAGTTCTACCAAGAGGCATCCATTTTCTAGTAGGCATTATCGATTAGTCTTATGACCAATGGTATCCAATAAAACCTATTTTCTTGAATGTTCTTCTGTGGGTTTCCATTGTTTTCAGCTTTCTTTCGTTTTGCCTTTTAGCCTTTTTAGCATGAATTTTAGCATTAACGGTATTAATGGACACTTAACATCATTAGGCGTAATCGGTAACATCACATTCATGATTAGAAATGAATTCAAGCAAGCATCGATCAGGGGTTTGCAAATAGTATCGAATTGAATTAATTACAAGACGCCTATAGCTAATACTAGAATCAACACGATTCGCTTTATTCGATTCAAACTTAAGGTTCCTAGATTGTTCTTCTACTCTCTTCCGGTGCACATTCTTAGCTTGAGAGGTCCTATCATTCCTTGTATTGTCTTGAGACTTTGACCGCTCCGCTTAATGTCACCGACATACTCTGTAGAGGAATGGGAACATTAGTTGGCTTAACTACTCTTTGCATCACTGCTTAGATGTATCGATCCGAACTACATGCAGTGCACTAAGGTTCACTTTCTTAAAGCTAGAGGCACTGTGATTTGTACTCCTAGAAGGCACACTTGAGTTCTCTTTCTTAGCATTGACAGTTCTGGAATCTGAGCTGTTTAAAGGCACACTACTGTTCACTTTCAAAACATTGGGAATCGAATGCGAATCATACTTAGCTTTAGGCATTGAGCATGGAATCAAAGGGTTAACTCTCTCACCTAATGTCTTTGGGCATATTGTGATCAAACATTCTAAGATTTCTTGAGATCGTTTGGCATATAAACATGCATGTCCAATTGCATTATCATGAGGTTTCTCTAGCTTATCCTCTTCAACAATCTCACGCAGGCATTCTAAGCAATCCTTAAGGGATGAGAAATATGTTTGAATGGCAAGTTTGTTGTTCCTTAGATGAGGGGACATATGTCACGTATAAAGCATATTTATTACTAGAGCGAACCTTAGATACAACATTCTCCTCATTGATCATTGGCATTTTCCCTTTTACACGACTCTTGATTCTCAATTTCCTTTTGCAATGAAGTTATTTGTTCGTTGTTTTTGTTACGAGTGACTTTAATTGATTCAAACAACTCATTGAAATGACGCTTAACCTTTTCATTTTCTTCTAGAAAACTTTCGCTTTCCTTTGTAAAGCATTTACTAGGTTTTGAAGATGAAACGTTTGAGAATTCGAGAATCTAAAGGAGGAGGCATTTGGGAGCTGTCATATTGTTCGTTTGACCCTTTAATTGTGAGATTTGGGCTTTCAACTTTTCGATCGTGTTGCAATCGAGCTTGAATCTGCTCATCACGTTTGTTAATTTGAAAACCGCATCAAACTCGGAGCATCCGAAGATGTCTTGATATTTGAGGTTTTGACATTTTCTTTGAGATGTTGATATTTTAGTTGTAGATTAAAATACTCAACTTCTAGTTTAGAAAAATGTTTAACCAAGGTGTCGTGATCATCCGGTTCAATTTTCTTGTTTAGTTTAGAATTAGTTTTTCAAGCTCAATGACACGATCATGGGAGACTTTCGGGCCACAGATAATTCATGAAATTTGGAAGCATTAATAGAGCAATTTGAAGCGGTGAAAACACATCTTGAGCAACACATTCAAGAATAAGATTCTCATTTAATGTATGTAAGTTCTTTCTCTCAATCTCATTATATTTTAGTGCACGCTCATAATCACTAACTTCAAAGAACCATTGCATCAAATTCCTTTTCCATACCCTTAATATCGCCTTCTACCCCTTTTAAGACTCTCAAAGTGATCTTTTAGAAGTTTAAAGAAAGGCATGACCTCGCTTAAATAACATTCTTTCATTTGTTCAAAACCTCTTTCACCTTCGATTATACCATGGGAGTGATCCTTTTCTTGCAAGTTTTCTCAAAATCAACAAATAGTTGGAATATAACGTATTGGCTAATTAATGTCTTGCTTTTAGTGGCAATTGTTCTAGGTACAAGATGCATAGGTGTATTAGGAGGATACACAGTTGCTCTAGGCATTTTCCGAAGGGAGGTTTGTTTCTACAATATTTTCGCTTTACGCTTATCTATTTCCTTTTCGGAAGACTTGTTCGGGAGTCAACAAAGTCCGAGGCTTAAACTTGTTTAAGGAAATCCAGCTTTTCCTTCTTATAATCATGAGGAGTGATATTTATGTTTTTTCTTTGCATTTGGTCATCAAGTTTTTGTTCATTCTTTCCTAGTGACTTCATCGATTTCTTATCTTCCTCGATTGCATTCAACGCAACTAGGTTTACGCCTAGGCTTAAGAATTTCATTGCCATCATAAAGTACCTTATGAGCATTTCTAGCCTTTTAATTACTTCGATTTGGTTCCTCAACAAGGGGAATGCTATGCTTATCGCTTAAGACTCTATGCTTAGTGATCATGTGAGCGATCTGAATGGTATTCCTTGTACGCATAACTTATTTTCAAGCTTGTTTTCAAAGTCTTTAGATTAGAAAAATCATTCAAAAGTTTTGACTCCTTAGCATAGAATTCTTGCTTAAGCACTTTAACATTTTCACAAGTTCTTGTTTTTGCTTAGCAGTTTAGAAAGCTTTTCTTGTAAGGCATTTAACTCTTGTTTTAAAACTTCTTCTCTAAACCTACTTTTCTAATAGTTGTACGCATTTGGTCATCCATTTCCCGCTCACGGGTGGTCAACTCAAACTTAGCACGCTGTTCATAGATAGCAACACGTTCTTTATAGGCATTTAGTTCGAAATTATGGAATCATCGGAGCACATGCGGTGTATTCATCAAAGACATAGTCATTGTTGACTGCGAAGATGCATCACTTGGTATAACTTCACTTTCACTTTGTTTCACGTATTGATCGTATGGGACAATATTGATATTACCCATATTTTCAATATTTGATTCAATAGTTTCGAGTTGGTTGTACTTTGTCATGCATCCGTTGCACATCAAGATCATCGTATAGCTTTAATACCTCGAGATGAGTTTGTCCTTGGATGGCCCGGTGGTGGTGAAGAAGTGACCTTGGAGACACCATGGGAGAAATGCTAGCCATAAAGATTGTGTGTGATGGTCCATCATCCACATCGTAGTCGTAAGCATCGCATCACCGACTTGAAAGGCATTTTGATGATTGTGACCTATCTCCCGAACAGTCGCTCATCTACATCTCGCATCATAGGTCTTGGCATTGCCCTCAAAGAAGAAATGCAGTTCCTCTTCATTCAAAGTAGCACCATTGTCCCGAGCTTGAGCCAGAACATCTTATCTCTCAAGTATTCACGATTCTCGTGGACGCTTTGGAGATGTGCGGTTCATGCAATGTGTCCTCACCACCAGTTAAAGCATTTGATTGGCTTAGCTTGACTGGGTTACCATTCCTTCCTCGATTACTCGTTACCAACATAACCTCTCCCGGCTCCACCTCGTCCTGCTCATACTGTCTTTCCGAATCGGTTGCACCACGATCCTTCCATCTTTAACATGGCTTGATTGTGTGGGTTAGATGCGCTCGAGGTTGTTGTTGGTTTGTGGGAGAGTATTCATGTTTTGACTAATGAGAAGTGCAAGTTGATTAATGAAGCTACCCATGTGAGCATCAAGATCGACTTGTTTGAACATAGGATCGGGAATGAGTTTGTGATTACCATTACCCAAGGGTGTGACTTGTGAAGCTTTGGTTTGATTCCGATGTTTGAGTAGAAGGCGGTTGAATCATTAGACGAGCTTGTCTCTCCAGGTTAGTTTTGAACCGATTGAGAATCAATTTTCAAATATGGCATGTCTTTCATTCGAAGGAGGAAGGCATAGAGTTGCTCATAGTTTGTGTTCTTCAATCCTTTAGTGAGCTTCACACGGTAACAAACTTGTGCCATTCGGGATTCATGTTGTTCACAAATTTTGAGTTCAATCAATGTTAGGCATAGTCATTCGATGTTCCTCATGTCATTAACTAACTTATGAAATCTCACATAGTACTCATAGACACTCTCATCTGGTTTCATCTTGAAGTGCTCAAATTCATCATAGAGTTGGGATTCCCTGTCTTCCATAGTTAATTACGAACTGAGAGAAGCATCTTAACGTTATCCCAAACAGCCTTTGCATCGATGTTATGATTGATCGACTTGTAGATGTCTTTAGGAAGACCTTGAAGAACAATGTTTGAAGCCACGATATCCGCATCGAATCTCTTTTCTCCTTATCATCAAGCTCATCATACATCTTAGGTCCGTCCATTCCGTAAATGCAGAGTACCATCTTCATTAGTATCAAGTATGTCTCTAGTCGTCTCAACTCGATATGGTCCTTCATCAATGGATTTGAGAATGTTGACACCGTTTTCCTTTCCAAGGCAATACAATCGATTCGTTGAGCCCAAGAATCGTAGTCGATTCATCAAGCATGGGTGGGCGAGTATCCGAGCCACCGCTTGAACATCCTCGACAGCAGTGGAGATGGCGAGGGGAGCAGTGGGAATGTTGGTAGACATGTTAGCAGATTATACGGGATTTTATAACTCTATGATTAAACCGGAAATAGATTCTTTCACGGTTTTACTAAATCAAGAGAAACCGTAAACAATCACTCAAGTCGCTAGATGATAAAGTGCTAACTCGCTACCAAGTAATGCACTAAGTCGCTAGAAATTAGTGCACTAAATCGCTAACCCTTAACTCGCTACGTCTAAGTCGCTAGAGTCCCAAGTCGCCAGCAGAAAAGCAAGTCGCTAAGTAGTAACTCGCTACTGACTAAGTCGCTAGCCAAATTTGTGCATGATTAAGCTACACAAGTCGCTAGATATGCAAGTCGCTAAAGAGCAACTCGCCACGGACTAAGTCGCTACCACAGTCGCTAACCGTAGTGGAGATTCCACTACTTGTACTTTAACTCGCTAGCTCTAACTCGCTAGCTTTTATAAACCGAACTCGCTACAAAACTATGAAGCAAGTCGCTACCAAGAAAAACAAGTCCGAGAGCTAAGTCGCTAACATGAAAAACCATATAAAACTCACTTTTCAATCCAAAAACAACCCAACCAAGATGATTCAAGCTTACCAAATGAAAACCTAAACACTTTTGATGATTCTAAACATAAAAGTACCAACAAAATTCAAACTTTAACACAAGAAATCAACCAAATGATGCAAAAACCACTAAACTTTTCAAACTCAAAACCACCTAAAACCACTATAAATCCAAAGATGTGCAAGATATGATCTAACCATGGCTCTTGATACCAATTGTAAGATATAACTTTTCACTTACACATCAAACCATAACACAAAGTAGCATATAGATGGAATTCTAGAGAGAAAGTTAGAGGTTTAGGGAACTTAGTGAGAGAAAGTGAAATTATTATTATGAGCTCCAACTCTCTACCTTGGAAGGTAGAGAGTATTTATAGTCTTACATAAAACGCCACACTTTGAGGCGTGGATCGGGCATACAGTGGGTAAAGACCGTCCGTCCTCCACGGTGTTACTTAACTAAATAACTACTTAACTTAAAGAACTACGACTACGAGCTTTCTAACGATTACATATACTTGAGGTGACCGACTCTTTAATCTTGGGAATTTCTAATTCCTAACGATCTCGATCAGCGGGAACCGTGGGCGTGTACCTCAATTCAACGAAGTGATCAAAGACACTTTCGTGCGATTTATTGCTAATGTTGTATGCAGTGCGCCGACGTTTGGTGATCGAATGAAGCGGTCAATCCATAGCCGCATGCTCACTTAACACATTCATCTTGAAAGAAATCATGATTAGTGCATCAATGACTCGATATTTTCACTCCATGCTTACGCTGCCGCCAATATCATGATTCAACAAATGCTTCCGCTACTCTGATGAGAAGATATCATGATCCAGAATGTGAGCATGTTGGTCCTAAAGTCACAACATCACATAATACCAACACCACAATGGATGTCACAGAGATCTTTGATTGCTGATGATCTCTATCACGTGGATCAGTAAAAGACCTCCACCTGAAGTAACCAAACATGCAATGTGAAGAATCAATGACTACGAGCTTAGGAACAAAGGACTACATCAAGAATGCAAGAACAATTTTTAATGTAATATCTATTTGTATTCAATGTAATTTAGGTACATGATTGAGGTGACCTCCTTGGGGAGATTGTTAGGAATTAGAAATTCGGTATTAAAGAGTCGGTCACCTCAAGTATTTGTATTCGTTAGAAAGCTCGTGAGTCGTAGTTATTTTAAGTTAAGTAGTATTTAGTTAAGTAACACCGTGGAGGACGGACGGGTCTTTACCCATCGTATGCCCCGATCCACGCCCGATGTGTGGCGTTTATGTAAGACTATAAATACTCTACCTTTCAAGGTAGAGAGTTGAGCTCATAATAATATCTTCACTTTCTCTCACTAAGTTCCTAAACCTCTAACTTTCTCTAGAATTCCATCTATATACTACTTTGTGTTATGGTTTGATGTGTATGTGAAAAGTTATATCTTACAATGTTTACTACTGTAGGTTGAAAGCTTGAAAGATCAACTAGCTGAGCAAGAAAAGGTGGCACAAGAACGGGAACAAGCTGCCAAGGAGTTGCAACATGCCACTGAGGAGCGGGAAAGGTCAGCTGAGCAGCGGGTTAAGGAGTTAGAGGAGCAAGTAAAAGACATTGCTAACATGCTTAAAACTCTAAAACCGCCACCTTCTCCACCTCCGAGTTAGTTAGTTATTGGGTATCATCAAACTTATTTTGTTTCTGGAAAGTTTGAACCTGGATATCTATATACCATCAAATATTTATCTTTTGCTAACATGACTAGAAACAGTTTCCATGTCCAAGCTTTTTTTTATCTTGTTCTATAAGCTTGGATGCTAGCGAATTCTAATATTTTGTGTATGAAATGTAGTTTCATGGTTTGATATTAGTTGGTTGTGTATTAGGTATTAAATCTCTTGCATCAGTCTTTTAATGATTATCATTTTTATAATTATATATAAATTGCGAAAAACTATATTTTGTAGTAGGAAATCACTAGGGAATCCAAGTGAAATTTGGTTGGAAATCGCTAGGAAACAATTTCCGTCACTAAAATTCCAAACAGATTCACTAGAAAATTTGTCGCTATTTTAGTAACTATTTCCTACGAATGTTTGTCATTAGGTTTGGATCTATTGTGAAGGATTTCCTAGGGAGAATATCCGTCGGAAAGATATAAAATCCGTAGGAAAGCTTAAATCACTAAGCGTTTCCGAGCATGGTTTTCCTTAGGAATTTTTTAGTGAAATCCATCACTAAAGGCTTTTTGTGACGGATTTCCTAGGGATTTTGCCCTCGGTATAGGCCTTTTTTCTAGTAGTGAAAAATACATTAAAAATAATTAAATATTAACGCTGTGTTCTCGAGCTGGATGAAGGAGGAAAAGAAAATGAAATGGAAGTAAAGTGAAAATGTTTACTCCCACATTGTGTTCTTGAGTTTTACTTAAGGAGGAAAAGAAAATGAAATGGAAGTAAAATTAGCATGATTTGAGTGATTTTGGAGGTAAATGGTTTCCTCCCAAAAGTGGGCGAAAAAGGAAGTAAAGTGTTTACTCCCACTTTACTTCCCTTTTCCTTAATGAAAAAACTGGAGAACACAACGTAAAAGTTATGTGTTTAATTTCATTATAATAAAACCCAACTATTTTATGTTTGAGTTAGATATTTAAACACACCAACTTAAACTCGTCAATTCAAACACGACCCAAATTGTCACGCAGACTTATAACCATCTAAAAGTAAGCCTTATCGCTAAGATTGGTTTAGGATATATACCACTACCTTTTTCTTATAAACAATACGTCATCTATATTTATCTATTATATCTTATTTCCCTTTTATATTTTTTTATCATTTAGTTGCCATACACTTTTATTTTATTATAGCATTATTGCTTTAACTTTGATTATTTATATCTTTTATTATTTTTGTCTTATTATCTTTAACAAAATTTTCAACACAAATTATTATCAGTAAATCTAGTCACAGAGATTTCATCTTGTTCACAAATCATCAAAAACCCATTTAAATATGAAAATGTATTCAAAAACACAATTAAGTGAAATCACTTACATGCAATCTTATTTCGTTGGCAACAATCTTATTAATCAACCTAATCTTTGAAGAACCGCTATTGATGTTGTTACAACAGTTGAAACCCAAATTTAGTACGCCCCAAAACGTTGTTACAACAGAAGACAAAGATCAATTGTTAAATATTTTGAGATCTTTGGGGGATTTCACACCTAGTTTTTTTTATTATAATTTGTGTGTGTTTATGAGGAAGACACTGGAAGCATAATGAGGGCGGTGGGTTTGGTGTTAAACACTGAAGACACGTGTTGGAAGACACGTATCTACAAAGGTGTGGTACACTGGGCCGGGCAGCAAAATGAGCTGACTATTCGGATCCAATTGATATAACAGTTTATTGGCGGGGCGGGAATAAACCATCATAGTTTTTGATACATCCCCGCTATTAGTGTACATATAAATTTTTATGGCCAAAATTTTTGGAGAAAACGATAAATGAAAACAAAATATAAACTTTTTATATCTTTTTGTCGGTTTGATATCAAAATACAATGAAAGAGAAGGTTATAAAAGAAAAAAAAAAAAAAAACATGACAAAAATAAAGTCATGTCATAAGACGGTAATGAAATCACAATTAAGAGGTTGCATAGCCTTATTTATTTAATTTTGGCAAATGATTAAAAAAAGTATCATATTTGTCACAATTTTTTTTTTGGGTAGCAAATAAATTTTTTTTCTTTTGTGGGTACTCTTCTTTCAAATTCATTCTTTTTAGGGTAATATGTAACATTTTTGCCCTTCGGGAAAAAATATTTTCTACTAACTAAGAGGGGCAAAAATGTCCAAAAATTTCGCAAAATACCCTAAAAAGGATAAATTTGAAAGAAAATTACCCACAAAAGTAAAAAAATTATTTCGCTACCCAAAAAAATGGTGGCAAGTATGATATTTTTTTCAATCATTTGCCCATTTAATTTTATGTAATAGTGATGATTTAATCTAAGATTTAATTGATTGAACATATTTTCTTGTCTTTTCCCGTTTTGTTTCTTTTCTTTCTTATTTTCTTATCTTTCTCATTTATTTATGTATACTACACTTTTTTTAGAACGGAAAATAACTATCTCACAATAAATATATTTTCTTGTTTTTATGTGTTTTCGTTTGCTTTCATACGGTTTCGTTTGTTTTCGTACGTTTTTAGTCGTTTCAGACGTTTTCATACGTCTACTTTGTTGCGTTTTCGTTCGTTTTAATATGTTTTCGTCCGTTTTCATATGTTTTCACACGTTTTCGTTCGTTTTCAACGTTTTCGTCCATTTTCGTGTATTTTCGTTCTTTTTCATACGTTTTCGTTCGCTTTTATACGTTTTCATCCGTTATCATACATTTTCATACGTTTCCTTCGTTTTCATACGTTTTCATATGTTTCTGTCCATTTTCGTACGTTTTCGTCCGTTTCATACGCTTTCGTCCGTTTTCGGTCGTTTTCAGACTTAAAAATTCCGTTTTTGTCCGTTTTCATACATTTTTTCCGTTTTCCTACGTTTTCGCACATTTTATATGTTTTTTTCCGTTTTATACATTCCGTCCGTTTTCATACATTTTCATATGTTTTTGTAATGTTTTTATATTTTATATGTCCGTTTTCATATGTGTTTTCTAAAAAAATTATATTTTTCAAGTACAAGATGGTTTTGTTTATGAAATATCACAAGTGATATTAGACACTAACTACGTTTATGAAATATCACAAGTGAATTTAGATATTTACTGTTGTACACAATGATGCAGATTTAGATGTTTTTGAGTTATTTGAATATATATGACCATACATGAATGATGTCTACTTAACAGTCATTTTATTGCTTTATCGCCTTTAGTATTACTCATATGTAGAATAATAGAATTAGTGTCATATTATATTGTTTTATCACGTGAGATATTACTAATAAGTTATAATAACAAAATTAGTATCACAATATATTTGTTTATCACATGAGTTATTACTTTTAATTAAGTAAGAACGATAGTTTAAATACTCTTCCTCTTCCTTACAGTGTTATATCACAAGAGGTAAATAAGTGTCCCCTACAAATATCAAAATGAATAAAGAACATAGTTAATGTCTAATATCACTTGTGAAATTTCATAAACATAGTTAATGTCTAATATCACTTTTGATATTTTATAAACAAAAATTATCTTTTACCTGAAAAATATAAAAATATTAGAAAACACATAGGTGATAATATATAAATAATATACGGGCAATGAAATATCTTAGGTGATATTAAAGGTTAAAAATATACTTGTTTATTTATGAAATATCATGCGATATTAGACATTAACTTTTTTTTTTTTTTTTTTATAAAAATATCACAAATGATATTAGACACGTCATATAATATAGGGTAACTAATAAGCATTGTAAATTATCATCAACTTAAAATATTACAACTAATACAACTTTAATATGAAGCAATCACATAAAAAAACACATCAATTCAATGTAATTTAAAGCAAAATTAAACTAAACAACTTAACTAGTGAACAAAATTACATTATCATAAACTTAAAATATCACAAGTGACAATTTGAGACCTGTTGGTTAAACTTGGGTTTAGATGTCAAAGGTTTATTTATTTATTTATTTATTTTTTGGTTTGTACGTTTTATACGTGTTTGTTCGTTTTTATACTTTTTTGTATGTTTTCATACGTTTTTGTACATTTTCATGCGTTTTCATACGTTATTGTATAAAAATATATGAAAACGGACAAAATGTACGAAAACATATGTAAACAGACAAAAACGTGTGAAAACAAATGAAAATATATAAAAACGGACGAAAATATGTAAACTGTAAGAAAACGTACATAAACGGATGAAAACGTATAAAATCGTATGAAAACGGACGGAAACGTATGAAAACATAGGAATAAGTGCGGCGTGTGAAAACGTATGAAAATGTCGAAAAAGGCCGCAAGCATATGAAAACGGATGAAAATGTATGAAACGGACAAAACATATGAAAATATCTAAAATGGCCCAAAACGTATCAACCGGACAAAAATGTATGAATGTTGGAAATCGATAAAGTGTCGTCATTTAGTTATTGTAATAGGTCGTTTATTTATCGGGCTTTTATGTTTATTTGATGGTCCGCCCATGTAGCAAGCCCATGGGCGGCCCAACACTTTTACATATACTGTAAATACCCCTTCCCATCAAGGGAAGGGTGTTGGTTCTAGTAATATCATTTTCATTTCTTTTAAACTAGTTCCTCCCTCTCTCTCTATATCTACTATATTTCTCTCTCTAGAAATAACGACATCTCTTGTGTAATCACGATAGAATATGTGACCTAACATGTGGTATCATCGTCGAAAGATGATTTAGGTTGTGTTTTAGTGTTAAAGATTCAAAATTTTCAAGTTTTTTTGTAATCGTTTCTTTCCGAGTTTTCCTTCTGTAAGAAACAATTTCTTAACTTTAAAAACTTAAAAGTTAGCATTTTTACATTAGATTTAGTGTTCATTAGTTGTTTTTAGCTAAAGTTATAGGTTACAAATGATTAGATAAGTGGTTTGAAAAAGGTTCGTAAAGCTGATGTCATCCATATATTATAACCCTCAATCTCCGGATTTTGAAAACCTTTTATTTCGGATTTTGTAATTGTCCTCTTCCGTATTTTGGTGCTTTCTAAATTTAGTCCCAAAGCTCAGCAAAGGAAGTGTATTCCGATTTTGGGACAACTTGAACTTTTCGAGTTTTGATAAACTATGAGTTTCAATTCTCACATTTGATTCTCTGAGTTTTGTGTTACTCTGGACTTTAAAGTTCTCCGGATTTCGTGGTTACTCCGCTGCTCTCCAGATTTTGAAGATTCTCTGAATAATATTGTGGACGTATGGTCGGATGGACCAGAATGGGTCGGCCGCATCGCCCCCACTCTACACCTAAACCCTAATCCATGCCTATATATACATGACAGGTTATCTCTAACCCTAAGATATATTGGCTACACTACGCCGATACTAACTTGACCGTCGGAGGTGGACCCCAGGGCTACGGCTCCGGATCCACTCCTAACGGGTTCTCTTTGTTGACAGGTCTACTAGGGCTCGAGAAGACGACTAACGGCCAAGGAGAGTCGTTGATTCTAGTCCGCGCCAGATTATGCTTCAACAAATATAGTTCTTCGGACTTTAGTGTTTCTTCGAATTTTGTAGTTCTCCATATTTTAGTGTTTCTCCTAATTTTGTAGTTTAACAATAAAAGTTTCAAAAACACTTTCACAACACAACAACAACCTTTATCGTCTACAAGATCCAAATCATCGTTATACATATAAGTACAAAGATATCTAATCAACTATTCCCACCTTATTTTTCTCAACAACACCCTCAACAATACCCTCAACAAAACTCTCAACAATTTTCTCAACAATACCCTCAACAATACCGTCAACAACAATGGTTTCCTTAACCAAATCATCAAGATGATTTTGTTCAACAATCCATTTATGAAGCTGGTTCAGAAGCTCGACCACCGATGTTGTCTTTCAGCAACTACACTCAATGGGCTAGTAGGTTCTTGAGTTACTTAGGATACAAGAAACCTCATGGAAAGTATTCTTGACAAGTTATTTCTGATGGTCCATTTGAGTTGCCAACTGTTACTATTATCGGAGACGATACTATTGATTCACCAAGACTTCCAACAGTGAGAAAGTTTCTAGAGAGTAAGTTGACTGCTGAGGAAAGATTGCATTATGAAGCAGATGGAATTGTTATGCATCAGTTTCGTCTTGGTATACCAAACAAAATCTACCGAAGTGTTAACTCTTAAACAAGTGCTAAAGCTATGTGGGAACATGTGCGTCTTCTAATGGAAGGCACTTAGTTGAACAAAATAGACATGGAATCAAAATTGTATCATTTCTTTGAAAAATTTGAGGCTGAACCTGGGGAACCACTAGGGTCTTACTATCATCGCTTCACGAATATTTTCAATGACTTGGAACAAAACGAGATTCATCTACCTAAAATTGCTATAAACACCAAGTTTCCGAAACATCAGATTCAAAATGTCAAGTATGAGTTGTTGTACGATTATCTGAAACATCACCAAACTAAAGTTGAGAAGGATGGTCTTTGCAAAGAAACCGATTCAACCATCACCTCCTCGTGACCCCTTAACACTCATAACATAAACTCATTTTGCACCATTACCATACCCCTAATCCAATCATGCATACAATCAACAACAGCAACACTTTGCTTATCCTTCATCATCAAACTTTGCTCTTCAAGGACGTCAACAACAAATGTACTTCACACAAACTGCTGATGATCCTGAAGATCCATTTGATGACTTAAACCAGGGAATGATATTTCTTGCCAAGGCATTTTCTAGGTTCTCTTCACCAACAAACAATCGTCTTAGAACTTCATCTAATCCCAAAAATCAGGAAGTAGTACAAGGTGAAAAGGTATATGTGCAAGGAAGGAGTTTGGGATATGGTCAAAGGTTACTTACAAGAACTGTTGGGAACACGGGTTATTTTGGAAATGCAGGAGCTGCTCAGAAAAGCGTTGATATTGTTGATATAGAAGTTGCACAAAGTGGAGTCAAAGTTATTCGCTGCTACAATTTTAACCAGAAGGGTCATCTGGCTAATGCATGTCCTAAACCAAGGAAAAGAGTATCCGCATATTTCACACAAGCATTGTTAATTGCCAAGGAAGATGAAGCAGGGGGCACACTCACAGAGGAGAAACATGACTTCATGATCGATGTTGGGTCAGATGATGACATGAAAGACTTAGAATCAAATGCATCGGTTATCATGATGGCTAATATGCAGGCACTTCATCTAAATGACACTGAAGACGGCTCGGTCTTTGACACTGACGGCCTTCCTTAGGTACACGATTCTGAAACATGCTTGATAAATGAAAGGCTTGCGATATATGCACCTATAGAGGAGCATCCTGTTCAACCCGAAGATAATATTGTTGCACATGACGATGATCAAATTAACCCTGTAGTTACATCTGATGATTCAAATATGGATGAAATTATTGCGAGTGTTGAACCGACTGAAACTTCACATGGTCCAGATTCAACATTCCTTGAATCAGTAATTAGGGATATTCAATCTAAGGTCACTAAATGTCATAAGATTAACCATGAATAAAAAACTCAAAACGCGACATTAATTGAAGAGCTTGACAATTCTAGAAAACGTGTAAATAATTTTGAAACAACAGTTAACCAAGAGCATGTTTTTGAAGTTGCATTTCAAAAATCACATGAAATTAAACAAGACTTAAAATGGCAACTGAGAGAGAAAATCATTTTGAACAATGAGAAAGTTTCAAATTTTGAAAAAGTAAATTTTGCATTTGAAATACAAAATATTGCACTTCAACAAAAATTTGCTCAATTAACTAAACAAATCTCAACAAGTCAAAAGAATTTCATTGATTTGAAAAGGCAGTCAAAAACTAAGGAAAATTCTTACCTTAGTGAAATTATTGCATTAGAAACGAAATTGAAAGAATTATGAAGTGCCGTTTACAAAATGGTTCGATTAATTCAAAAAATTCAAATGTTAACACTTGAGCCAAGTCCTGATGGTTCAAAAACTTTTGCTCTTGGATTCAATAACACACGTTTTCATCATAAAGCTCTAAATGAAAATCCTAAGTTGTATAACCTTGATGCTTTGAGGGATAAAGATATACATATGGTTGTGTATGATTGTGATGAACAATGGGAATAAGAAGCTGAGAGCCAATCCAAAATGAATAAAAAGGACATAAACCAATTGATTACTCCAAGCTAAACGCTCTTTATGACGATTTTGTTCCACAACGGGAAAAAAAACATAGTATCTTTTAGATTCATCTTCTGTAGTTGGTCTAGTCAAACGAGTTGTTCAAATAAATGGTCCTTCACCATCACACTATGAAAGTGGCCAAATACCAAAATTACAAAACGTTGTCAAATATTATGATATTTTGACACATTTATGGAAGATATCGTTTTTATCGAACAAGCAATTGAACAAAATTTAAATACAAATCTATCTTTTCAATCTACTTACGCAAGAGAAAAATAACATATGATTAAATGGAAATTCTACCTTTTGTTGAACATTTTCGTCGCTGTGCAACTCAGTTTGACTTGAAACTTCAAAAGGAAGTGAAATCAATGATCCCGTTTTAGTTTGTCGAGGAGTCATTATCTGTCTTAAAACGAGCAAACAAAAGTTTCAGAAATGATGTCGATCAACTCTTAGAAGATGTTCCATGTTCTGATATTATATTTGTTGTGTTGTATTCATCATATTATGCTTGTGATAAATTGTTAAATGTTGAGACTGAAATGTTGAAAGAGGAAAATAGAATGTTGAAACAAGAAAATGAGAGAATTTTAAAAGAGGAAGATGATAGGCGAGTAAAGATGGGCGAGACCCTTGACCTATATGTGAAACCGTCCCCGCTACATCCAAGGGAAACTTAAACATCAAATCTTTTCTCTTGAACAAAAATTTCAAAGATGTCAAGCACAAAGCATTAACTTTGAGCTAGCTTAACAACACCATAAGAGAAAATAGTCTTTTGAAAAACCTTTGATGCCAAATCTTGAAAAACTGGAAGACGAAAACGTCTCAATAAAGTGTTAAATTTTGAAATACTAAGAAGAGATTGATCAGTTGAAACATGAGTACAAAACACTTTTTGATTCTCTTAAACAAACATGTCTTCAGTCATCAAAGAGATTAATGAATGTGTTGAACACTACGAAAATAAGTGTTATGAGAATAGGCAATTAGATGCAAAAATTCAAGACCAATGGCACATCATTATTGAGTTAAATAAGAGGTTGACAAAAGCTGAACAAGGAAGGTCTGTGACCACTAAGTTTGACAAACCCTCAAATTTGGGCAAACCAGTTCAAACTGAATCATTGATTAAAAATTCAACTTCTAAACCTCGATTTGACCCCAAAGTTTTTGAGAAAAATGTTGTATCAAAACCAGCCACTTCACATACTTTGCCTTCTAACAATATAGTGTTGAACCGTAACACAAATGTCATTACACCTAGAATGTATAAACTGGATGCATCTGCTAGGTAGGACATAACTAAGCAAAAACAAAATATTGATTCGATTCCTTCGCCTTCTACAGGAGTAGTTTCCTCTACTAGTGTTAGCAGATCACAGCTTAAGAGTATAAAAAAAATGATCTCGTGAAACACTGAATGTAGGAAACAAACAAACAAAGTTGTTGTAATAGAAGAACACCTTAGGAATTTGAATAAGACTCATGTTGCATTTGATTTTAATATTACTTTGGATAACTATAATAGAAAGTCAATGTAATGAATGCTAAACCGTTGAACGCTTCTAAAGCGAATGTTAATGCTTCTTGTATGTTTTGTCCTAAAATTATGATGACTGTAATTCATGACAGTTGTGTTGTGTGATTAATGATGTCTCGATCTTCAAAACCGCCACTTAGTACTCACTCTACTCTAACTGTCGTCACTAAGTTCTGCCTTAGATACTAAGAATGATGTAGTCTTTAAGAATGCCTTACTTGAACCCATAGATGTGAAAACAAATCCTAAGGAATCCCAATCACCTAGCAAATTCACTAAGACGAAAGAAAGAAATAGGTGGCTATGGCAGAAATGGTTACATACTGTAACACCCCCAAATTTGTTTAGCGGAAGCATACGAGTTATTGGGAGCGTTACGAAATTGGTAATCATAACACAAGTAATAAAGAACGGAATACATACTCCGTTTGATTTCATAAAATAGTTTTAAAATATTGTCTTACAACATAGTTTAAATAAATGGGTACATCCATTAGTTATAGTGGTCCCAAAGTAAAAACATCATTTTGTGTAAAACACTTCTTTAATACTACTACGACCATACATCCGCTTCTTGCCTTGCCTTCATGAACAAATCTTAAACACCGAGAAAATATGCTAAAAGGGTCGACTAAAAGTGGTGAGTTCATAGGTTTAAATTAAAATAGTAAGCTTGGACCATAAGCAAAGTCATATAATCATTACAACGAATCTATCTAATATAATAAACAAGAGTTTTGTACCAGTCATTGAAGCACACTTTGCAATTAATTCTCTGACGTGTCTTAAACGTGATTGGTCGAAAATTTTGGAGTGTACAACTACTATGCTGCACTCTATTGAACACGCGTAATAAAACACACTTCATGATTCTTCTTCTACACGAATCATTGAAAATCATTCAAAGACCATTAATTAGTTTCCTTCTATTCCAAATCAGTCAAACCTTCTATGATACTCATTTGCATCCTACATTCAAAACATATATACACAAAACTGTCCAATCTTTCTTTAGTCTCATAATCAACCAAACAAATTCTTTTGATTCAAATTAACCAAGCGATCGGATGGCTGATGGTTTGAAAACCAAACGAATAACTTAAATACTTGATTTTGTAAGATTTATCTTTGGTTCTTGATTTAAATAACTACATGTTTCAGTTCTCTCAATCGATCGAAATACTATATATTTTCTAACCCGTTTCTTTTACCTAAATTATTGTTACTTTGATGAATTTGTGGTTTTTGTTATATGTTGCGATTTTATAATGTGCATTTTGTTGTGATTGTGTGTTAATATGATATATATGGTCAGATTTTTGTAATATTAGTTTATTGTGTTGATATTGTATCAGGTATGTGATTAGGGAAGAGAAGATGGTGGCAGTGTATGATTTGATTGAGTTATATTGTGAAATAATTTGAATTCAACATCTGTCAGTTTTCACATGGTAAGTGTTCTTATTGTTTTTTATCTTTTGCCGATGTTCTTGACAATTCTTTGAATGAATTACAACTGACTTTAACCACTAGGTGAAATTGATTGGTTTATCCTCATATAGCCACTCATTCAATATTGACGTAATGCAAAACAAAGTACCTACTTACTTAATTAGTTTTTCAAATATGCTTGATGTGGTTCCTTGGAACTATCATTCAATGAGTGTATTATAACCATTGTTCATTATTTCATTGTCTCATAAATCCAACCTCGAAAGCACAGACCAAAGTAGAACAAGTTTAAACGAGGTATGTTGTTAAGTTACTACCTTTGACACATAATGAAACACTTTATCTAATACAACAAACCTTTATTAAAGTCTTTTTCTGTTTATCCTTTTGTTTGCTTCTATATGTGTTTATATTGCTCGGTTTAATGTAGAATGTATTTCTTACATTACTTACATACAGGTGACTTCGGGTGAGCACTACGGCGGCCGGACATTCTCCCGTACAACACAATTTTTGTTTTGCTTCGACTAATGTCACGTTATCATTTTGGTTGATAATTAAGGGAGGGAAACACCTTCAGTTGCTGGAATCATTAACCTTGGTGCCAAAGGATTTCAAAAACTATTTTTTGGCTAAGAGCAAATTGCCATACCACTGAGAATGAGCCACTGATGTTGGGCCTGTGTCTAAGTAAGACTGATGGTTGTTCCAGGCTGTTATCGGACCTGCAACAGTTGGTGGGATTCAAGTCGGAGCCTTCAAGATTGGTGATACTACTGGAACAATCGATAATATTACACTACATATTGTACAGGCCTGGATCCGTCGGTTTTGTGTCTAAATCTGTGAGTATACTTATTTGACCTTATGTTGTTGACTATAAATGGCAAAATGGGCAAGGCGAGTAATAGGCTGGGTTAAAATGGGTAGTTTTGTACGGGTTCAAAATAATTGGTGGGTCAAATATGATTACACGAATTATAAAATTTTAATAATAACATTTAATTTTCTGAATAAAAACAAATTTTGAAAGAGTTTGACGTGTTTAAACCGGTTAGAGAAACAAACACAAGATGAATCGACCTATTTTAGTACATGGGTCATAAAAGGCATATCTACAGTACACTAGCTATAAACTTGAATAACATAAACACTGCATGTATCAGAAAATGGTTTTTAAGCAATTGTCATTAGTAATCTTATGCTTTTGTTGTTAACCTATAGGGTGGGATGTCTAATGAAATGTACAACACAATCGCGCGGGTGACAAATGGAATCTATGGTTATGATAAATCCTAACATTATCAGCCATTGCCAATAACTAAAAACATTTATTGATTTTATGGTTATGTAATCGAAGTTTTCCAGGTACATAATTTTGTGCAAGCTGGATATCTTAATGAATATAGTAGGTATGGGTATTTCATACTTCAATGAGTAGTGTGGCATGATGATGATACATAATTATACAATCTTAATAGGGGTATTTTAGTTTCCTTTTAACGGCAATCAAATTAAGTAGTTGGCATGATGATGATACATAATTAAAAAATCACTTTCTCATTACCATAATTATTACTGCTGTAATATGTTTCTGGATGATCTACTGTTTGTGCTTTCATTTTTCATAAAATCACAAGTTTGTGTTGATAAATTTTGATCCCTTTACGGTGCAACTTATCTCACTGGATATGGGTTCATTGGTTGCTGGTGCTAAATACAGAGGAGAATATGAGAGCGATTTAAAGCTATTCATAAAGAGGTCACTGCTTCCAATTGACAAATTGTTCTATTCATTGATGAGATTCACACAATAGTTGGTGCAGGTCAGCAATTCATTCTGTTGCGCCACCTGCTTAATTACTATGGATTATGCCTTATTTTATGATTGTCTTAATGTGACTTGTGTGTATAGGAGCTATTAGTGGAGCGATGGATGCTGCTCATCTTTTGAAACCAATGCTCAGTCGAAGTGAGCTTTGATGTATTTGAGCGACCACATTGGATGAGTACAAAAAGTATATCGATAATGACCGGGCTCTTGAGCTTAGGTTTCAACAAGTATTCTGTGATCAATCGTCTGTCAAAGACACAATTTCCATTCTTCATCGACTACGTGAGCGGTATGAACTTCATCATGTAATCAAAATCTCTTATGGTGCTTTAGTTTCCGCATATATACTTGCCGATATTAATGTTGGTTTATTTTTGCGGCAATTTGACTTGGTAGATGAATCTGCTACATAATTGAAAATGGAAATCACATCCAAGCCCACTAAACTGGACGAGGTAGATCGATCTGTTTTAAAGCTCGAGATGGAGAGGTTGAGTCTTAAAAATAAAACTAATAAAGCATCCAAAAAGGTTGTCCAAGCTGGAAAACGATATAAAAGCTTATAAAGAAAAACAAAAGAAATGAGTAATGGGAGAGTGAGAATTCATTGATAACTCAAATACGGTTGATCAAGGAAGAGGTAATTTACATCAATATCCTAAAGTATTACATAGTACATAATATGTTTTGGTTTATTTGTTCATTATTTTTATTTTTTTGTATGATCGATAAGGTAAACCAAGAAACGGAAGCATCCGAACATGATTATGATCTGAATGGTGCTGTTTAGCTCAAATATGCCTAGAGGTGAAGAAATGAGTAGGTCGGGCGAGTTGATATTGGGTAAAAACGGCTATTCTTAATTTGAGTTCACATGGGTTGGGTCAGTTTAGTTGTACTGCTAACACTTTCGTCTCCGTTTCTATACACATATAATAATTTAAAGGTAACAAACAAAGAAACCAAAGCTATATTATTACACATTACAATATCCAAGTAATATTCTAAACTGATTTTGTAAGCATAAACACACACTTTTTACCTATTTGACCATCTGATATGTTAATTTTTCGCTAGAAATTTTAATATTACCCATTTGAACTGTTAGAAATGAAGCATAATGCAGACTGGCCATTTGTAACTAAATGGGTCAAAATTGGCATTTTCTCATTCATTTAGATGTTTGGTACTGAAGAATATGTTGCTTTATACAATATTCTTTGCAGATTAGAGTCCTTTATCATTCTATTGATAGAAAAATGAGTACTTTGTCAGCAGATAGAGATAAGCTACCATCTGGCAAACATATACTTGGTTGACATTAATGTAGGTTTTGGTTGACTACAGAAACAAGTAAGGAGCTGACTTTTTTGTCTATATGAGACTATGAGAATCCTTCTCTGTTTTGGTATCGCAGTATTGTAGGTTAATTAGAAAGATTTGTGTATATAAGTGCATAACTTACTTTTTCATATTTCTTTCATTTGAATGGAAATCTCGAACCATTTGCTTGGTTAGCTTATTTTTCGGGCTTATGTGCTTATTTGAAGTTGGAAAAGCTCCTAAGCTAAGTTATTTTTTTGGGTGGGCCAGCTAAGTTATTTTTTTCTGGGTGGGCTTATGAGCATATCAACTAGAGCTAATTACTTATATAAGCTCATAACCTCAACTTAATAAGAAAATATTTGCTTATGAGCTTAACAGTGAAAGGGAGGTCATTCGGGAAGCTTATCCAAACATCCCTTTAGGTTATATTTTATTTCTAGAGTAGATATTAACTTTTTTTTTTACCTTAAAAGTAAATGGATCAAAGGAGGTTTTGGTCACACTGGGTAATTATTGGAACCGGTTGAAATGGATACTTTGGTTGGCCTTAACACTTTTGGTACTCAAGAATATGTCGCTTTATACCAAATTTTTGTAGCATAGAGTTCCTTATCGTCCTATTGATGCAAAAATGAGTGCCCTACCAGCAGCTAGAGATAAGCTACCATCCGACAAACATATACTTGCATTGAATTGACGTAGGTTTTGGTTGACTTTTTTTTTTATTTGCGACGAGAACAGAAGACTCGGGAATAGCACAGCGGACATGGTCTACAAAGAGGCGCTACATGATATGTGATCATATGTAACCAAATATGCCCGACGTTTTTACATACACGCTATCATTTTATAGTCAAACTTATTTATTTATAAACTTTATGGCATATAGGTGGCCAAAATCCATGTATCTAACTGTTCTTAACTTAAGTTTAAAGACCTCAAAAGTTAAACTAACATGCCATTGGAATCCCCAAAAAAAATTAAGCTCATAAAAATAAAAAACTACAATGTGTACTTATGCAACTTTATGTTCTATTTGGTAATTTAACTTTTCTTTACACATATGTTTCATTTTGTATTTACTTTGATTATCTCACTATTTCTTTACACATCTGTTTTTGTACTTCCAACTGCAAAATATACAATTGCAAAGCACAAGCACAAACAAAATGCTTTAAACAACACTTTCAGCTATGGTGGGAGTAGGCGAATTTCACAAAATGTGAATCAATATTTTTACGTCTTAATCAAAATGAACATGCATTCATCCATACTCCTAATCTCTTATTTACAAGTAATCAAGAATCAGTTGTATAACCCAACACATGGACTCCCTAAGTATAATGCAAATATTCGCCAAGAAACTTTGTTAATAGCAAAAAATAAATGAACTTATATACATCAAGATTCTAATTCGAACCAGTAAAGAAATGAACTTATATACATCAGGATTCTAATTCGAACCAGTTATAGCATCGTTCTAAAATTCTTAGAAGTAAGAAATATTTAATTGATTAACATTACAAATAAATAAATGTCTGGTATACACCATTAATAACTTCCTTTTAGTTTGACTTTTTCTTTTTTGCATATGTAGTTCTTCACGGAATGAACATGGACTATTCAAGTGTTTGACTTTCATTGCATAACTCTCCGATCTCTAATATTATCCACCAGTTGGAGAAGACGACGATACATGCAAATTTTTTATTAATAGTTACAAACCAAATTGTTTATCGTATCATTGACATGTTACTTATTATTATCTTCAAAAAGTAATGGAATTTATTTACGTTCGTTGTTGTTTGTTAATTTATTCACACACCTAACTCCTTAATAAATAATTTTCTTTAAAAATTCCCGTGATTCCACGGGTCTATAAGCTAGTATAATGATATATGGATGAATGTCTATTACGTTAGCTCTAAGTTCATGCAACCGATACTACGACAGTTTCTGTATGCTAAAAGATGTCATACAATATAGGGGCCAATAGCAAGTGTTTTGTCCCTCAACACTTGTTTCCGACATGGTATACGTTTCGCCTTGGCCTAAGTATGGCCAACCGAACGGAGGAGTCACCCTCAATAGATCTATTTATAACATTCGCGTTTCCCAATGGGGAATTGACGGTTCATGAGAAAGGGCATTCTCTAGGGACATAAGGGCTTAGGCTAAACCACGTAATAGTAATCATGTTATAGTTTTGGTCCATAAAATGTTTTGCATAATTCTCACCCCAAAGTGTATAAAACGATTTATCAAGTAAAAGTGGGGCTATGAAACTCACCTTAGCAAACGTGCAAATCCGAAATGTGGGATTAGTGATTGTTGTGAAACGGCACCGACACGCGACCTAGATAAGGAGGGCAATGTTTTAGTTCATCGTTTTTAAGTATTGCTTACTTAAAATGGTGCAATTAATATTATTCTTGTATAATGGTTTTAAAATCAACCTTTAATTTGTAAAAATAATTTAAGGGGGCTTACTAGTAAGTATATGATTGTATATATACTCTTTCCATATTGACATTAGTATGGTTTTAAAATCCGAAGTTCGATTTAAAACAAATAATTAAAATGTTCCATTAGTAAGTATATAAATGTATATATACTTATTTAAGTTGACACAAACTGGTGTTGTCAAAATTATAATTTGTTTTCTAATTGTATTTAGGAAAATGCTCAAGTTACATTTAAAGTCAACAATTTTTAATGGACTAGAAAATGATATAGTGGTATCTTAATTATTTAACAAACTTGTTCCTTATATATATAGTTTCGATGGAACGTTCACTTGACATACATTCGTTTACACATTGTCGTTAAATCCGTTATGTAAACCTTATTATATGACTCACATTTTTAGACACTTGATTCATTGTTTGTATGCCTTTACTCTTGTTTTACTCGTCGATATAAGTGTACATAACCAAGGTCGAAATCTCCAAATACGTGACAAATGAGTTTAGCTTTATAATTTATTCCGGTATACATGACACGCTTTATTTACTTAATCAAACATACAAAACCATGGTAGGTGTGGCCCAATGACATGGGTACGAATGGGGTTTGGCCCAATAGGAGTTCAAGTATCCTTGAGGTAAAATGGGTGTGGCCCATCGACTCTTGCTACTAATCTAGTCAAATGGTACACTTGCATTGGACTTGTGGAAATGTTTAACGCAGAAAAAGAAAAGGAAATGTAGTCAAGATATATTTGAGTGGTAGAGTTTGAGTAAAGCGCCATCATCTCGGAGTTACAATCGGGTCACGACTAATGTGCTCAAACACATCTTGACTACCGTCTTGACTATAACATCACGAATGAGGATTAGGCCAACAAAGAGAGGACATAAAACTAGTTTCACATCAAGATGGACACCTATCTAAACCAAGATATCAACATTTTGTGAAACTAAATTTCCTAGTTAATTTTGTTTACATGCTCGATGATGGTACCATGGGTCTCGAAATGGTTTCACTTTCGAGGCGAACAACTTAGCACCAAGGATAACGACAAGTATATGACCAATTGTCACAAGGTAAACTTGTTACAAAATGCTTGACTTACCAAGCCAAGGGCCACGTTCAAGATCACATTTCGGTTTCAAGACCATGTTTACTAGTAGACTTTACAAATGAGCAACTTTCAAAATCTTTGGTTCCGGCTTCTACGTAAACAAATTTTAAACAAGACATCCATACTTTCATTATAGCATTGACAAACTTGATTATACACGGCATAAATTTTACAAGGTGAAGTTAAGACAAAGGCTTACAAGCCGAGTATGATGGTGATGGGGTCGAGACCAATCATGTTAACTTAACGCGATAGAACAAAGAAATGGAAAAACTATACAATGGTCGAGTACTACTCAACCCGGTTCCTACCTTGACAGTAAACCGAACCCACATAATGCCAATGACATACTTAGATTCCGGAGTGACATAGTTGTTTATCAAAACACAAGTATTATCACATCGAAAGTACCTAGTTACATAGTCAAATTACCAAGTTTCTATAAGACTTAACTCTCATTTTCTTGGCTCGTTTACCTCGACAGAAAATTATTTTCACAAGAGAGTGACCAAATCAAATTTTCAAAGTGACAAGTTTATAATCAAATCGCAAAGTTGTACATTCATAACTTACAACTCAAATAACAACCATTTAACACTTCATTATCAAAGTTTATATTACAATGAAATTACGAGGAAGAGAAAGACCATGAACCTTATCAAGAGTGAGATGTGAAAACGTTGATGAAAGCCAAGTCGAGGGACCCCACACAAATCAAACCCGTATACCAATTCCGAGCAAACCCAACAACTTCTTGATAACCTTGAGAATATTACTCTTGTGGTGTGTTTGAGTTTTGATTTGTGGGTGTCTTTGGTCTCTTGAGTTACTTAAGAAGAGGTTAAGAGAAGAGCCTTTGACCACCTGTTTTCATCTTGAAACTTGTTTGAAGCCAAAAATAGATTACTTCCAAACCCAACGAATCTTGGACATGAGAGATAGATTGGTGAAGGGATTTTGCTTCTCTCTTGTGATTTGCTTTGATTCTCCTTGGATTTCTTCGAAGGCAGTGGCGCATCAATGGAGATTTGGGAAGCAAAGTTTTTACATGGATTTGAGTATGAGAGAGATGGATATGTTGGATGAAAGTGTTGATTTATCTCCATTTAGAAAGATTCGGCCTAGGAGGATAGCAAGGCTAGATGAGGAAGAAGAATATCTTGATATCTTATCCTTGGTCTGTGTTTGGTTTTTGTCGTGAGTGAGAGGAGAGAGGACAAGAGTTATCTTCACAAATTTTAATAAGTGTTTTTCTTTTTAAAACATTTGTATATGTATTTATGTATTATTGTACACATGGTGTTACTTGTGCAAATGCTTGTATATACATTATACTTTGGCCTCAATTGTATTTGAGTTTCATACAAGTTATTGTTTAAGTGATAGTATGTTCATTATTTTTGTGTCCCGCGAAATTGTATTATGACCAAAGTATCATTGTTTGTCAACTTTTTATCCGTGGTATTTTATTGTTACGTGTCTGAAATATTTTATCTTTGTAATATTCCAAGTCGCGGACATTTGTTGATTGTTTTAGCGAGTCCTTATCATAGTGTCGGTACGCGTGCCGTGTCGGTCACTGGGGAAAACGAGATACCCTCTCGTCTTATAATTTAAATCATAAGACAAAATAAAATATTCATAAAATGATATGAATGAAAAAGTGATGCAGTTATCTACCGTATGCGAGTTAACTACTCAAATGATCAGTCAAAGCTTGTGTATGCTTAATGACTTAGGCTTAGTAATAATAAATTACTAATTATCAGTTAAATTTTAGTGAAAATTTACCGTGTGTCACATCCTCTCCGCCTTGGAAGAGAAAGCCGTCCTCGGTTTTCAGTTAGGATTACTTGGTGAAGTAGAGAAAAGGTGTGGATATTTGCGCTTGAATTGGTCCTCACGCTCCCACGTGTATTCTGGACCTCTTTGAGAGTTCCAACGGACTTTGACGATCGGGATGCGGCTTTGATTAAGCCGTTTGATTTCTCTATCCATAATTTCAATGGGTTCCTCAACAAAATTCAACCTTTCGTCAACTTGGATTTCTTCCAAAGGAATGGCAAGAGTTTCGTCGGAAAGACATTTCTTTAAGTTGCACACGTGAAACACGTTGTGCACAGAGCTGAGTTCTTGTGGTAATTCAAGGCGGTATGCTACCGGTCCGATTCTAGCAAGAATTTTGAAAGGTCCAATATAACGAGGATTTAACTTTCCACGTTTTCCGAAACGAATTACGCCTTTCCATGGCGCAACTTTGAGCACAACTTTATCTCCTACTTGGAACTCAAGTGGTTTCCTCCTTTTATCCGCGTAACTCTTTTGACGGTCACGAGCTGCCTGTAGTCGGCTTTTGATTTGTACAATTTTCTCAGTAGTTTCTTGGATTAACTACGGACTAGTAAGTTGACTCTCTCCAACTTCGGCCCAACACACAGGTGACCTACATTTCCGACCATAGAGTGCTTCATATGGTGCGGCTTTGATACTCGTGTGATAGCTGTTATTGTAAGAAAATTCGGCTAGGGGCAAGTGCTTATCCCAGCCATTTCCAAAGTCTATCACACATGCTCTTAGCATGTCCTCCAGTGTTTGGATTGTTCTCTCGCTTTGTCCATCAGTTTGAGGGTGGTAAGCGGTGCTCATGTCGAGATTAGACCCTAAAGCATCTTGAAGTGATTTCCAGAAGTTTGAGGTGAAACGGCTATCTCTGTCTGAAATGATGGAAATTGGTACACCATGGCGTGCGATGATTTCCTTCAGGTATAGTTGTGCAAGTTTTTCCATTCCATCACTTTCTTTCATCGGTAGGAAATGTGTTGACTTGGTGAGACGGTCAACTATTACCCAAATAGTGTCGTAGCCTTTAGAGGTTTTAGGTAACTTAGTGATAAAGTCCATTGTTATCGTTCCCATTTCCACTCGGGGATTTCGGGCTGCACTAGTAGGCCTGAGGGTCTCTGATGTTCAGCTTTAACCTTTGAACAAGTTAAACACCGGCTGACATATGTTGCAATGTTGGCTTTCATGTTAGGCCACCAGTACAATTTCTTTAAATCAAGGTACATTTTGTCAGATCCTGGGTGGATGGAGTATTTAGACTTGTGGGATTCATGCATAATAATGTCGCGAATTCCTCCGTAGAGTGGTACCCAACTTCGCTCTTTGAAACATAAAGTTCCATCCGACCTTTTCACGAATCCATTTTCACTTTTGGCATTCCGTAAAGGTTCTCATTCGGACGATTTTCCTCTTTGAGTGCTTCAATTGAGCCTCAAGAATCTTGGTTGGGAGGGTGAACTAATTGTCATACCCACGGATCGACTCTAAGAGGTTTTGGTCGCTCTTTCCTCTCGAGAGCATCGCTATTACATTAACTTTACCGGATGGTAACGAATCTCGCAATCATAATCGTGAGTAATTCCAACCATCGTATTGTCTCATGTTCGAGTTCTTTCGATCCAAAATGTGTTGTAGACTTTTGTGATCGGTGTATACGACACACTTCGTGCCATACAAGTAGTGTCTCCAAATTCTGAGTGCGAACACAACTGCTCCTAACTCAAAATCGTGTGTCGTGTAGTTCTTCTCATGAGTCTTCAATTGGCGAGAGGCGTATGCTATCACTTTCTCTCTTTGCATTAGCACCGCTCCAAGCCCTTTGTGTGAAGCGTCGCAATAAACAACAAAGTCTTCACTACCCTCAGGTAAGGCCAGTATGGGTGCACTACACAACTTTTCTTTAAGGAGTTGAAAAGCTTCTTCTTCCTTTTCTCCCCAGTCAAACTTGGTGTTTTTCTGGGTTAGCTTGGTTAAAGATTTGGCAATCTTTGAGAAACCTTCAATAAATCTTCTGTAGTATCCAGCGAGTCCTAAGAATTGGCGTATTTCAGTAGGAGTTGTGGGTGTCGCCCAATCTTTTATTGACTCGATCTTAGCGGGATCTACATGTATGCCCTGACTGTCGATTACATGACCTAAGAATTGCACAGTGGGTATCCAAAACTCGCACTTTGAGAACTTCGCATACAGTTCTTCCTTCTTCAACAATTCCAAGATCAATCTAAGATGCTCTTCGTGTTCTTTCACATTCTTGGAATAAATTAGGATATCGTCAATGAATACGATCACAAATTTATCCAAGTAGGGTTTACACTCGGTTCATGAGGTCCATGAACACACCGTGGCGTTGGTTAACCCAAAAGGCATGACTTGGAACTCGTAATGTCCATAACGAGTTCTGAAGGCGGTTTTGGGAATGTCTTCTTCCCGAACTCTTAGTTGATGGTATCCGGACCTTAAGTCGATTTTTGAATAAACACTTGAACCTTGCAGTTGATCGAATAAGTCATCGATCCTTGGGAGTGGGTAACGGTTCTTAATGGTTAGTTTATTCAACTCACGATAGTCGATGCACATCCTGAAGGTTCCGTCTTTCTTCTTGACGAACAGGACTGGTGCTCCCCAGGGTGATGAGCTTGGTCTAATGAATCCTTTTTCCGCAAGTTCCGACAACTGGTTCGATAACTCCTGGAGTTCCGTTGGAGCTAATCGATAAGGTGCTCTTGCCACTGGTGCGGCACCAGGCACTAAATCGATCTGAAATTCAACTTGTCGGATCGGCGGAGTCTGGCAAGTCTTCGGAAAGACTTGAGAATTCTTTACTATCGGCACGTCCTCCGACGTTTTCTTCCCTTCTTTTCGTCTTTTCCGGTGACTTGTGCTAGGAAGATGTGACATCCTTCTCGATACACCTCGGCACCTTAGTACAGAAATGACATGTAGTCTTGAAGCGTTTCTTCTGTCACTTCTGTCTCCTTCTATTGTTAGGACTTCATTTCCATAGGGTATTCGAACGAGTTTCTCGTCGCAAATGATGGCAGCATGATATTTTACTAACCAATCCATTCCAACAATAACATCGAAACTACCCAATGCTACTGGTATCAAATCGATATTGAATGGGTGGTTTAACAGGTTAAGGGTGCAACCTCTTATGATGGTATCTACCCTTTCTATATTACCGTTAGCTAGTTCCACGTTGTATGCATTTCCTAATGCGGTTCGGGCAATATCGAGTAGTGGACTAAATGTATTAGAAACAAAACTCCTATCGGCTCCCGTGTCAAACAATATGGATGCATAACGGTTATTTATAAGGAACGTACCCGTCACAACATTCGGGTCTTCCTGAGCTTCCACTTTGGTTACGGCATAGACTCTCCCACGAGCTCCTTCTCCATTTCCCTGATTACTCGTTTGTCCAACATTTCCCTGAATCCTGCCATTCCCATGGCTTCGTGGATTTCCTCGGTTTCCTTGATTTCCTTCACGGCCTTGGTTTCTGGTCTTTTGGCATTCATTCTTATAATGCCCTTTTTCACCACAACCAAAGCAAGTTATATTAGCTTTTGGGTCCTGAGCTAGAGCTGTTTGAACTGTCTCCAATGATTTGGACTGCAGTTCTGGTTAAGTGTCCGATTTTCGACAATTACGGCGCCAGACGGTACATCGCCTTGTGATGCGGTGTGCATCGATTACACAATGGTGCGGTCCACGAGTACGGTTTCTTTCCCAACATTCATCGCATAAGCTCTAGCAACATTTTGCCTCTTGTTTTGATTGTTGCGGTTGTTCCTATTGTTGTTGCCACGGTATTCATAGTTGTTGTAACCACGAGAATGGTCATCCCATTTCCTCTTATTGTCAACCACTTTGTCCATGGAATCCTCAATCACTTGGTCCATGAGTTTGTTGGCTACTTGATGGTTTCATGAAGATCAACACCTTAGAAGTGGTTACATTGCCCTTGATAGGTTGGGGCGGGTCCTCCGATGTATCTCTCCAACAATCGGGTCTCGGTGGGAACCATTTCGGACACAATAAGGCTAGTTCTTGGAATCGCGATTATAAGCAGCCATATTGGTGCCTTGAACCTTGAGGTTCCAAAACTCATGTTCGAGCTTCTTGATCTCATTACGAGGACGAGACTTTCAAGTACCATTTCCTTGAAGTTCTCCCATGGCATGGCATAGGCAACATCGATACTAGCGGATTTCGAAAATTGTTCCACCAGTCAAAGCGGCATCCGTGAAAGTGAATGATGCATACTTAACCTTGGACTCTTCTTCACATTGCGGATCCGAACACGGTCTCGAGCTTTTCGATCTATCTAGTCGGACCAACAGCTCCTTCGGTTCCACTAAAGCTTCCAGGTCATGGTTTTACGAAAGTCTTGATAAGTACAAGTGCGGTTGTGAGTGGGTGGTCTTGAAGTTCCGGCATTAGTAGGCAGTGGTTTGCCGCAAAGCGGCGTTACCCGCTCATTGACTAGTTGGTCAATCATGGCTTGATTCATGATAGGTTGGATTGGAGTAGCCCTAGCGAGGAGTAGTGGCTTGAGAGTCCGATCGTGTGTGACTCTGTTTGGAATAGCGGTGTTTGCGGCTTGGTTGCAGTGACTCTCACCGAATTGGAGCATTGGAAGCTCCACCGGGTTGGTACGTTTTGATCTTCGTTTTGGCGGCATTTCTGCAGTAAGAAAGGTGATAAGATATATGACCTTTTAGACAAGGTAAGTGCCACGTAATAGTGTGGTTATCGTAGATAGATCATATGTGCAATCTATAAAAGTAAAGACAATTGGGTAGGGAAATAAGTTTGACATAGATAGAATTTCGGTTACAAGGTTCTTACGGTGCATGATGAGATACTAGCTGGAATACAACCGAAATACAACGGAGTACAACGGAAATACAATGGAAATACAACTGAAATACGAGGATAATAACCAACACTAACTGTTATAGTTCAGTTTAGTGTAATACATCATGTAATAGGATCTAAGGATGTCCACGCTCGGTGCGTAGTCGCTCGATGGTAGCAACTAACTCTCGTTGCGTATCCTCCAAACTCGCGATACGCCTCATCCGAGATGCCAACATAGACTCTAAACCAAGTGGTCCTCGCCATCCTTCTCGGCGATATCTCTAACAATCTCTGGACGCCTCTAGCTCCTCTAGTCGTCCGTGTATCTGAGTCGACCTCTACCCAAGGCTCGTACTCTGTGTCCAACTCTCGGCGTCCTCAACACGAGTCTCAACCCTAAAACCCAGTTGCATCCTCTCGTGTCTCTCGAGCCCCATGCTCTCAAACAACACATCGATAACTCGGTCAAACCCTCAACACGCCGCTCGCAAGCTTGCAAGCGTGTTGGATCGATCCTCTAGGCGATCGGAATGGACTCTAGCGAGTCTTCGAGAGTCCAACCGGATAAATATCCTCTCAATGAGGGTCGGATCACCATCCGGAGATCTGGCAGTGCAGCTCGATGCGTGCCTCAACGGTGCGGCTTCCTCAATGGTCTCAAGTCGTCTGGTGGTGCGCTCAAGGCGCTCCATGTCTGCTGCAGATGGTACAAACGAAGGTGATGACGGACTATAGCTCGGACTAGTGATATGTGGTACTGAACTGATCAAGCAATCAATATCTCTCCAATCAATCTCACTACTCTCCTCCTGACTGTGGAGAAAAGCGGCTCTCTGCCCTAATCCAAATGGTGCATCAATATCCATGTCATCGCTCAATCTCTGAGCCATCCTGGAGCTCTGTCCTAACTCCTGTATACTCTGGACAATCTCCAGACCCTGTGTACTCATATCTGCTGCTATGCTAACATGTCCAAGGACACTCTCAGTCGGTATAGGCTCTGGTAATTCCTCCTCAGGATCCTCTTCCGGATCTTCTTCCGGGTCTTCCTCTGAGTAGGAATTAGTAGATCTCCTGAGTCTCTGATGAGGTGGTGACTCAGTGGGTGATGGTGTCGATGACTCAAGTAGTAGCGGGACCCATATGCGCAAGGGTCATCCGAGAAGCTAGTGCGGGCACATATGAATACCGCTCTCGATATCCGGTACTCTCACAATCATGCGGGGTTTTGCTGCGCGTCAAGCAGATGGAGTGGTGGTAAGGGTAGGTATAGGTGGAGTAGGTGCAATAGCTGGCTGGACTGCTAGTGTGGCCTGTACGTATGGATCAGTGGCTAAGTGTGCAAGCTGGCGAATGGTCGGTGAGTGAGCTTGTAGGATGTCCTCCTGAACATCGTGAGGAAAGGCTGGTGAAGGCATAGTCTGTGACAATATGGTGCATATGTGTAAGTAAGTATGTGGAAAAATATGCTCATGATAAATATGAAATAGTGCATAAGTAAATAGGAATTAAAACATATAATCCTATTAAATGAATTTTAAGTAAAATGGCAAGTAAGGCAAGCGGCAATCGGCGGTCGTAGTATGATGTTTTTGGTGAAAAGTAGTTATATTTTAGGGTTTATATGTACCTGGTTCTCTATAACTTAGGCTCTGATGCAAATCTGTAACACCCCCAAATTTGTTTAGCGGAAGCATACGAGTTATTGGGAGCGTTACGAAATTGGTAATCATAACACAAGTAATAAAGAACGGAATACATACTCCGTTTGATTTCATAAAATAGTTTTAAAATATTGTCTTACAACATAGTTTAAATAAATGGGTACATCCCATTAGTTATAGTGGTCCCAAAGTAAAAACATCATTTTGTGTAAAACACTTCTTTAATACTACTACGACCATACATCCGCTTCTTGCCTTGCCTTCATGAACAAATCTTAAACACACGAGAAAATATGCTAAAGGGTCGACTAAAAGTGGTGAGTTCATAGGTTTAAATTAAAATAGTAAGCTTGGACCATAAGCAAAGTCATATAATCATTACAACGAATATAATGATATATGGATGAATGTCTATTACGTTAGCTCTAAGTTCATGCAACCGATACTACGACGGTTCAGTATGCTAAAGATGTCATACAATATAGGGCCAATAGCAAGTGTTTTGTCCTCAACACTTGTTTCCGACATGGTATACGTTTCGCCTTGGCCTAAGTATGGCCAACCGAGCGGAGGAGTCACCCTCAATAGATCTATTTATAACATTCGCGTTTCCCAATGGGGAATTGACGGTTCATGAGAAAGGGCATTCTCTAGGGACATAAGGGCTTAGGCTAAACCACGTTGTGAAAACGTAGAGGGGGGGGGGTGAATACGTTACCGTTTAAAAACGTTATATCTTTTGTATCAAATCGTTTATGAAGCTTGTTATAATATGAAAGTACCAATTATTATTTGTAACTAATATAAAGCATAGTAAACCAAGTTGTCACACAAGCATAAACATTAAACCACATCACAAGCAATTATAAAAGTAAAGAGATAAAGAAAGGAAAGTGCAAACCGAACACGAGGATTTATAGTGGTTCGGTCACGGATCTCCTTTCCGCCTACTCCACTCCCCCGAGTACCCAACTCGAGAGTTACTTCACTAAATCAACAAGCTCCCTTCTCACGGAGAAAACCTTACAATCGTAAACACACTTTTCGGTACAAAGCTAAATACCGGGTTCTAGTTCGAGGTAGAACCAACCTAACGTCGCTTATACAATATTTCCGACACTAAGCTAGATGTCGAGTTCTTTTCAAGGGTACAACAACTCCCACTATGTTTTATGGCCCAACATAACAAACCTTGTGTTTTATGGTACAAACACATAAACCATCTAATCTAGTTTGGTGAAAGTGTTGTGATGATGCAATGATGTTTACAATGATGATCCATGACATAAATGTCTAATGGATATGAATGACTACTCTAAATGATCTTCTTAAATAAGAAGTCTTCAATCAATGAGGATATCAAGAGATCTTGAATCTTCATATGTTGATATGCTTTGGTGATCGAGGATGGCTAGATCTCCAAGCTTTCCTTGGTTGATCAAAATGTAAAGTATGCTTACAACAAAGATGAATGTTAGAAGCATTATGATCATGTGATGATATGGGTGATTAATGTATGTTACTACATGATTATCTATAGATCTAAAAGATGAAAGAAAGATAGAAAGAATGTGTGTTGGAAGGGATGAAGATATGAGAAAACCATGGGATGGTATTTATAACCAAAAGTGGTAATCAAAAATATAATAAATTATTAGATTTGATATCTTAGAATATCTTCCAAAATCTTTCCAAAATATTTTAAAGATTTAGATGACACTATGCATGAGGTAATAAAAGAGTGTTTTCCTTTTTATGAAAAATACATTTAAGCAAATGTATATACTTATTAAAAAGGTAAGTTACTTGTAAATAAAATGTAAGTAACCTTTTATAAAATAAAATATCTAGTTGAGTGCTTGTCAAAATAAAATATATTTTGTCAAGTGTAAGTAAACTTTAATACTTGTATGAATATTATAGTTAGTTTACTTGTACAAATAAAAGTATATATTTGTTAGACATTTTACAAAAGATGTATTTGTATAAAATACTTGTGAATGCAAAATGTAAAATGAGGTTCGAAATAGAATGATTAACCTATTAAAATACTTAGTGACTCTAAACGTATTTTAAACATTCTAAATGATTTGTTAATGGGTTTGATCATAATGCCACATAACAAACATGTACGAACTCGTGTTGTAACATACGAGGACTTGAGACATCGAGAGGTGCTGAATGTATGTTGAGACAAATGTAATTACAAGTAACTTGTACATTTTACGTTATGTATTACAAGTTACATGTTTGTCATTAATCAAAACAAACGAGACTGTATAGATTAAATATCGTAATATTTGCACTAACAATCTCCCCCTTTTTGATGATGACAAAGATATGTAAACGTAATAGAAAGTAAGATGTAAAAAAGTTACTTGTATCCTTACTACCTTTACATTACCTTCTCCGTTTACACTCTTCTCCCTTTTGTCGAAACAAAAGGCGTGTCCTGAGTTTAACAATTTCTCCCAAAAAGCGAGCTTGCATCATCCCTAGCGGTTAAATCGTCTACTTCAATCCGTCCCTTGTTTGGTAGCGGATCCATGGATCAAATAAAGAGGCAACCTACATCAAGGTTAGTTTTATGCAACAAAAATTATGAGAAATATATGAAAAGAAAAAGGCATAGCAATGTTAGCCTATTTTCTCCACTTTTTATCGAAGCACAAATGCTTGTTAAAAGTGAGAATGATGCTAAATGCGTGCATGCTCCCCTTGACGGTTGCTCCCCTTGTTTGAGGCGTCGGTATAATTAAAACCTACAAAACAAATATTAGTGCAAAACTATATTCGTCATTAGACGAGTAAGTGATATACAACAAAGTGTATATAAGATGCATTCAAGAATTCTTGACGAGCTCCCTTGCTCTAGGGCGTCAAGATGAACCTTCAAAATAAATATTAGTATAATAGAAGCTTTGTCTTTAGACAAATATGTCATATACAACCAAGTGTATAGGCGATGCAATATGAGTGCTTAAAGGACATTCCTCCTTGTTCTAAGGTGTCAAAAGCACCTAAAATAAGAAAAATAATTGATGCAAACTTCATCCTTAGATGAGTAAATTATATACAATCGAGTGTATATGATGATGAACCTACAATGAAAAACATTAGTGCAATATATTTCATCTTTTTCACAAAGAAAAATAAGATGTATATACGTGATAAATGATATAATCAAAGATCTCATGAAGTGTAGTGTCCTAATTACAATCCTAAGAAAAGTGAGAATATAATATGATAAAAACCTACATAATAGTTCCTAGGAAGAAGATATGAAGTCTCCCACCGGGTGTGACACTAGTGGTGCTAGTGTTGGTGTCGGTTTACTTTTAGGAATCATGTAGTGATGGTAGATGACTCGAGATTTACAAAAGTAAGGTTTCGCTAATCCATGGTGGTGATGATTAGTGAAAGTGGTGATGGAAGGTGGTGGTGATTAGGTAGGAAGCTTTTAAGGAGTTAGAAACTCGTATGTATAGCAAATATAAAAATATGGATTC
This sequence comes from Chrysanthemum lavandulifolium, assembly GCA_022545495.1. Taxonomy (NCBI): domain Eukaryota; kingdom Viridiplantae; phylum Streptophyta; class Magnoliopsida; order Asterales; family Asteraceae; genus Chrysanthemum; species Chrysanthemum lavandulifolium. The sequence continues at coordinate 245,655,533 of CM040241.1, read as the reverse complement.
ATGCAATCCTTTCGTCGTGTCAAGTGACCAAAGCTAAGAGGAAAAAAATATGAATGGACATTGCATTTCAATGATGCATAAGGGTTATGATTTGGATGATTTATTGATGCTAACAACCTATTGTTTTGAGCAAGTTCTCATATGTTTCAACCCAAGAGTAATCAATAATGCATTATATCTAAGAGTATTATAATGAAGATACCAAAAAAATATAAAAGTGATAACATGAAGATAAATTCGTTCATCGATTGACACGAATTATAAAGATGACCTATTCTAGGTGACAATGGGAAATGTAGTATTAGCATGGTATTGACCGTCATGGATGATTATCACATTGAAAGAAGTGAAGACAATATGAAAATACTAATAATAATAATGAGTACCTATATGAGGATGACATCATTTGAGAGTTTGATAGACCAACGTGTTGAAAAGGTGTTGGGAATGGTGTTTTGATTAATATATCGTTTGCCCGACAATGACATGCATGATATGCGGGAAAAGGATAAGATCCTATGATGGTGTTCTAGATAGTGAAGTTGTAAGGTGCTAGTTTAAGGAAAATCCTATATGTGGAGATGAAGATGTTTTGTAAAAACACATGATGCGTTTTTCACTTGATGAGGTATTGGTGCAAACTTGTGATAAAAAGTTAAGAAGGTTGAACTAGTTGTGGTTTCATGAACCGGTTTTAGCTAAGTGGTATTTACCTATGTGTTGGTATTTTAGAGTCTAAGAGACATAAATTTTTGACAAAAGATAATTATGTGAGTGGATTTCTCTCCCCCTTAATTAGTGGACATCCAACATAATGTGTAATGTATCAATTAAGGAATGACAACAAAGTGTTTAGGAGGTTATTCGGGTTAACGAAAAAGGTGAGCTTAGTGATGTTTTCTGGATGATGGTTAGCATACAATGAACTTCATCCTTAAATTCACGTACCTCTTCTTGATTAACACGAGATGATCGTATGATGAGGCATGTGGTTTCCTAATAGGAAGTGAAGAGGATTAGAGTATTGTTATAACTAAATAATGATGGAGATGATTTTTGGAAAGCGGAAGCAAAAATGAGATTTGGAAAGAGGTTGGTTGAAAGACAAAAATGCAAAACCAACCTGCTAGAACTTAATTCTATATACTTTTAAACTATATGCAAGTGTAGGGGTCCCATAAAGCATATTACTAATCTATGTAGCAATAAAGGGGATTATGCAAAATGAGCATATAATAGTTTAAACCAATTGAGATAACAAATAATTTGGCATTAATCTACAAAACAAATTTGTTAGTGACAAAAGATGTTAACATGATAGAAATCAAATGATAACATATTATATAAGCAAAACAACACATTGCACTTAAGTACACAAGAAATCACCATACAAGATAGCATCAAGACAATCATATTATGCAAGAATACAACTTTATTCAAGACATTTCATTTTGAGATTGTTTTGTCGTTAGACTTAGGCGCTTAAGTATACTTGGCTTATAAATTAACACAACAATCTATGTGATTAATTTCTAAGATAAAAGGCTTTTAAAAGTTTATCCTACCAAAAGCACTTTGACATATTATATGTGCACACGTAGCAAACAAATAGTGTGACAAGAAACAATGAAACAAGATGAGAGATTCATGCAAGCCATGTTTAAGACATAACAATTTGGAGCATGTAGCATTTGGATCGTACTACACATAAATATAATGAATGCCAACTAATAGCTTTCAAACACAAACATATCATATCAAAATTATCACGTTTCAAAATGACATATTATAATTTCATAAGTAACATGTTAATCATGCTAAAACTAATTCAAAAGTAAGTATCATGCAAATAAAGTTTTAGGTTAAAACGTTTAGTAGCATGAAACAAGAATACAAGCATTATAAAGATAAACCGTACTAAGGTTTACACATTTGACTAGTTATCAAACACTAAGATAATGTCAAATCAACTTATCGTCTCAAACAAGAACATGTAATCAACACACGTAAATGCAATGCAAGTGGTTTTAAAAGAAAAGTCATATATACTACTTGTTTGATTAGTATTCCTAAGGCGAGGCAAACTATCAATGTTTTAACATTTACTTTAGGCAAAAATAGGAATCTGATTTTTCAAGTTAGAGAATGAATATGAGACTATTACTAGAGGTGCTCAATTAAGGCTAAACACGACCATTTTACGGGTGATTCCACATACCCAACTTCTCTCGGAAGCAATTCAACCGTTAGGTCAAATTGAGTTTCTAGTGCAATAGGTTCTCCAGTAGTCATTCTCATGTTAGAAAGATGGGAACTCCTACTTTTGCATATTAAAGTGCATAAAAGATGATAGTTTGCTAATACTTGGCTTAATGTGACTTAACTAATATGTAATATAACTAAGGTGATGAAGACGTCATGTTATACACATGAATTTTAACAATGGTGTGTTTATGTGTTTGAATCTTGTGTTTAGAATCTAAAGTTGTTCTAATTACACAGCTAATTGTATGATCTAATGGATGACATCTTTTATGTTGAGTTGAAGTGTGTACCTTAAATGTTAATTGATCATCTAAGACTAGAGAATGGAATATGTTAAACTAAGAACATTCTCAAGAGAGCTCTTTGGAATATTATTTAACAAGAATCTAATTGAGGTTACCAACTTCAATAGATCTTGTGTATGCTCTAAAGATGTGTAGTTTTAACCTTGGATGTGCACTCGGTTTGAGCAAGGTTAGGTTATGATGAATGCTTGAAAGGAAATAGATACAAATAGTATCTTTCAACAAATGAGATTATCCCATGGGATAAGGTTATCATGCTTATGAAAACAAGTATGACAAGATGAATTGGATATGCTAGTTCATAGAACTTGTAGATGTTTGTTTCAAGATCATTTACCCAATGAGGTGTAATGAAATCTCTCGTAACACAACTATTTATGTCGCAAGAGTGATGCATAGGATATACAATATCCTTTTAACAAAATGAAAGCTTAACGCATGAATCTTAGTCATAATTTTCTTCAAAACATCATGTTTTCCTAAATGAAGATATGAAGCCAAAGTGTTTTGAATCGGATAGTCCCATCTAACACAACTATTTATGTCGCAAGAGTGATGCATAGGATATACAATATCCTTTTAACAAAATGAAAGCTTAACGCATGAATCTTAGTCATAATGTTCTTCAAAACATCATGTTTTCCTAAATGAAGATATGAAGCCAAAGTGTTTTGAATCGGATAGTCCCATCTAAATAAACTTGGTCTCAAGATTATATTCACTAGATGATGACAAAAGGAATTCACTCGAGTTTCTTATGTATACTCCTCAAAGGTCATTGTTGCTTGGGGTGTATGATGTTGGCTTTGAGATTGTATTTTAACATATGTTGTTAAAATGTTGATTTGAGGTTTAACGAAATTTATGCGAAGTTTAACGACAGTATTACTAATACTTTGATAATTTGTGAAGGTAGTACTACTTATACCTAGTGGAAATTGACAACAATTACCAAGAGCACTATGCTTATTTGATAGTTGAGGTTCTAGCCATAATGAATTATCTAAGTCCTTATATGTTGGAAAGGATGTTTGAGTTAGTTCAAACATGCATTTGATTCAGTACAAGTGTTGGACACAAGGGCTTTTTGAGCAATACACTCAATGAATTCAAATGATGGTAAGGATGGTGGATTGGTTGATCTAGGTGGTAGGTCTTCTAGTGTCTAAATAAGGATGTTGTGATGTAGGGGTTTGTTGTGCTATGGGAGTACTTAGGTTGAATATTTGTCCATAGATGTTGAACACAAAAAATACGGATACTAATTCTTATGGTTCATTGGTTGCTACAACTAGTGGGTGAAGTGTTTGAAGTTTTGGTCATGTCTATGAAGCTTAGGGGCTGAGGTATAGGTTCATCTTGAAAGGGCACGTTTGGTTTAAAGGATGCTCTTGGAAGTTCATGAGCAACACGCTTAATGGTGCCAAAAGATGGAAGAGGGATAGTAGGTGTCAAAGAGGGATAAGTGGCACAGTAGGTTGTTTGTTTTGGATAAGTGTTTGATTCATTTTAGGATTAGTGTTTTAACATGTGTTGTTAAAATACTTGGGTGTTGATTTTTCGGATATGACTTTTAATGACTACAATCGTAAGTCACATATACTTGAATATTTCGGATGAAATACTTAAGTTGTCAATCCTACCTTGTTGAGACTATGGAGCTTAGATTGCACTCGAGGATAGCAAGACTCTTTAACATACATGTGAGTTATGACTCGATGTAAATGCTTATCGTCTTGGAGGATGACACATTATTTTCATGTTAACCAAGTGAGGCAATACATGTAGATACAAAATAATATCTAAAGTCATATGTTAGACTTGTGTATGATATCTTTGCAAATAATGAGTCCAGTTAGTCTAGGTGGCAAGTCATCTAAGTTATCCGCAAATAGATGAGAAGATGTTGGTGGTGTTGCACAAAGTCTTGATAGGTACAAGCTTTGGAGACTTTGGTAGTGAAGTTGTTTTGGATGATGGTGGGTGATTTTGGTGGTGGAGTTGGAGTACTCAAGTTTAGAAAGTTCACATCTTGAATGGGTGATGAGATGTTGAGAGGTAATGAGTCTGAGGATGAAGAGCTCAAGTTAATGAAGCTACAAGATCGAATGCTAATCCTAGTGGTTTTCTTAAGTGGCTTATTTGAGGTTAAGGATTTAGTCATTTTGACTTTGCTTTAAGAAATGCTAAGCTTGAGGAAAAGTAATGTGAAGGTGTGAAAATGATCATCTTGAATGTGTCAATTTATGGAACTAAGGATTCATGGATTTGATGTTAATCCATACAAAGATGGTAGTTTCTAATGAGATGGAAGTGTCTAAAATCATGTCAAACATAATAAGTTAATCCATTGAGGATGTGTTGAGTGAGGTATGAAAGATATGCATTAACAACTATCCTAGAAACGAAACTTGGTAAATTAGATTGCGGATTTAGTAAAATTCAACAACTTACCGTAGGATCCACGGCACCATTTCTTCACACAAAGGAACCCTTAAATTGGTGCCGCTTTGGTCCTCCTCTGCACAAGTATGGCGGTACCAAACTATATATAGGACGGTACCAAAATTATGGTGCCGTCGATCGTGGAGTCTTGAAATATGGATGAGTACATTTTAGGTATCGGGACATTCAAAACACGAATTTTTCTTAAAATCTGTTATACTAAACATTTCTAGTTAGGAAAAGTCGATAACACATACAAAAACATAGTGGAGCATTGACTTTGACCGGGCTAACGGTTTTCACATAAAGGTGAAAATGGGTAAAATTTGATAACACTCGTGTGCTATCCCCTGCATAAACCGGTTAGCATACAACATTTTTTCAAGTTATTTTATCATCCTACAAAGTAAACAAGACCAAATAGTATCATACACCATTGTTTTTGTCCTTGTACCAAACACTCTCTTAAAACCTCCAATTTTCAAAGTACTTGACTAATTTACTTAATACTCATTGCTAATTGAGTTATGACATTTCATAAGTTATGCGAGATGTTATCATAACCTATGCAAAGAAAGTGATCTAATTCTACAAGCGATGGTAAAACAATTTTCAAACTTAATGCACAAAATCTAGCAAATGTCCTATTGTGCATAAACAAGAAATCGTCAAACAAGTGAATAAATAGCATGGCAAGATTGACACTTATATTATGTAAACAAACAAGTATAAACAACAATTTGAAAATAAGCAAGCAACATATATGCAAACAACATATACAAGTGGTCATTTAGCATAGCATAACAAGAAAACATTTTTCGTCATTTTATGTTTAAGAATGACGATGTATACCAAGCTTGATTAGTTTCCTTTAAACATATTACCAAATTATTTAGTTTCAAAAGAAATTGTATCCAAGTTCTAAGAATACCAACTTAAATTACTTGACTCAAAAAATTGAGTTTTTATGTTAAAGCGAAGCTTAATATCTTAGATATACTGTAGTATTTGGTCTATTTTACCTATTTAAAATTAGACTTAGGACATGAGAGTATTCTTAAATGAAAGTAGACTCAATTCCCTTTAAAATGATAGGTGGTTCGACTCCTCTGGACTTACGGTTAATAAGTTATGAACTTTTAAGTTGGCAAAAAAGCTGCGTCTTGTCGGACCAAGGAACCAAAAGTTTACAAGCAAGGAGCCCTTTTTTTGGTTCCGCCATCCGTGGTCTTCACGGAAGGTTGAAAAATGTACTTACTCATGGCAAAAAGTGTAGGACTTACTAGATTTTATAGAAAAATATAATACACATATTTTGTTTATTATTTTACTAATGTGACTTATCTAAACATTTAACAACAAAATTTCTAAGTATAATTAGCAAAGCATTTTCATATTATATTTCGCTTCAATGGTAATTTGATACATGGATCGTGCTCCATTTTAAAAACCATTTGTTTTGAAAATAAGAGCTACGAGGCTCTGGTACCAATTGTGAAAACGTAGAGGGGGGGTGAATACGTTACCGTTTAAAAACGTTATATCTTTTGTATCAAATCGTTTATGAAGCTTGTTATAATATGAAAGTACCAATTATTATTTGTAACTAATATAAAGCATAGTAAACCAAGTTGTCACACAAGCATAAACATTAAACCACATCACAAGCAATTATAAAAGTAAAGAGATAAAGAAAGGAAAGTGCAAACCGAACACGAGGATTTATAGTGGTTCGGTCACGGATCTCCTTTCCGCCTACTCCACTCCCAGTACCCAACTCGAGAGTTACTTCACTAAATCAACAAGCTCCCTTCTCGGAGAAAACCTTACAATCGTCAACACACTTTTTCCGTACAAAGCTAAATACCGGGTTCTAGTTCGAGGTAGAACCAACCTAACGTCGCTTATACAATATTTCCGACACTAAGCTAGATGTCGAGTTCTTTTCAAGGGTACAACAACTCCCACTATGTTTTATGGCCCAACATAACAAACCTTGTGTTTTATGGTACAAACACATAAACCATCTAATCTAGTTTGGTGAAAGTGTTGTGATGATGCAATGATGTTTACAATGATGATCCATGACATAAATGTCTAATGGATATGAATGACTACTCTAAATGATCTTCTTAAATAAGAAGTCTTCAATCAATGAGGATATCAAGAGATCTTGAATCTTCATATGTTGATATGCTTTGGTGAATGAGGATGGCTAGATCTCCAAGCTTTCCTTGGTTGATCAAAATGTAAAGTATGCTTACAACAAAGATGAATGTTAGAAGCATTATGATCATGTGATGATATGGGTGATTAATGTATGTTACTACATGATTATCTATAGATCTAAAAGATGAAAGAAAGATAGAAAGAATGTGTGTTGGAAGGGATGAAGATATGAGAAAACCATGGGATGGTATTTATAACCAAAAGTGGTAATCAAAATATAATAAATTATTAGATTTGATATCTTAGAATATCTTCCAAAATCTTTCCAAAATATTTTAAAGATTTAGATGACACTATGCATGAGGTAATAAAGAGTGTTTTCCTTTTTATGAAAAATACATTTAAGCAAATGTATATACTTATTAAAAGGTAAGTTACTTGTAAATAAAATGTAAGTAACCTTTATAAAATAAAATATCTAGTTGAGTGCTTGTCAAAATAAAATATATTTTGTCAAGTGTAAGTAAACTTTAATACTTGTATGAATATTATAGTTAGTTTACTTGTACAAATAAAAGTATATATTTGTTAGACATTTTACAAAAGATGTATTTGTATAAAATACTTGTGAATGCAAAATGTAAAATGAGGTTCGAAATAGAATGGTTAACCTATTAAAATACTTAGTGACTCTAAACGTATTTTAAACATTCTAAATGATTTGTTAATGGGTTTGATCATAATGCCACATAACAAACATGTACGAACCTCGTGTTGTAACATACGAGGACTTGAGACATCGAGAGGTGCTGAATGTATGTTGAGACAAATGTAATTACAAGTAACTTGTACATTTTACGTTATGTATTACAAGTTACATGTTTGTCATCAATCAAAACAAACGAGACTGTATAGATTAAATATCGTAATATTTGCACTAACACACGTAATAGTAATCATGCTATAGTTTTGGTCCATAAAATGTTTTGCGTAATTCTCACCCCAAAGTGTATAAAACGATTTATCAAGTAAAAGTGGGGCTATGAAACTCACCTTAGCAAACGTGCAAATCCGAAATGTGGGATTAGTGATTGTTGTGAAACGGCACCGACACGCGACCTAGATAAGGAGGGCAATGTTTTAGTTCATCGTTTTTAAGTATTGCTTACTTAAAATGGTGCAATTAATATTATTCTTATATAATGGTTTTAAAATCAACCTTTAATTTGTAAAAATAATTTAAGGGGCTTACTAGTAAGTATATGATTGTATATATACTCTTTCCATATTGACATTAGTATGGTTTTAAAATCCAAGTTCGATTTAAAACAAATAATTAAAATGTTCCATTAGTAAGTATATAAATGTATATATACTTATTTAAGTTGACACAAACCGGTGTTGTCAAAATTATAATTTGTTTTCTAATTGTATTTAGGAAAATGCTCAAGTTACATTTAAAGTCAACAATTTTTAATGGACTAGAAAATGATATAGTGGTATCTTAATTATTTAACAAACTTGTTCCTTATATATATAGTTTCGATGGAACGTTCACTTGACATATATTCGTTTACACATTGTCGTTAAATGCGTTATGTAAACCTTATTATATGACTCACATATTTAGACACTTGATTCATTGTTTGTATGCCTTTACTCTTGTTTTACTCGTCGATATAAGTGTACATAACCAAGGTCGAAATCTCCAAATACGTGACAAATGAGTTTAGCTTTATAATTTATTCCGGTATACATGACACATTTTATTTACTTAATCAAACATACAAAACCGCAGGTGGGCTGTGGCCCAGCGACATGGGTACACGAATGGGGTTTGGCCCAATAGGAGTTCAAGTATCCTTGAGGTAAAATGGGCTGTGGCCCATCAGCTCTTGCTACTAATCTAGTCAAAATGGTACACTTGCATTGGACTTGTGGAAATGTTTAACGCAGGAAAAGAAAAGGAAATGTAGTCAAGATATATTTGAGTGGTAGAGAGTTTGAGTAAAACTGCCATCATCTCGGAGTTACAATCGGGTCACGACTAATGTGCTCGAACACATCTTGACTACCCGTCTTGACTATAACATCACGAATGAGGATTAGGCCAACAAAAGAGAGGACATAAAACTAGTTTCACATCAAGATGGACACCTATCTAAACCAAGATATCAACATTTTTGTGAAACTAAATTTCCTAGTTAATTTTGTTTACATGCTCGACTGATGGGTACCATGGGTCTCGAAATGGTTTCACTTTCGAGCCGAACAACTTAGCACCAAGGATAACGACAAGTATATGACCAATTGTCACAAGGTAAACTTGTTACAAAATGCTTGACTTACCAAGCCAAGGGCCACGTTCAAGATCACATTTCCAGTTTCAAGACCATGTTTACTAGTAGACTTTACAAATGAGCAACTTTCAAAATCTTTGGTTTCGGCTTCTCGACAGAAACAAATTTTTAAACAAGACATCCATACTTTCATTATAGCATTGACAAACTTGATTATACACGGCATAAATTTTACAAGGTGAAGTTAAGACAAAGGCTTACAAGCCGAGTATGATGGTGATGGGGTCGAGACCAATCATGTTAACTTAACGCGATAGAACAAAGAAATGGAAAAACTATACAATGGTCGAGTACTACTCAACCCGGTTCCTACCTTGACAGTAAACCGAACCCACATAATGCCAATGACATACTTAGATTCCGGAGTGACATAGTTGTTTATCAAAACACAAGTATTATCACATCGAAAGTACCTAGTTACATAGTCAAATTACCAAGTTTCTATAAGACTTAACTCTCATTTTCTTGGCTCGTTTACCTCGACAGAAAATTATTTTCACAAGAGAGTGACCAAATCAAATTTTCAAAGTGACAAGTTTATAATCAAATCGCAAAGTTGTACATTCATAACTTACAACTCAAATAACAACCATTTAACACTTCATTATCAAAGTTTATATTACAATGAAATTACGAGGAAGAGAAAGACCATGAACCTTATCAAGAGTGAGATGTGAAAACGTTGATGAAAGCCAAGTCGAGGGACCCCACACAAATCAAACCCGTATACCGATTCCGAGCAAACCCAACAACTTCTTGATAACCTTGAGAATATTACTCTTGTGGTGTGTTTGAGTTTTGATTTGTGGGTGTCTTTGGTCTCTTGAGTTGCTTAAGAAGAGGTTAAGAGAAGAGCCTTTGACCACCTCTTTTCATCTTGAAACTTGTTTGAAGCCAAAAATAGATTACTTCCAAACCCAACGAATCTTGGACATGAGAGATAGATTGGTGAAGGGATTTTGCTTCTCTCTTGTGATTTGCTTTGATTCTCCTTGGATTTCTTCGAAGGCAGTGGCGCATCAATGGAGATTTGGGAAGCAAAGTTTTTACATGGATTTGAGTATGAGAGAGATGGATATGTTGGATGAAGGTGTTGATTTATCTCCATTTAGAAAGATTCGGCCTAGGAGGATAGCAAGGCTAGAGGAGGAAGAAGAATATCTTGATATCTTCTCCTTGGTCTGTGTATGGTTTTTGTCGTGAGTGAGAGGAGAGAGGACAAGAGTTATCTTCACAAATTTTAATAAGTGTTTTTATTTTTAAAACATTTGTATATGTATTTATGTATTATTGTACACATGGTGTTACTTGTGCAAATGCTTGTATATACATTATACTTTGGCCTCAATTGTATTTGAGTTTCATACAAGTTATTGTTTAAGTGATAGTATGTTCATTATTTTTGTGTCCTTGAAATTGTATTGTGACCAAAGTATCATTGTTTGTCAACTTTTTATCCGTGGTATTTTATTGTTACGTGTCCGAAATATTTTATCTTTGTAATATTCCAAGTCGCGGACATTTGTTGATTGTTTTAGCGAGTCCTTATCATAGTGTCGAGCAGCGTGCCGTGTCGGTCACTGGGGAAAACGAGATACCCTCTCGTCTTATAATTTAAATCATAAGACAAAATAAAATATTCATAAAATGATATGAATGAAAAAGTGATGCGCTTTTCACCGTATGCTAGTTAACTACTCAAATGATCGAGCAAAGCTTGTGTATGCTTAATGACTTAGGCTTAGTAATAATAAATTACTAATTATCGCTTAAATTTTAGTGAAAATTTACCGTGTGTCACACATACTAAATCTATTTTTAAATGGATACCAAAGAATATTAATGTGTGTCAAGCTAACCCAACGGAACCCAGTAAATCATGGGGATCCACCTCTACAAATCTTCCATCCTCGTCTTCTTTGTGTGTTGCAGGTGATCTAGATTGTACTCTGGATTGTTGATAGTGCCTGTTCCCAACATATGACCGGAAATCTCAAATTGTTAGTAAAATTTGTTTCAAATTTCATTGGTACTATCATATTCGGGAATGATCACTTTGCTGCTATTATGGGCTATGGAGATTATGTTCACGGTAATATCTAGATAGGACGAGTTTACTATGTCGAAGGTCTTGGACACAATTTGTTCTCTATTGGACAATTTTGTAATGGCGATTTGGAAGTAGCATTTAGATGAAAAACATGTTATGTATGTGACTTGGAAGGAGATAATCTCATGTCTGGTAACCGCGGCACGGATCTTTACAACATTTCACTTTCTGATATGATTGCTACCTCTTCAATTGTCCCTTTTTTAAAGAAACTTCGACAAAATCATGGTTGTGGCACAAAAATCTTTCTTGTTTAAACTTTAATACTATGACTGAACTCGCAAGCCAAAAGTTAGTTGATGGTCTTATATGGTTTCGATATTCAAAAGATCACTTATTTTATGCTTGTGAACAAGGAAAAAGTGCAAAAGCTAAATTTCAATCCAAACCAGAAGCAAGTACTGATCATGTTTTACAATTTCTTCACATGGATTTGTGTGGTTCAATGTGCGTTCAGAGCATTAATTGAAAATGCTACATCTTGGTAATTGTTGATGATTATTTGATATGGACTTGGGTCTACTACTTTGAAGTAAAGATCAAGCTCCAGAGATGATTATCACGGTTCTCAAAAAGATTTAATTTTAACTTCGCAACACCGTCAGAATTGTCATAACGGACAATGGAACTGAATTTTAAAATCAAATGCTCTGATCATATTTTGAGAATGAAGGAATTACGCATCAAACTTCAATAGCAATAACTCAAGAACAAAATGGTGTGGTTGAAAGACGCAACGGGACGTTAGTGGAAGCCACAAGAACGATGCTGATTTTTTCTCAATTCTCGAGTTATCTATGGGCTGAAGCCATTTCAACCGCCTGCTACACTCATAACCGATCGCTCATCCATAAAAATTACTACAAAACCCCTTATGAGCTTGTCCATAAACGTAAACCAGATATTAAGTTCTTTCTTGTGTTTGGTACACTTTGTTGTCTGAAAAATGATCGAGACTATCTTGGAAAGCTCAAGCCAAAGGCTAACATTCGTGTGTTCATTGGATACTGTGAAAATTATAAAGGCTTTCAAATTTGGAACCATCGTACTCAAAATATTATTGAGATCATTCACATTCATTTCAATGAACTTACAACAATGGCTTCTGAGCAAAACAACTTAAGACCCGCTTGTTTCCGTCTTAACTTTCCTGATCCTTTAGCTGAACAACATGTTGTACCTTACAGAAGAAAATTAGATACTTTATTTGGTCCAACGTTTGATGAGTATTTCGAAAAGAGCACCTCATATGTATCAACAATTTTCGATACACCTGAATCTGATCAAAATCCTATTCCTGATACACCTGTGCCTACCACAACAAACGTTGTTGCAAACACACCTCCAATTGAAACTCTAACAATATAGGGAAAAATGCCTCTTCTAACCATGATTCAACTGAAAGATAGAGAAATCAAGAAGTACCTGCTGATTATGACGCAAATACATTCTTTAACCCGTTTGCACCAGCTCCAAATGTCTCAGATATTGTTGAATCTTCAACAAGCAATTTGGATCCATCTAAAATGCACACGTTCTATCAACACTATCCCTCGACACACAGATGGACAAATGATCACCCTTTAGATAATGTGATTGACAATCCTTCACATCCAATCGTGACGAGAAGGCAATTATAAACTGATTGAGAATCCTACATTTATGCACTCATAATAGTAAAGAAGAACCAAAGAACATTAAAGAAGAAATGACAAGAGCCAACTAGATTGAATCTATGCAAGAGGATTTAAAACAGTTTAAACGTCTTGAAGTCTGGGAATTAGTGGAATAACCAGACAGTGTCTATGTTATTAGACTCAAATGGATATGGAAAAATAAATTAGACGTTGATGGCTCGCAATAAATCAAGTCTTGTGGCAAAAGGATATCTTCAAGAAGAAGGCATTGACTTTGAAGAATCATTTGCTCCAGTGGCTAGAATTGAGATTGTCCGAATGTTTCTGGCTTATGTTGCATACAAGAACATCACCGTTTATCAAATGGATGTAAAGACAACATTTCTGAATGGCCAACTACGTGAAGAAAACATAATATGTCAGTCAAAAAGAATGATTCATCGACCCAGAGCACACCAATCATGTCTCCAGACTTAAAAAGGCTTAATATGGTCTCAAACAAGCCCCACGGGCATGTCAAAGAAACAATTTTACAATCGTTATCATCTACAGAGGCAGAATATGTGGTTATGTTTATGTCTTGTGCTCAAGTAATTTGGATGAGAACACAACTTAAGGATTATGGTGTGTGTGTGTGTGTCTAAACTTATTATTGTGGGAAAATCTTTCAAAATATGTTCCTTTTATCTCAAAAAATGCTTTAAAAGTCATTAATGGAACATGTTTTGAGGGGGAGAAAATTATTCAAAATATACGAACAAAAATAAGTTAACATATTTTCTAAAATTATTTGTGGAAATATCATCATCATCTCATCAAAATGGTCTTGATCAAATTTTAAAAACCCTCGAACAAGAATTGTAAAGTTTTGAAAAGTCTTTACGCATTCAAAGGGAGTAAAACTCTTTTGTGACAACACATGACAATATAAACATTTTGGACCAAAAGTGACAAACAAAAAGATTTCAAGGGTCAAAAGTTCAAAATTTTCAAAGATAAAGTGGTTATGGCTAAAAAAGGACTGTGTGTGCAAATTGTTGAGAGGGGGGACTGAAATTGCCTAACATGAAAATTTTATCTTATATATACATCCCACAGTCCGGATTTTATTTCACTAAATTTTAAAAACATGCAAAAACGCTGTTGTTAATACAAATAAACCATAAAAACGTTTATTTATATTTTACGATCTTCTAATGTTTTGTCGATAACAAACGTAAAATCATTTTAACGAAACAAATAAAATACGTAAAATGTTTGAGCTAATAGTTTACTAACACACTTTTACTAAACATATTAAAACGATATCAAAACATGTTTAGTAAGTAAGTTATAAAAAACCAAAGACATTTTTATAAACACTAAATAAGTAATATTGTTTACATCTTATAGAAATGCATATGTATAACAACTAGTGTTTACATAATATAGAAATGTACATATATACTTTGTATATATTGTAATGGGTAAAGTAATGGGTAAAAACCAAAGTCCATGACCCATGACCCATAATCCATTGACTAGGTACAATGAATGTTGTTGGGTAAAAACCAAAGTCCATAACCCATACCCATGGAGCATGATCCATAACCCATGAACCATTGCATGATATCATGCCTGAAGTCATGTTGGGTATTATCCATGATCTATGAACCAAAGTCCATGACCTATGACCCAAGATCCATAACCCAATGTCTAGGTACATTGCATCTTGTTGGGTATCCATAATCCATTACCCATAACCCATGGTTCATAACCCATAACCTATAACCCGGTTTGCAACCCGAAATCCAGACTAAACTGACCCAGTAGCTGGATCCTTAGGTTTGCACTAGACGGAACCCTCTGGGGAGGGATCCGTGGGAATCGTGGGATAGTAGACAAGTTTTTGTCTATAAATGGTGAGCCATTTCTCTCTTGCTCACCACCACTTCATGCATACTTTCTCTCAGTATTGTAACATCTCTAACCTCTGATCTAAAGGATCAATCTATGTAGTTTTATGTTTGTGTGATTCTATAGGTTCCTCTTAAAGGCGAGATCACCATCTCTCAAAGACGTGCAAGCTCAAGGTCATGAGTTGCTAAGCTTCATCATTATCAAGACCACTGAAGTGTATCTTGTTGATACTTATTTCCTCCCTACATAAAAGTGTTGTGTTTAAGGCATTAGTGAAAGGTGTCGAAGGGTCGTGTAAAAGGCATTAGTGAAAGGTGCCAAGGGTGTACATTCGATATGGTGCATCGATGTACAATATATATAGTTTGGGTTAAAGGATATTGATATCCTTCTAGTGTTGTAACAAGGAGTGTGTCAACTTTGGGGTAGCTGTGTTGTGGTGTAGTGTTAGGTAGTAGTTCCTCCTTTGTAATTGAACTTGGTATCTAGCCTTGTACCGGATAAAGTGTAGGTGACGTTGTGATAGGTGTGGTTCTACCTCGTGGAAGAACTCGGTGTCTAGCCTAGTACCGGATAAAGAGTGGGCGACGTTGTGAAGGCTTCTCCGCAAGATTAAGAACCTTGTGTTGTGTAGTGCTTACGAACTCTTGAGTGGGGTACTCGGGGAGTGGAGTAGGGCAAGGAAGGTGTCCTTGTAGCTGAACCACTATAAATACTCGCGTTGTGGTTTTGTGTTCTTTTACTCTTCATCTTTGCATTACTTACTTATATTTTTATCTATCATTATCCAACACACACATTAAATAGATTGACATAAGTCGATCTAAATACTTTAAAAAAAAGTTTTAATTGGTAAAACTATTCAATCTCCCCCTTCTAGTTTTCCACAATCGGTACCAGAGCTTCGTTACCAAGTTTCTTAGAGTATATAGTACTTTAAAAACTTGATACGATCCGTGTATGTTTGAAAACTACAAAGAAGGAAATTTTTTAAAAACAAATACTATGTTTTAAGAATACTCTTGTTGGATGTTGATTAGATGACAACATTAATTTTCTTACATCTTATTTTGTCTTACAAAATGCAGTAACCTTTCTTGTCATATTGTTTAGTTAATCTCATAATAAGCAAGCCATCATGATTCCTTGCTAATAAGTTAACCTTTTCAAAAAGTTGTCTAAACATATTACCAACTAGATCTCGAAGAAAACGGAGTTGTACATTGATACAATTTGTCAAAAGTAAGGGACAGTTAAATTGCAATAGAGGTATGACTTTAATAAGACATATCTCTAAGTAACATTAGCTAAGTATGAGTATGCTTGCATGTCACTAAATGGAAACTTATATGTTTATATTTCTTTTTCATTTATTTAAATATCCAAAACATATTTATGTGATATACGTGGCTTTATTAGATAACCTTTGTGCATACGTGTTATCATCCGTCTAAACCTAGGTATATCAATATGTGTTGTCTTAACCTAATTCCTAAAAATCAAATCTTTTTAAATACAAATAAAACAAAACACAAATCTCAAAAGTTCCTCCTTCCCCATAAAATCCCCTTCGATCGTCAACTCTCACCAACAAACCCTATTTTTCGAGTCTTCTACTTTCAAAATACCTCACATTAAAACTTCATCTTCTTCATCATCTCACTTTGAGAAAGCAAAACCAAGAAAGATCTCCATCGTCATGGTTTACATCGGCCTTGTACTCATCATCATCTCGCTTATCGCTCTCGTGTATCCCATGATCAAATTTTCTCATGGAAACATGTACTTTGTCTTATTGATCTACATTTGTATCATCTATCCTATTATTTGTATTGCTCTAAGCGTTGAACTGAAATATAATTAATGTCGTAGTTTATCTCGTTTATTTCTCGCATAATGTGTTTTTATATTTTTTCTTTCGCACATTTCAAACCTTGACATGTTTTGAAATCATTAATGCATGCTTAAGAATTGACATTGGCTAAAACACATTTCACTTTATAACATAAAGTTTCAAAAATTGATTCTACGTCAAAACCCTTTTTATGTCAAAACTGCAGATCCCCGGATCCCAGAGTTTTAACTAGCCGGATCCCTTTAAAAGGAACCGGCAGAACCGTGGATCTGGTGACAGACATTCATGCAACATAAAAACCATTTCATAAAACTTACCATAAAAAGAAAAAACCTTATTATAATATTAAAACAAAGTAAGTTAAATGTCATTGTTAATAAAAATAGAATAGTCAATAAAAACATTAGGAGATCATATCATTTCAACATAATCCAAAAAAAGGATTAAGCTACTTAGAAGTATCACCAATCAAAAACGTTTTCACTCTTGAAGTTTTACTATGTTCTAACATACTAATGTAAATTATTTGTTCCATGTCTATAGGTTTCATCATGTCTCATGAGTATGACTTCGATCATCAACTCACTTATGTGTACATTCCAAATATATCTCTTGTGCCTAACACACCGGACAATCATGTTCGTGGGTTCAAAAATCTCGAAACTCATCACTTTCATGAAGGACGTATTGTTGATTCACCTCTTATCTTCTAAGAAGGTATCAACACTTCATTCCGCACCGTAGGACTAGAAGGTCTTCTCAGAATTAACGAGAAAATTTGTCCACGGTTTGTTTTGGAATTCTTCCGTCAAGTTGAACTCATTCGTAACGAGGATCGTTCTCTCTCGCTATGGTTTTGGATCAAAAACCAAAAGTTTGTTTTGACCCTTGAGCAATTTGCTCACATTCTCCAAATTCCAAATTATGGACAATGTGCCTTCACTGAAGATTGGTCACTCGATTCTCTCTCTAATTATCGTGAAGAAAACAGTCCATATTGTTCATATATACCCTCTCCTCAAGTTATAACTCAACTTATATGCACTCCTCAATCCAATTACTCAAATCCAAACATAAATTATACACGTGATCTCCGAGATGAGCTCAAACCTCTCGCAGTCATTCTACGTGAAAATATTTCGAGTCTTACAGGAAATCATGATATACTTCCCGCATGTTGTGCTCACTTGATTTACTGTCTCGTAACTCAACAACCATACAATCTTTCCTACTTCTTCATAAGGCGAATTGTAAACCTCCAAGGCAACAAGGACAAACTAATTCCATATAGGATGTTCCTAACACGCCGTTATCATCATGTCATGTACTATCACCCTCAATTTCAAAGCCCTCAATATATACTTGTGAACAAAATGATGGAACCTTTGAACACATCTCTCATCACCTCATTCTTCGTTCTTGAATCATCAACTACTCACAACCCACTCGACGGTCCATCAAACATAAACACATAAGAAAAATAGTCTTTTATTTAATAGAATTAATCCTTAGGCTTTGTCTTTTATCTACCTTTGTAACATGATCATACCTATGAAATAAATTGTTTGTTGATCATTTGATGTTCTTGCATGCCACTCTTACCATGTCTTGCTGGTATACATGTATAGTTACTGTGAAAATCATTAGTTTCAAAACTAGACACCTAGAACAAAATATTGCACGTTCACTGTTGAGTAATGTGTCCCAGATGCCGGATCCCTGGCTTATAACTAGCTGGATCCCTCAAGTAAGGGATCCGTGGGATCCGGGCAAATAGAAATAGATTTTTAAACATCTTCACATCAATCCAATCTTCTAGACCTTATTAGACTAGTTAAACATGATACATTAAGATCACTTAAGTCCCCCTTAGGCTCAGATGATCCCACATCCACTCATGGATGACTTAAAGATCACATTCAAGGTATTTTTGATTTATCACTTCTTCAAAACTCACCATATTTTAGCTCCAATGTTCACACATCGTTCCTCTCATCTTAAAACACCTAGTTTGATATTTCTCTCAATTTTAGCAAATTGATTTTAGTCATCTTTATCTCAAAATAGGCTAAAAACTAGTTTTTCATTCTTATAATTTTTAAGGAATTTTCTAAATTTCCCTTAGATCATCATTTGATCTCTAGGATCATTTGACTCCACTTGACACCTTCAAAATTCTTAGTGTCATCTTTGATCACCCATTGGTGTTCATAAAAACCCCATTTCTTTCCATAAAAGACATCAATAGCTACCCTCACTCATTACACTTGATCATTTAAGTCTCATATCATTTAAGACACTTGAGGAGACTGAAACACTCAATAAATGTAGGTACTAGACCTTACAAAAACATCATCTTTTTTTTCCTTGGCTCCTGAGAGCCGGATCCCTGGGTTTAGCCTAGACGGATCCCTCATGTGAGGGATCCGTTGGAACATGCTACACAGACTAAGTTAATCCTACTTAAAACAATCATTTCAAACCCTCTTTGTTAATGTGAACACTTCACATTGTCTTAATTAACCTCCTAGATCAATGCAACTCTGTAGTCAACTCTTATGCATGCAAATCATTGCAATTTGAAGGATTTTAGTAGCTTAAGCTTTAATTCACTTACCAAATCTTTCTCTTTATAAACCTTTTGTGTTAGAACTTCCATATCAACATTCACACAATCATTCTCAGTAGCTAAAGCTCTCTTTTCACACCTTCCCTTTCTACCATTTCAGAATGAGGAAAGCTCCTAGTGTTAACTCATCTACTAAAGGACCTCCCAAGAAAATTGCTCGAGTGGTTCATGAAATCTTTTCAACCAAATCATCACCCGTGAAAGCCTCAAACACTAGAACTCCCTCACAACCAACTCTACCAATCAAACCAATTCCCAAAAAGATTGTTCCCACAAGACAATTCTTGCCAAACACTACTATACCTCCTAAACCAAACACCCCTACTTCCACTAAACCATCACCTCTAGTACCTAGAGCTATCTCTGTTAGATCGTTGTAGCTCGAGGTTGTTTAGACCTCATATTATCTCGGAACAATTAATAACAAAGGCGGAATATTCAATAAGAATCTATTGTTATTAACAACAAGGTTTTTCTTTATAATGACTCAAAGCTTCAAATATTATTTGATCAAAATAATACGGTTACACTTAATCTTTAACAGGAATCAAGAGATTCTTGAAGCTAAACTAAACAAACTCTAAACCCTAGACGTTTATATCCTACGTCTAGGTTACACACACACACACCTTTAATGACTACCTTATGGAAGACTTAATTATGAAACCTATACCTCATGTCCTCTTTATATACTAGAGGATTATGTGACAGCTGGAAATTAGGGAGTCTATATTAGGTAATCGCATTACGTTAAACTAAACCGAGTTTTGCCTTTATAACTATTTATATCGACCATGACTTGATTTGATATCCTTTAATTGCTTTTATGATTTATTTTATTATCGTATGAGATATCGTTTGAGTTTTAACTCTTTTTGTTAGGCACTATGCGATTCGGCACAATAAAAGCCTAAAACAAGAAATAACGTAACTTTTGAACCGTAACTAGAAACTTGACAAATAAATAGTCAAAACTCATGGAAAAACATAAATAAACATAATAGAAAGTTGAAGGAACGTCGTGGGACACTCGTAGGACAATATATGAGCTCGGGGTTGGGTAAACGAGATAGTTTTACAAAAATCACGACTTTGGCCCCCCAAGAACCCCTTGGCCGGTGCCCCCCTTCCACCCAAAATAATTATTTTTGAGGTCCTTGAGCATAAATATAAAAGTCCCTCCCTACCTCATTTTACCACTTTCATTTCTCTCTCTAAAATACATACATAACACACTTTCTCTCTACCTTCTCTCTCCTCCACCAAAACAAACCCTAACCCTAAAACCACCATAGCCGCCGCTACCTCCGGCCAAATTCTGGCCAATATCCGGCGAGTGGCATCACACCTCCACCACCATCTTGTAGATCTCTCTTTCCTCTTTCGATCCATATATATATCTCTTATAGAAGCCTTCATTAACACCTCCAAATCTTACAAAATGATTCGTGATTCTAGGGTTTTCATTAAATCTTGTAGATCGGGTTGAGAAAAGGTAAATGGAACATGGGTCTAGCTCGTATGAGCCATGAAAAGCCACGCATGGGTCTCCATAGGCTCGTACATGGCTCGAATGTAGTGGGTTTTGGGTGAAACTTGGGTCTAAAACTAATTTACACTTAATAAAACATATAGCTAGTGATTTGATATCATGTTGTGTATCATATTATTGTGTTTTTGCATTTTAGGCTTAGTTTCATATGATGGGTTTAGATTAGTTGATGAGTTTGATGTTTGGATGTTGATTGGAGGTTGATTGATTGTGTTTGGTTGTTGTAGAAGCCATTTGGAGGCGTTTGGTTGTGTTTGTTGGGGCGTATGAGCCACCAAGACCCACGTATGGGTTGGTGGTATGGCATACAAGACCCTCATGGACCACGGGTCCGGGTCGGGTTGTTGTGGTATCTTGTTGGTTGTTTTTGTTGGTGTTTGGATGAGAAGCGTGGAGCTGAAAAGCTTCTAGAGCTTGTTTGGTTCACATGGTCTTAACTGTGACCGTGTCATGACCATTAGGGTCATAACATTGGTTTCGGGTATATTTGGTAGATTGATTGGTTGGCGAGATTGATTTGGGTTGATTTGAGATTGAGTTGCGCTATTGTCATTATTTACTTGGACTTATAATATAAATTGTCAACTTTGAGCAACGTCGGTGTTACTTTGACTTTTTAGTCATTGTTGACCCCGACAACGCCGTAACATGGACTCTAGTATATTTTGGACTATTGATTGATTAAAAGCCGAGAATTCATGACTCGTGCTTGTGGACTTGAAACGAATAACGATATGAGACATATTGAATTTGACGTAATAAATATATATATAAACATGAATAATAAATGGTGAAACATAAATAATAAAAGGCTTTTATACCAAAACTATCAATAACAAGACTTGTCTTGTTATTTACTATTTTAAATGAGAATTAACAGCTTAAAATGGCAAGGTTTTCTAATTAAAATATTTAATGTTTCGAGTGCACGTTTATCGAAATGTGCCATTTATGAGCATTTAATACTATTTTTGAGTATTTAATTTTAATTTTGTTGTGCGAATGGGTTACGGATGACCTAACATTAATAGCATCGATCCACGTGGGTAGCAGACTTATTAGGTTGACGAATCTAATAAGAGCCCGCTAGGTACGTAGGATAACGTTATTAATGGGTGAATTATCCTTATGACTCGTTAGGATGCGACCGGTTTAGTACCAGGACATGAACATGAGAATTTACAGAAATCATCATTAACATCTGGATCATGAAGCCTTCTAAGATTAACCCATAACTGCATCTCTTTCATATCTTTGAGATCTTGAGCATCAAACCTTTCTTGAACTAACTTCCATAATTTGTCAAGGTGATGAGTGTGTAAATACTCATCATTTTTGTCAAATCTGAACCATAAAACATTTAAAACGCATCAAAATATCGAAAATATCCCAAAATTGCATTTTATATGTTTCGGATGCAAAATGTTTAAAATCGGATGAAAACGAACAAAGTTTGCATAATTGGTAGTTTCAGTTCCTCAACTTTCAAAATGGCAACTTTAGTCCACGGAATTTTAAAGATTGATGAATTTACCCTCGACATTTTAAATTGGAAAATGAACATTTTAATCCTTTGGTAATTCTAATTTGTCATTTTGGTCCTTATGAAAATTTTGGAAAATTACAGCTCAAATCCTTCAAGTTTCAAAATTGGCAAATGTGATCCTAAGATTATTTGAAAATGACATGTTTGGCCTTGGATAATACTTTTCAAATTACATTTTGGCCCTGGGTTTGAATTGTACACCTTAGGTCCCTAAACTACACCATGGCTCCATATTAAATCCAAGTCCAATAAGCTTAAACCTAACTACCCAAGCCCAAGCCCAATTAAACCCCAAACCCGGTCCAACCCAGTCCAACCTGTTTACCCTTTATACCCGGTCAATAATTAACACCAAACCCACCCATCAACTCACCTTTTCCTCCTTTTCACCTGTCTTCCTCACCCACCGCCTACAACACCACCCGCCACACACCAACCTCCTCCAAACACTCCACTCACTCCTGTCAAAACCCATTAAACCTTCCCCTCCTCACGCGTTTGCGGACCCCAATTGGTTTTTCCAAGTATATAAGTTTTCCGGCCAAATGAAATTGAAGGTCGAGATCAATTTGACTCATCCAATGGCTCTAAATGATGGTGGGAAAGCACAAAGACAACCTGAGTGAGAGGAGTTAGTTAGTTTTTTAGTTTTTAGTTTTATTGTTTTTTTTTTGTATTTTCGGTTTTAAAATTGCTAAGTAATTTAAGCTTTGTAATCCAATTTGTAATTTTGAGATTTTTAATGAAATTCGGTTTAATCTCTAAATGCTTGTTTAAGCTTTACTCCTCGAATTTAGCTTATGATTGGTGATTGATTCATATTGAGCTAAAAATAAAAGTTATTTGAAGCTTGTTTTCATTTCATCCAAAAATACAAAAATTCGGATAAATCATCAAGAAAATAAAAGGCTTGCAATTCCTCTTATAAGCCTCCATTAAGCTTAGCTATTTGTTACATAAGCTCATATAAGCTTTATATAGCTTGTAGTGAGATGATGTTTGTTCTTAATTCAATATATAACCAAATCAATCCTTGGTCAACTAAAGTCAAAAAACTGTATGTTCATGGGAAAATGGTTCAGAGATGCTGTATGGTGATTAATGTGGGTACATATTGATCTAAGTTGGGTTGTTAATCAGTGTTAGAAAGTAGCTCATGGGATTTATTTAGCATGTCATTATGACAGGACTCATGTAAGTTCCTATTTTCATACCTGTTTCATAGTTTCTTATGCATCATGATGTTTAGCTAGAACTAGTGTTGAGTTGTTAGTCAATTTGCCTCATTTAGGAATTATAGGTATGGATTTATAGATGCAGTAGCTCAGCATTGAGTTTAGAGTAGACATGTTGCATTTTAGAATCTTAAAGTAGTGTTTGGATGCAGTGAGTAACCTGAGCCAGAGGTTAGTGAAGTGGTCAAGTTGCATTGCAGTAGTTCCTAGTAGGTCTGTTAGAGTCTTTAGGTTCATCTATTTGCACATTAGAGCAGTTAAAGTCAAAATTGTATAATTACAGCTTTTAAGTTTATCTTTGTTTGGAATCAGTAGCTTAAAAACTGCATATAGGTTTAGGAGTTGTTAAGCTAGCTTGCATTAGTCCTACTTTAGCATAAAACATCATTTTCAGTTGATAAACCAGAATCAAAACTCACTTTAGTCAACTTTACAGTTTTATCCATAAAAGTCAAAATTGAAAAACTCAGTTTTCACCCAACTTGGGTGATTTTTAATTGATTCATTATTGGATCAATTCAAGTAAAATTTTGGGTTTTACAAGTTCGATTGGTCAAGGTTTGATAAATGATTTTTGAGAATTTTGAAATTTTCCTTAAGCTCTAAATAAACCTGCTCAATAAGTTTCATATGCCCCGCCACAGGCATAGTCACCAGCGTTTTCACGGGTTTGTGCAGAGCTTGTCAAGGGCTCATTTGAGCTTCTCTCGTGCTCAATTTTGGTTTTAAGTAGCTAGCGTGTCTTCTTGAGAGTCCAATATCCGGTTTCAATTTCCGAAATATTGGGTAGCTTATTTTAAGTCGCAACTTAGTAGGTAAAATCTGTTTGGCACTTAAGTTTTAAAACATCAAATCATGGCGCTTAGCACTTAAGAGGTTTAGGCTAGTTTTAATTAGTTGCTTTTGAGTAGTTTTAGCATATTATAGCTTCTGTGATAATTTGGTGATCATTTGGTACCTTTAGCTTATTTCAAGTGTTTATTTATAAGCACTTTTCTCTTCAGCTCCATATTCTCACACATAAGCCATAGACTTAGAATATTATTTTAGACTTTTCTTGAATTTTTCATATTTTTCCAGCACTGTTTGATATTTTTCCTCATTTAAATCAGTTTTTAGTACTTTTTAATTAGCTTTTAATACAAATAATTCGTAAAAGCTTCAAAAAATAAGTTTTCAATTTTCATAGGTTAAGATAAATATAAAAGCAAAAAATAATTTTTCCAGATTTTTCTTAGTTAAATTTGTAATTTTTAGCAATTTAATTAATTTTAAATAGTTTTAATTCATAGAAAATAGAAAATAATCGGAAAAATACAAAATTAGTTTTGAAAATTCTCTTTAGTTATCTTAGATTTTTCAAACGATCATCTCTATCAAAAGCTTTGATGAGATCTTCAAATTGTATGAATGAGGAAGTTGCACCACCTAGCCTTGTGATCTTCCAAGTTGGAGCAAAATTGCTAGTAGTGTAAACCTCCCAATCAATGATAGGATGTCTAACTTGCGGTGGTTCGGATAAAATCTTCTTCTTCTATCACAATCATTTCAATCATTTGTTCTTGATGAACTTCTCGGTTGGAACTTCTTGTTCTTCAGCAAACTTTGTCTTCTTAACATACTGAGAATCACTGTCTTTGGTCTTTCTCTTCAAATTAGGAAATCTTCTTGCTTCTTCTTCAGAATCCATTGGAATTAAATCTTTATCAAATCTTTGAACTCTGTAGTAGATACCTTCAACTTTATCATCAGACATTCCTTTGAATTGATGTTTCTTCCAACCACCAACATTGCAACAATATGTCTTCATGTATGCAATAACTTGTGCCTTAGTTGGTTGTCTTGGTTTCTTTTGACCTTTCTTGGTCAAACAATAGCCTCTTGAAGTGCTTGATTATTCTTCATCTCAGATAAAATCGTTTAACATGCGGTTCTTTGTTCTGCAGCTTAAAGATTTATCGACTACAAGGTCAATTGCCTTCTTCTTGATTATTAGATCATGTGCAATCAAGAAATCAATTTCTTCTTCATGGGGACATAGTGAACTCGAGTCTTTTCTCTATGTCTTGTAATTGGAACAGTGGAAATAGGATTTTCCAATCTATCCAACCTTTTAGCCTCCATAAAGCATACAACTTCCAATTCTTCAAGCTTTTTCTTTTCAGCAACTTCATCTTCATATATCATTTTAGCAACTTCTTCATCATGAGCAATCTGAACTTGTTCTTTCTTTGAAATCTTTCTTCCAGGTTGCTCTTCACTTTCCATAACTGCTTTACCTTATTCTTTCTTCTGTTTATCAATTTCTTCACTTGCAGTGACAACATTATGTTCATCAATGGGAATATTTGGCTCTGCAGTGGAAATTGGATCGATGGTAAAATCGATCGCGATGAGAAAATATCTTGCTCTTGTTGCTCTTCTTGAGTATCGACTTCCTCTACACCTTTACTAGAAACACCTTCATCTTCAAAATCAATTTTCCTCCCCCGAGTTTCAACGACTGTTTTCCTCCCTGTTTGGGAGAATCACCCAAATCTTTATCAAAACCAACTGAATCACCATCATTAGGTGAGGATGAAGATGAGATCATCAACTTTGAAGTTTTCCTTTGCTTTTTCAACCCTTGAAACTCTTCCTTCAAGGTCTGAATCTCTACTTTCAAAATGTAATATCCTTGGCATGTTGCTCCTTAAGTTGTGCCAAGTCTTGTTCCAGATTTGACTGTTTAGCTAACTTTGTACACAAAACCATCAATTCCAATTGTTACCCACCGCCTCATCACTTCCAACCGTGTGACTGTTGGGAGAGGTGAATCATGGGGCATTGGCTCGATTCCTCCCTAGTTGGACTAGGTTGAAGTCTAGAACCACCAACGCTTGTTCCTAGACCAAAAGGTTCGAAACATGTTGTGTTGTCATGAGAGAAGTTGTCTGCTTTTTCCTCCTCTCATAGGTGTGAGAAGCAGTGGAGTATAATCAATGTTTGGAGCAGAGATTATAGGAGAGTTTTGTTCGATTGTAATCTTTGCAAGCATTTGAGGAAAGAGAGGTGTAAAAATCATGTTGCTATCTTTGTTCATATTTTGAAAAACTTTAGGCTTGAGGCAACTGATTTTATAAACATTTGTATGGGGTTGCGGTTGAAAATCATTTAGCATTGCTTGCACAAACCTTGGATACATTAAAATTTTGTTGAACTCTTTACATTGCCGGTCATACTTGTAAAAATATATTTTGACCGCTTAAAAATCTTATCGATGGCTAGACAAACCAAATGGTAAGCCATGGTTGAACTAAATTGCTCATAAGATGTTTTCTTTGGTGATACAATGTAAAAGAGTATGTATCAAAAATCTCCATTGGGGACAAAACCACTCTTTTGAAAGTAGCCTTTTATCGGTGGTATCATACCCCATGGATGATAAATTTTCATGTATTTCGGCATAGGTAATGTGATGATACCATTGATATCATCCAAATGGAGAACTCTCCTCAAGGATGCCTCAGTAACATCAATAGTTACCCCATCCACAGTGGCTCTAAGAGCATCCACTGTTTCATGTGTATCTCTATTCTCAAGTGTTATGGACTGAACAGAAGTCCAAAACTATTTGATTTGAGAGATATAGATTGTGGGTATTAAAAGCAAAGCATACCTTATATGGGTAGTATTGAGAAAGTCCACAATCTAATGAAAAACAGAGCCACTCTTCTCGTTAGACTATTGTAGGTAGGCCACTTGGTTGTGCTCATCTGCAAATTTTAATGGTGCCATAGAAACTTTTGATGAAAAGCGATATTATATCGAATAATTGAAAGAATAACTAGCCAATTGAGACAAAAGATATATAGAGGTAGGGTTTTAAAGTGTAGGGCAAGAAAGATTATCTAAGGAAAGTATTTATCTTTAGAGGATAAATATCAAATACGAAAGTAGATAATTTTCTAGAAGTTACCCTATATATGAAAACAATTTTTCTACAACGGCTAGTAAAAAATTATTCTTGACACAATAGTTGTAATGGCTAGAACAACGGTGGGAAAATAACACCGTAAGTGGAAGCGTGAACTAGCGGTGGTAATTTTCACAAAATTTCAAATAGCGATGGTAAAGAAAACATATGAAAACTAGATCGCTCTTATCATAGTTTTAGCAAACTACCAGCTATCAACGGATTTGATATGTATTTACCATGAGCCGTTTGCTATGGACTAGCCAACTCTTAATCATAAAGAATATGGTGAGTTGATAACCATATAGTTTTTGGTAAACTATCATCCATGAACGGATTTGTCAAGTCTTTACCAGTAGCCGTTTGCTCTGGACTAGTTGATTCTTATGTGGATTAGACATGGTGAATCAATAACCACTTGTTGTGTATCTTTGTTATACACCTTTTAAGATCAACTCCCATCTTTGCTGCATAAAGGTTATGGAACAAGCAAAAACACAAGCACAAAACATATACAAACTTATACAACAATATTAGTACCCAGAAACTTCCACTCAACACAAAAGACAATTTGACACAAAAATTTTATGGATTTAGCATGCCAATACTTGTTACCAAGTCTTGAAATCTACCCACATCAAGTCCTTTTGTTAATAAATCAAGATAGTTGTCATCGGTATGAATTTTGACAACTTGAATTAGTCCTTTTCATAACGGTCTCTTATGAAATGGTGTCTAATTTTAATATGTTTAGTCTTTGTGTGTTGAACTGGATTCTTAATAATGCAAATGGTACTCTTGTTGTCAATATGAATGATGGTATTCTTGAAATTGTACCCATAGTCCAAAAGTTGATTACGAAACCATAGAACTTGAGCACAACAACTTACGTGACCCACATACTACTGCCTCGGTTGATGAATTAGCCACCATAGTTTTTTTCTTACACTGCCATGGCACTAATCTGTTGCCAAGAAATTGGCATCCACCTGTTGTAGATTTTCTATCCAAACGAGCTACACATAGTCACTATCTGGGTAAGTAACCAAATCTAGAGGAGAATCTCGGAGTACCACAATCCCGAGTAGGAAATGCTTTAAGATATCCGAAAATCTTCTTCACAAAGTCAAGTGAGAGAACTTGGGAGTGACTTGAAACCTTGCAGGCACACACATTGCAAACATGATGTCTAGTCTAGATGATGTAAGATACATCAAAGAACCAATCATAGACACTGTACATGTGCACATCAACTGCTTCACCACTATTTTCCTTCAAGAGTAGATGTGTAGTCTTGTCTGCAGGGGATCTAGATGACTTTGCATCGTGAACTTGAACTTCCTTAGTATCTCACCACATATTTATCTTGATTGATGAAAATACCATCGGCCTTTCTTTGTAAGAGTCCCAAAAGAATGTGAGTTCACCCATAGAACTCATCTTGAATTCTTCTTTCATTAGTTTCTCAAATTCTTTGCACATCTCTGTCTTTGTAGATCCAAAAATGATGTCATCAACATATACTTGAACCAGAAAGATGTCATTCTTGTCTTTCTTGATGAACAAAGTTTGATCTACTCTGCCTCTATGAAACCCATTATCAAGAAGATAAGTAGTTAGGGTTTCATACCATTTCTTTGGTGCCTGATGCAAGCCATACAAAGCTTTAACTACCCTGTATACTTTGTTAGGATATTCAGGGTCTTTAAAGCCTGGAGGTTGTGAGACATAAACTTCATCATCAATCTGCCCGTATAGAAAAGCACTCTTTACATCCATTTGATAGACTTTAAAACCCGTAAAGGATGCATAGGCTAAGAACATCCTGATTGCTTCAATTTGTGCTACTAGGGCAAATACTTCTTCATAGTCAATACCCTCCTCTTGAGTGTATCCTTGAGCCACAAGCCTAGCTTTGTTTCTGATAACAATTCCTCTTTCATCCTTCTTGTTTCTGAACACCCATTTCCTATTACCTTCTTGCGAGAAGGCAAATCACAAAGCACCCAAACCTTTTGATGCTTAAATTAGAGCAACTCTTCTTGCATTTCTTCCACCCAACTTTCATCTTCAAGCGCCTTGTAAACATTCTTTGGATCCATTTGTGACAGAAAACACATAAAGAGACATTCATTCTTGCCTTCATGAGTCTTGGATTCATATATTTTACTAATAAATCCATGAATATCTGGCAGCTTTGTTTGTCTTCTAGTCTTCACAGGTGAGTAGACATCCCCAATCACATTTTCAAGAGGAAGTGATTTATGAATAGAAGTGTGGGGAGTTTGAGGAACTGCAATCTCATTTGGCATATTTGATATTTCAACATCATTGACTTGAGCTTCCTCTATAACCGAGTTGTAATTTCCACTACGGTGTTGCGGTGGAAACTTACGCCTAGCGATGGAATCAATTTCCACCGCTTTAAATTTTCGACATTCAAGTTGTTACTTCCTTCCTTTCCAAAATCATTAGAAGGGTGAGCATCTCCGGTTTTGGTATATCATCATTATCTACATAGTCCCAAAGTGGCGGTCAATTCATCTTGATCATCTACATGATCCTTGCTTGGTTCATCATCATCAAGAAACTCTTACGAACTCGCAAAATCAAAAGAAGATGCACACAGAGATAGGCACATAATTCATAGTATTGGTTATAGTATCAAGATCAAACAACCTTTCTTACGGACCGGTTCCTTTGAGATTTACTTTGTTTTCCGGGAACTCAACATGCGATTCTCTTCAATCTTTTGGGTTCTTAAGTTGAATACTCTAAAAGCTTTCTTGACCATGGAATACCCAACAAAATACCCTTCATCCGATTTTTCATCAAACTTTCCCGGATAATCTATGGTATTGAGAATAGATACATGACATCCAAATGGTCTCATGAAGTCAAGGATTGGAGGTCTACCCCTAAATAACTCATAAGGAGTCTTGTTCTTTGTTTTACCACTAAAACCCTATTTTGCACATAACATGCGATGTTAAGCCTTGACCCAAAAAGTGATTGGCAATTTAGAATCGCCAACATGGTTCTAGCGACCTCTATAAGTGTCCTGCTCCTCCTCTCAAGAACACCATTTTGTTGAGGAGTTCTAGCAACACAAATTCTCTTTTAATACCTTTATCTCTACAAAAATCATCCATAACTCTATTCTTAAACTCTGTCCCATTGTCACACCTGATGATTTTCACTTTGAAATCATATTGGTTTTCTAATTGTGTGATAAAATTCTTAAGGATGCCAGTTGTTTTATCCTTTGTATTTAGAAAGAAAACCCATGTAAACCTCTTTGAAATCATCAGTTACAACAAGACAATACTTTTAAGATTTAAGTCGCTCAACGATGTAGGACCAAACAAGTCCATATGTAACATTTGAAGTGGGTGAGCAATAGAGTTAACCAAACTTTGATCTGTAAGAAGCTCGTGTTGTTTGCCCTTGAGACAAGCCACACAGGTTTGATCATTTTCAAATCTCTTCTGAGTTAAGCCTCGCAACAAACCATCTTTGACAATCTTATTAATGGTTTTGAAGTTAACATGACCAAGTCTTCTATGCCATAACATGGATTCATCAATCGTGGCCTTTGCAAGCAAGCAAGCATAATCATCTTTAGCAACAATGTTGTTCATATCAAAGCTATATAGGTTGCCTTTTTAGGAATTTTAAGAAGAATCGACTTTCATCGGGCATCTTAAAATCCTTAGAGAGAACAAAGCACATATCTTTGGTAAAAGAACATTGTTCTTTTGTCACACATTTGTGACATACTAAAAGATTATACTTAAGCTCGTTTACATAGTACACGAGTTCAAAGTCCAAGTTACCGCTTTGATGACTCCTTTACCAAAGAACTTTTCCATTAACGCACCTCCAAACCGACATCTTGTCCATCATAATGTTCAAAATCGAGAGATATGACTTGTTGCAGGTCATGTGCCTTGAACACCCACTATCCGTATATCCTTGATCCGATCTTTTGACCTTGGATGTTCCCGCATATAAGAGTAAAGAGTTAGTTTCTTTTGGGGACCCAAGCCATGATTGACTTGGATCCTCGTGTATCAATATAGTTAAATATATCAAAGGTCATTGATACACCATTGGGATTGGTTGTAGAGGTAGTTCCTTTAGGTTTCCATTCCCAACGTCTTTGAGGCCTTCACAAGATTGCCCATGTCCCCTTTTCTTGTTTACAACCTTTACAAAGGTAACTTTTGAATGAGCGATGGAAAATGTTGGTTTGGTTTTAGGTACCCATTGTTGGTTATAATGAACCTTTTTAGTTAGAAAAGTTCCTTTCCCTATTTGTGCAGATTTTGCAAAAGTTTTTTTGGACTTTGCACTTTTAACAGGTGACTTAGGGTGAGCAGTGTTAACAGTTTTTGTAGTGGCAAAAGTTTTGAGGCCACTTCGTAGTTGAACTGCTCTTGGGATCATTTTGCAATGAGGATTAGGGTGTACATTATTTTGAAACATGTTAGACTCCACCCTTTTATTCCCATGGACTTCCCTTCTCCCAACATGATAGTCACAATAAGCATGTAAATGATCAAAACTATCACAGATATAGCATGCCTTATTGTACATCACAAAATCACTACCTAGTTGTTGAGATTTAACATGATTCCAACTCCTCTGGTTACCCCTAGGAGCTATAGGCTTGTTCCTATACATCTCAGCATACCTTACAGTTGATCTAGGTTTATTAACTGGTTTCCTAGGTTCCTCTGTAACAGTATTAACAACTTTTGAGATAGAAGTCTCTTTATTCCTTTTAACATTCTCATCAACAACTGATGAGTCACTAGCACTTTCAAAAACATCATTTTTCTTCTTAACATCTTCCTCACATTTCACAGTTGTGTCCTTTAAAGGACCATATTCATGTTCAAGATCCTGAAACTCTTCTAAGCCTGTATGAGCTAAATCTATACCTGGAGGTGATGGAACACCTCTTAGTGGTGGCGGCACTATGTTATAACCCATACCAGACTTAACTTTACTATGAATTTGAGCATTCCAGTTTTATCAATTGACGTGGTGATGATAACGGTGTGTCTGATTAAATTGACATTTTCATTTATCTTTTAAGTTTTTCAAGCTCTTTTGGTATGCTTCATTCACAACTATTTTATGATCTATTTCTCTTCTAAGAAAAATCATATCATCACTACATTTTGACTCATTTTCTCTATAGTGATCTATTTGTTTCTCTAATCTCGCTATAGCTCTCCTAAGATTTGACACGGTATAATTAGCGAGATACAAATCTTGTATTTCATTAGAATATAGATCATTAAGCCTTTCAACTTCTCTAGCGACCCTACATGTTTTAGAACAACTTTCAAAGTTTTGTACCTCGAGTCGAGAAAGCCATGAGAGTAAATTCGGAGACACAAGAGCGACATCAAGATTCTTCCTCTTGTTCATCGACCATGAAACTCCAATCATAGCTCACACCATCAATAGCCAACATTGCCTTTGGTTCTTCCACAGTTGGTTCCTTCTTTTTCTTGTACCAAGTAGACCTGTTGTCCTTGGTCTTTGGTCTTCTACATTCTCTAGCAAAGTGTCCCAACTTGTGGCAGTTAAAACACCCTACTTTCTTCTTACCAAAGCCTGCAGTTTCACCACCATTGATGTGAATAGGCTTGCAAGTCTTCTTGTAGAATTTCCTAGCCCTCATGCTAAGAAGAGATATTTGCCATTTTATGTCCATCTCCTCCAAGTCATCTTCATCAATTTGCTCTATGTCTTCATGAGTTAATATAGAGCCATTAACTTGAGTGGAGATAAAAGCATAAAAGGTAGGATCTCCAATACTAGCAATCTTCTTCTTTGAACTGTAGTGGTAACACTAACATTACCGATGGAAACTGTAGAACCGGCGGTGGCAATATCATCATCACCGTCATCTTGAATCATCACTTTGTCAACAGAGGTTGACATCAAAGCCAAGTTGCTTGAGCTTGTACCAAGTTTCCACGCTTCTTGGTCTTTGTTCAATGAGTTTAAAGTTGTTGTAAAGATCATTGAGCTTCATTGTTTCAATGTACGCTTTGTTTTCCCGGTGTAACATTAGTTTGAAACTACGAAGGCAAACTTCTAAGAAACTCTTTTCTACCTCAATGCCAAACACAGTCAGTTGTGTGACAATCTTCTGGAGTTTGGTGAAGTTCTATCAAGTGAGTCATTGCTTGAGCAGAGAAGTTTTCATAACTTTGCTTCAACAATGTCTTTTGTGTCTTCTTTGTAGCATCATTACCACCAAACACTGAGCAAATCTCTTCAAAAACTTCTTTTGCGGTCTTGAACTTGCTGAAAGCTATGATCTGGTCTCTAGGAACAGCAACAAACTTCTAGCCTTTAGATCATTCTTTTTCAATGCCTTTTCAGTACTAGATTCAGGCACAGAAACAGTCACCACTTCTTTGTCACCAACCTTCTGAGTACTAGTAACGGGCTTGAAAGAATCACCAATTAAGATGATCTCCCATAGAGCATAGTCTTGAATGAGAAAGTATTGCTCAATCAGTATCCTCCACATCTCAAACTCATTAAGTTTGAGCTTAGGTAGCCTTGGTGTAGAAGAGTTGGACTGGTTGTTTTCCATCTCCATTGAATTTAGTGAGTTGGATCTTCTAAAGAAAAATATCAGAACCTTCGCTCTGATACCACTTGATGGATCTGGACACACACCTTGTGTCAATGATATTTTGTATAATATTAATAAGCACGCGGAATTTACTTAGTAATACTTAGAAGACGGATTGTATGATGTATTGTAAGTAAACACAGATTAAACACGAAACTTAAGCTCCAATATTATTAATTAATAATACGAGTGATCTTAGCTTATCACTAGGGTTACACCTTGAAGCCTTTGTGAATAATACGTACGAGTGTTAGTAGGTTAATTAGTACCTAAGACAATGACCTAGGACCTCCTTTTATAGTACAAGGAGTCCTTTACAAGATAAGTATAAAGCTAACAATATAGAATATACACAAGATCTTTTCTATACTTATCTAGACACGTTCTCTTAACCATTATCTAATAGCGGTGATAATAATGTACCGGCGGTGGTATCGTTTCCACCGCTAGTGTAATCAAGCAGTGTCTTCCACAACTATCAGTGGTAACAGATTATTCCTAACAGCATCCTTGCGTACCAATGGAATGGGAGCAAGATTCCCCACAACACCCAGACCTAGGACTTACAACGAATCCCGAGAGGCATGGAGGGGCAAACCCGACTATAATTGGAGTCAAACCAAAGAATTCACCTCTAACGACTCCTCATGGCACCAACAACACAATCCGAGCTCTCATGCCCCTATTCAACACAACCTTAAAGGGATGATGTAACACCTAGTGACATCCCAAGAAGCCCAAATAGCCAAGCTTTCGGACCGCTTTAACCAACAACAAGTCGAGATGGATAAGAAGACAGATAACCTCTTGAAAGCCATAACCAATCATGATAGGATGACCACCGAAAAGGTTAATGCCATCTCGACTCACTGTCCCGAAAAAGCTTCCCTTGTAAAGATTAAGGACCCAAGCAAGTACTTCGCTCATTCACAATTAGGAAATGAAACTAGGGACCCGGCTTCATCAAAGCACTTTCACTTCGTCAATGCCATCACCCTAGTGAAACCGAATAGGAATAGCGATGAAGAAAACCATGAGACGTGCTTGAGGTTAGTGAGATTCCTAAGGATGAAACAACCAATGAAGTAGAAGAAGTGGTGATAAACACTTCAATAAGTTTTCTACAGATGAGGAACTTTCATACCACCCACACCTAGTGCGCGACCTTCATCCCTTTTATACTAGGAGATTCCCATGAATCACCTTTGGAAATCCTAGAAACCTCAACATAACATGTTGCATAGGACATCATTTCGTGGAAAGGCCTACATTGATCGCAAGTCCCCAATAAATATCATGACTAGCACGTACTATAATTGGGTAATGAAAAAACCTATCCCAAATAGGAAAGACCCCAATGATCCTAGAGTTAAATGTAATTTCATTGGTAGAGCTAAGGGATTGCCCGTTTATGTAGGTAGCTTCACGTACCTTACGGATTTCATGATTGTGGAAGATATTAGTACGGCTATAGATCCTAGCTTGTCCCATGTAATTCTAGGAAAGCCTTTCATAGATAGCTCCGGGATCACTTATGATCCGTCATTAGGGATAGTTAGATTCAAGGATGAGACCGATGATATCGCCTACCAAATGCCATTTAAGATTGAGAAATTCTTGTCACTATCCAATAATGAGAAGGAACTTAAGCTATCGGTTTACTATAGGAATGAGGAGGATAAAAGGAGAGGAGTAGACTATGATGAGTAAGATATTTGGATTCTATAAATAATGTGTGAAACTAGGACTGGAATATAGAACCAAATGGGGGCATGATGACTTCTTAGAAAGATGCACAATAGGTCATAATTATGCCATGGAAAACCCTAATAGAGATCGTCATGAGGAAGTAGATGACGGTAAGGAAGTCACGTGGGAGCACAACTTCGAGTCTAGATACAAGACTCATAAATAAAGAAAAGCGCTTCGTGGGAGGCAACCCATGCTTAACTGTTTGCTTGTTTGTTTTTCAATTTGTGTGTTTATATATCTTTTTCATTGTTGTTTATTCTCATGTTAGACTTTGTGAAAATGCTTTATGTTGGGATACAGAAGATTAAAATCTTGAAGATTAACAAAGTCTTCGAAAGATAAAATCTACCAAGAAGTCAAAGTCTTGCTTATCATCTAAGTCTTGCAAAGATTATAAGTCGGTTGTATTAGATTAAAGATAGAAAGTTATGTTTATCTAGAACTTTCTATGTATTGTTTACTTGACGTACAAGGATAAGAATTGTAAATCGTTTAGGGTTATCCTTGAGCCTATAAAAGGACCGCTAGATTGATATTAGGCGTCGTGATTTTATTAAAGTTTTAGAAGTTTGATATTATTAGAGTTGTTAAAGAGTCATAATAAGCGAGTTAGAGTTATTAATAAAATTGTTTAAAGTTAAAGTTATTCTTCTTAGCTTTGTTAAGTAAATTCGCATACTTAATAGAGTTTGCTCGGTGTTTCATTGTTAACAACTTAGGATTTATCCGGGTTGTTAAACCTTAACAAGCTATTTAAGTTAGTTTGGTTAGAGTACATCGATCCAACAAGTGGTATCGAGCTTGTGTGGAAACTCCGACTAAGAAGAAACCCTAAAACCTAAAGATGTCGATCGATTCTTCTCCACCACCTTCCATCACCTCAATGAGGATTCTTGTCATCAAGAAGGAGAATATGACCTATGGTGTATGAAGATGAGGCATACATTGCCATTATAGACCACGCTCTATGG
Source organism: Chrysanthemum lavandulifolium (assembly GCA_022545495.1). Lineage (NCBI taxonomy): Eukaryota > Viridiplantae > Streptophyta > Magnoliopsida > Asterales > Asteraceae > Chrysanthemum > Chrysanthemum lavandulifolium. The sequence continues at coordinate 245,618,181 of CM040241.1, read as the reverse complement.
AATGTAATTGTCAATGGTAATGAAGAAGTTCCGAACTATTGATGTTCTGGACAACCCAAAGCACCTAAGGCATTCTTACTAGCGGCAACATTAAGGAATCAAGAGAAGGCACTCAACATTCTCTTGTCCGCCATTCCGATGGTCATCTTCTCAAGTTCCATGATGCTAAAGATGCTAAGCGACTACGGGCTGCTCTCAAGACAAGATTTGGAGGAATGAAGCTTCTAAGAAGATGCACATAAATCTGTTGAAACAGCAGTTTGAAACTTTCATTGTTGGTGAAAGAGAGTCTTGATCTTGCATATGATAGATTTCAAAATCTCTAAACATGTTGGAATTATACAAAGCACAAGTTTCAGTTGAAGATGCTAATCTCAAGTTCTTAAAGTCTGCCATCATCATGGCATGTGATAGCTACAATGATCGAGGACAACCGTGTTTGGATGTTATGGACTTTGATTATCTCTACAATCATCTAAAGGTGTATGAGCATGAGATGAATGGTCAAACCAGTTCCAAATCTCACGGATTGCTTTTCTATCATATGAAAAGAGCGGTACTTCCACCAAAAGTCTTGCTTCTCCTACTCAAAATCTTCTTTTTTACCCCCCCACCTATGCTCAACAAGCCCCACCCACTACTACCATGCACTCGGATGAAGTTGTGTGCTCTTTCTTTGCTCGACAAGCTTCTTTACACGTAATTTATGAAGAAGATCTCTCCAGTTGAAGAGGATGCTTTAGTAGAAATTGATATCGGTGGCAAGTTGCTTTGATCACTGCAAGGATCAAGAAGTACATGAAGAAAGCAGGAAAGAGCATTGACTTCAAACCAAAAGCAGGAATCACTTTTGACAAATCCAAAATTGAATGCTTCAATTGTCAAAAGACTAGATACTTTGCAAGGAGTGCGGGTTTGCTAAGTATCAAGCAAGCAGGATGGTGAGAAACCAAAGTTGGAGCTAAAGGAAATCCTATTCTTGAAACAAAGGCTTTGGTTGCTCAAGAGAATTTATCGAGGTTGACCGGGTGAAGAGTTTGATGATGAACCGGTGACCTCTTGTATGGTAGCGATGAGCGATTGAAGATTCGATGAAGAATTGGTGAAGCACCGCCTTTGATGAGGAAGTCGATCATCTTTGCTTTGGAATCTAGAGATGGTTTTGGAGGATTTGATTGGAGCTTGGGTGTGAAGATGATCCTGTTCGCTTGCAATGGTGGCTACTTCATCAAGTTCAACCCTATCTACGAGGTATGCTCGAATTGCCATGATTTTTATCAAAAATTACTTGGCGGTTATGTGATTGAAAGAGATAATTGTGTTAGGGCTAGGTTTGAGGTAGTGGTTATCAAATAACCTTAGAGTCAATGGAAGCCAAAATATTAACACATGAAAATAATGAAATGGCTTGGGTGAAAAGTATGAACAACAAGATTACTGTTAAAACTAAGTGAATGGAAACTAAATTGTAAAATTGTCAAATAGAGAAATTAACTAAGGAAAGAGATGATTTGTTAGCAAAGTTGGATGCTGGAAAGAATGCAGTGCATCATGTTACTTATGTTCAAAATAGAGAAGAGAATATATTAGAATTGGCTTAGGTTACGGTATGGACTTTGATAACATAAAGAGAATCAATCGGTGATGACCTAGAGGATATAACCACTAGTGATGATGAACTCATCAATTATGTAGACACATCTAGTAATGAGGATTCAATTTGTGAACCACCTCCAGAATATAAGAAAGACAAGGGTTATCATGTTGTCCCACATCCCATAGGTAGTCATCAACCCATAAGACCTGATGTTTCACGTTTTGGTGTAGACAGTCTAGAGTTTAGGAAAAAGCTTATTGGTCAATCTAGGTCTGAAACCCCAAAAGAAATAGTTGAAAACAATGTTCAAAGTCAAGCGGTACCTTCAACTCAAAGTCTTGCTCCAAGCAAGACCTTCAGAAAACCTTTTCAAACAAGATCTTGCTAAACCTTTTGGGATAACTTTGGTCAAAACAGTTCAATCATTCACCTAGAAGGCAAAATAGTTTTGGTCATAGACATAGAAGAAGTCACTTTGGGAGTATGGGTCAAAAGCGTGTTTTGTGTGTTTAGTCCTAATCATTTAATCAAGGATTGTGAACATCACTCGAGAATACCTTAGAAAATTTCCAAAGAACAGTGTCCGCCAACGAAACCTAGAGAGAACAAACTAGTGCGGAATAATTCAAATAGGGTTAATCACGAAATTTCTCACGGACCATAGGTATCCTCACCGAGAAGACCTTTTTCTAAATCACCAACCTTTCACAAGCAAGACCTTCTCAAAGTCTTGCTCAATTCAAACAAGGTCTTCGCTAACATGCTTGGAACATGAACCCTAGGAGATCTCATTATTATCAACCTAGAAGGTATTATAATTCACATAGGAATCTAGATCACGGGAACCAAGTGTTAAAACCGAATGGGTTAAAAAGAAAGTCTTGCAGAGGACAAACAGTACTTTCAACAAAAGTGAATCGATGTTTTATAATACAAGAAAAGAGAATGAATTTGATAAAGAGAGTTCGTCAAAAATCCATAAAGTTTTGAAAATCCACATGCTAAAAATCAAAAGATAATTCTTGATCATGTTTTAAAAATAGTGGGAATTACATACTCAAAATTTGAGTTTGTTACTCCACAAGGGGAACACAAGTCGAGAATGGCTTGGGTTCCTAAAAAAACTAACTCTCTAAATCTTTGTGCATGGCAACCCGGAAGAGGAGCTTAAAGATCATCTTATTGTGGATAGTGGTTGCTCGGAAGCATGACAGAGACAAGGAGATTCAGCCATTTTTGATCTATTAATTGAGGACGAGCTGCATTTGGGAATGATCCCAATAGAGGAAGAATTACTAGAAAAGGAACCATCAAAGTAGGGCGTATAGATTTTGGGAATGTTAGATATGTGAAGGAACTCAAGTTCAACTTATTGTTAGTCTCTCAAATCTGTGATAAAAAGCATCATGTGTTATTCACTAACACAGAATGTCTCATCCTTTCCCCTGAGTTCAAGTCTGTTGATGATGGCTTGGTAGTTCTTAGAGTACTAAGAACCAATGATGTGTATAGTCTAGATATGAAAAGTCTTCATTCTTATGGGAGAGCCGCATGTTTGGTGGCAAAAGCAACATCTGAAGAAGCACATCAATGGCATAGAAGATTGGGCCATGTGAATTTCAAGAATATCAACAATCTGGTCAAAGGAAATTTAGTTAGAGGAATGATCACTCCTGTTTGGTATGTAAGAAGGGTAAACAACATAAAGCTTCCTACAAGAAGCTTGAGGAAAGGACTGTTAGAGTACCATTGGAGCTGTTACATATGGATCTATTTGGTCCTATATCTGTTACAAGTTTGAACAAGAAGAAGTACTGCTTAGTTGTCACAGATGATTGCAATAGATTCAGTTGGGTATTTTCTTAGGATTTAAAGATGATACTTTTGATGCTATTCGACTCTCATAATAGCACTTGAAAACCAATTGAGACTCAAGGTTAGAGGTATTAGATGTGACAATGGGCCAATTCAAGAACAAGCTTATGGATGAATTTTGTGCAAACAAAGGAATTAAGAGGGAGTTGTCGATGGGCAACAAACCCAACATTCGATTTATGAAGCCTTTTGGATGCCCTCTTACTATTTTGAATACAATTGATAACTGGGTAAGTTTGATGGCAAGTCGAAAGAAGGTTATTTATCGATATTGTACCAACAAGTAGTGGCTTTAGAGTGTACAACAGTCACTAAGAAGGTTCAAGATTGTCTTCTATGTTGAGTTTTAGAAGATCAAGACAATCGAAGGAAAATGTCCTATCTCAAGTATATGTAATCATTAGAAAGCTCGTAGTCGAGATTATTATAAGTTAAGTAGTACTTAGTTTAAGTAATACCGTGGAGGACGGTTCGAAGTTGCCGAACACCACAGTGAGAATGGTGTTGCGAGAGAAAGAATAGGACTTTGATTGAAGCGGCGAACCATGCTAGCGATTCACAACTACCTATTCAATTTCGGGATAGAAATTTGAAGGCAAGTCAGCTTGCTATGTACTTAATGAGTATCGATTACTAAACCACGAGATGAAGACACCTTATGAGTTGTTGATGGGCAACAAACCCAACATTCGATTTATGAAGCCTTTTGGATGCCCTCTTGCTATTTTGAATACAATTGATAATATGGGTAAGTTTGATGGCAAGTCGGAAGAAGGTTATTCTTGGGATATTGTACCAACAAGAAGGGCTTTAGAGTGTACAACAAAGTCACTAAGAAGGTTCAAGATTGTCTTCATGTTGAGTTTTAGAAGATCAAGACAATCGGAAGGGTAAAGGTCCTGATTGGATGTTTGATCTTGAAGTTTTAACTCCTTCTATGAACTATGTACCTGTTAGAGAAGAAAATCAACCTGTACACAATGAAGAAGACTTACAGTATGTTGTTCATGGAGTTAGTATTAGTCATGATGTTGTTCCTGATGAAGAACCAATTTCTGTGGAACCAATGAAAAGTACTGATAAGCCAAAATCCTCATTGTCTGCTGAGGATCAATCTATTCAAGAAGAACTTAATCAGATGCTTCTTCAAGATGTTTTAGCACATTCTTATACTGATGAACAAAGAAGAGCTTATGAAGAAGCAAAGACAAAGAACAAAACTGCAGAATACTCTTACAGTACTTTGGACAGTACTTTTGACCAAAGTATTGCTGCACCATTCAAGCACTTTGGATGATTTGGATGATCCTACCATGCACGGATTAGAAGATACCGATGATGAGTTTGAAGTTGAAGGTATTTTCTCGATTCCAATGAAGATCTTGATTTCACTAATTTGGATGATACCTATGGAGTTCCACGGTCTCCAAACTTAAGAATTCATAAGAATCATCCTCTTGATCAAATCATTGGTCCTTGTACTTACGGAGTGATGACAAGACACAAAGCTAAGAGTTTTACTAAACCTCATAATGCTTTACTTAGCTTTGTCTATAAACGTAATAGGCTAAATCATAAGGATCATCAAACATGCTGTTTACTTGCTTTATCTCTCAAGAGGAACCCAAGAATATTGCTCAAGCATTGACTAAAGATAGTTGGGTTGAAGCTATGTAAGAAGAATCTACAATTCAAACTTCAAGAAGTTTGGGTATTATGTGATCTTCCGATGGTAAGAAGATCATTGGTACAAGATGGGTGTTCGAGCCAAGAGAGATGAAAGAGGAATGTTATTAAAAACAAAGCAAGGTTAGTTGCACAAGGCTACAGACAAGAAGAAGGAGTTGATTATGATGAAGTGTTTGCTCAGAGCAAGGATAGAAGCAATTCGAATCTTTCTTGCTTTTGCTTCTTATATGGGATTTCGTGTTTATCAAATGGATGTTAAGAGTGCCTTTTTATATGGCAAGATTACAGAGGAAGTATATGTCAAACAACCTCCTCGGTTTTGAGGACCCTAAACATCCAAACAAAGTTTACAAATCAAAGCTCAGTATGGCTTACATTAGGCACCTAAAGCTTGGTATGAAAGGCTTTCTACCTTTTTATTACAACATGGTTATAGGAGAGGAGCTATTGATAAGACTTTGTTTATCAAGAAAGACAAGAAGGATATCATGTTAGTACAAGTTTATGTTGATGATATCATATTTGGAGCTAGTAAACGCCTATGGTTAAGGAGTTTGAGCGGTGATGCGAAAGAATTTCAAATGAGTTCAATGGGTGAGTTAACTTTCTTTTGGGACTTCAAGTTAAGCGAGTCAAAGGAAGGAATTTTCATAAGTCAAGACAAGTATGTATCGACATACTTAAGAAGTTCAATTTTGATGACATGAAGCTGTTACTACACCTATTAAATATATCAACTCATTGGGCAAGGACGAAGATGGACAACCAGTTGAAGTCAAGTTATATAGATCAATGATTGGTTGTCTTATGTATCTTACTGCATCAAGACCTGATATTATGTTTGCTGTTTGTCTCTGTGCAAGATATCAAGTCTCACCAAAGGTTTCTCATATGAATGCAGTAAAGAGAATTTTTAGTTATTTGAAACAACAACCTAAGTTGGGGTTGTGGTATCCAAAGGATTCACCTTTTTACTTGGAAGCTTTTTCAGATAGTGATTATGCAGGTGATAACTATGACAGAAGATCAACCACAGGTGGATGCCAATATCTTGGAAGAAGATTAGTCTCATGGCAATGCAAGAAACAGACAATTGCAGCAACATCATCAACTGAAGCAGAATATGTGGCTGCTGCAAGCTGTTGTGGTCAAGTGTTGTGGATGCAAAATCAACTCTTGGATTATGGTTTCAATTTCAAGAATACTCCTATCAATATTGATAATGAGAGTACAATTTGCATTGTGAAGAGTCATGTTTATCATTCCAAGACAAAGCATATTGATTAGGCATCACTTTATCGAGAGATTGTTATGAGAATAGGCTCATTAATATTGTCAAGGTGCATATATATGATAATGTGGTGATCTACTCACCAAAGGCTTTGATGTTTCAAGATTTAATCACTTGGTGGTGAGTATTGGCATGATCAATTACTGAGCTACATTTAAGGGGAGGACTATTTAGTGTAAGTATAGTCCTATGCATTGTTTGAGGGGAGGATGTTTTATAAGTGTTTGGTATTGTAAGGAAGAGAATGGGAAAGTACTAATTTTTGATTTTATGAAAGTACTGCTTGGAAAGTACTGCAAAAGAAAGTACTGCACACGTGGAAAGTGTTGTTTGTCTTATCAAAGTACTGTTCCAACGGTCATATTGAGGGGAAAACTACCCTAACGGTAACTTAGTTATTACGGGCTGTGATTTTTCAAATCTCACCTATAAATAACTACTCTCCGAATTTCCCTCTCATATTGGTAACTCCTAATCTTTTCCATATTTCTCTCACTTTCACATATATTATTTGTTCTATTTCTTCGTGATCATATAATCATCAATGGCGGGTCATAATATTGTTTCCAAACACAACATGGTGGCGAATATAGACAAGACCGAAGCGAATGTAATTTTTCATGATATTATCGATTTTCTTCTTGGATCGCCTATTAGTTATGCGCTTTTAGTAGAACCCGATGTTATTGAGCCCTTGATTCAACAATTTTGGGAAGCTGCTAGGGTTCATATGGAGAATGATGAAGAATATATTCATGCTATAGTTCTTTGGGAAAATGTCAAGATTATCAAGCCTCTATTCGAGAAGACTTAGTGTTTGAAATCTTTGGTGGGGTTGTTCGTTTTGATAAGCAACTAATTTGGGATACTTTTGGGCACATTGGTTATGAAGGGTCCTTAATCGAACAAACATTCGTGAAACCCTTATTTTGTCCTCACTGGAAGTTTTAGTACATGTGTTGCTTCATTGTATTAGTGCTAAAAGTACATCATGGGAGCAATTTGGATCTAATATAGCATCCGCTATAGTAGGATTGGCTCTTGATCGTGTTTTCAATTTTTCAAGGCTAATTCTAGATGGAATGCTTTCACATATCACTCATGGTTCAAAATGGTTGATGTATCCAAGATTTGTTCAAGTATTCCTCAATAAACAACTTTCGGATGTACCTAAACCTACAAGTCTTTTACATTGTGGTACAACAAGCCAAGATTTTCACTTTCATGGCTAGGAAGAGTGATTTATTCAACGGAAGGACACTCCTTAACTACTTCTATGATGGAAGTTGTTCAAGTCATCGAGCGATCTTTGAAGAAGATGAAGATAGAGAAGGTACGCTCAAGGTATTGCTACATCTCAAGGTCTTGTTTGAAAGGTCTGCTTCTCGAGTGTTGCATCTCAAGAAGGTCTTGCATCACAAGGTACTTGCCCAGAAATCTTGAAGTTCAAGCCGATGTTGCGCTTTCACCTTCTATCTCCTCAACAATCTATTCTGATTCACAACCCAAGGCACATTCACCAATTCAAGGAGATGATCCACTTACTATACCTCGTGAAGGTTTGACATTGGATAATTATGTACTGACACGGGAGTTAGTCAACTTAAAGAAAACAATTGATGCTCAGGCTAAATAGATTAAGAAGTTGAAGCTCAAGTTTAGAAGGCTCAAGAATTTTGTCTGGCCATTGGTTCAACATCATCGTCTTTGGGTCAAATCTAAAAGAAGGACCAATAGAAGTTTAAGAAGACTAAACGCCAAAGGTTCAAAAACAATCTTCATTTCAATTGGGGAGGAATTTAGAAGAAAAGAATTTGAAAGAAGATGTTTATAAGGAGAATGAACACAAGATCTTGAAGAGCATGAAAGAGTCAAGTTCAAGGTACAAATATTCACTGAAGAAATCAAGAACAGGTTATTCAAAGTCTTGAGAACAAGTTATTGATGTTCAAGTTCAAAGTCTCGATGATCAAGGTATCGATGATCAAAGTCTCGCTTTTCTTTGGAACTTACAGACAAGAATTGGTTACACCAAGGGTGTTAGACTTTGAAGAAGAAGCTGGTCCTTCAACTATTCCACATGAAGAAGAAGCTGGTCCTTCAGAAGTTATACCTGAAAAGGAAGCTGATACTCTCAAGCCTATACATACTGCAAGTGATGATGAAACCATTGCTGTAAGTTTGCAAGGTTTATCACAACCAAGGGGTGTTACTATTCCAGGAGTACAAGAAGAGGAACAATCAAGAGTTTCTCAACCTGTTATTGATCCAAAAGATAAATGAAAGGGCAAGTTAATAGAGACAAAGAAGAAAAAGAAACCTACTTTAGCTCTGATAAGAGCTGCTCAAGTTGCTATGAATGAAGAAGCAGCTAGAAAGTTTCAAGAGGAATTAAATGCTAAAGATAGAGAAGCTAAGGAAATTGAAGAAGCTAAGAATAGAGAAGAAACTAAGAAATTGCCAGAGGAATTGATTCTTTGAGGCGATGAACCATTAGAGTCACCTATTCTGTTAGATTTCTACCAAGAAGGCCAAATCGAGCTAAAGATGCAAATGCAATGATGGCTTATTTAAAAAGTCAAGGGTATAAAGGATTGCGAGAGGTTTAATTATTTTGAGATGAAAGAATTGTATGATCTTTGTTAGGAAGCTTATAAGAAAAGTGTTGAAAGTATCAAGGATTATAAAGATGATACGCTTGGAAAGAAAAAGATAGAAAAGAAAAGAGAAGCGAAGTTGAAGATATACAATCATCAAAGAAAGAGAAAGTTGAGTTACGATCTAATACTAATGATGAACTAAAGAATTACTTAAGAATAGTGTATTTTGAGTATTCTACAGATGATGCTGAGATGAAAATGAACAGATCTCAAATTATTGCTTTTGAAGTTGTAGAATCCAAAGATGGAAGTTATCTGATGTTTCATAGAGCTGATGAAAGTTTCAGAGTGTTCAATAGGCTATGGGATTTATTGCACATCATAGATAGAGTGGATTTATTTTATTTATATCATGTGGTGCGAGATTACTTTGAACAAAATCCATCGGAAGGAGTTGGTTTAGTATTGCTTGGAGATCTTACAACCGTATGGGAAATCAAGAACAAAGCATCTTGAAATTTGGAAGAATCAAGAGAATTAGGAGATTGTTAGTGGAGATTCTTTGAAGAATCTGGAGTACATGTTCTAGAGCTAGAAGATGGAATTATGATTCACATGTTAGGCGATAGAAGATATCCTCTTACACAAGAACTTATGAGGAGGATGTTGGAGCATGGAATGGAAGTAGAAGAAGATAATGAAATAGCATGTCCGGTTATCAAGTCGTTTATCGGATGGACTACAATTCTTGATGATGATGAATAATGGTATGAATCTTATTTGATTAAATTTTTGATATATCGATTTTATTAAAAGTATCACGATCAAACAGTACTTTCATCAAAGTCTTGCTTGAAGTTTTTTAACAAGTTATTGATTTTGAAAACTTTTGTTAAGTAATGAATGTTTTGAAACAAAGGCTAAAAGAAATAAATAGTTTTGAGATGGTAATACCAATAGGTTATCAATCCACCATGGTTACAAAAGGATTGGCTAATCCATGAGCAAACGGCTCGTAAAGATATTTCAAATCCATTTTAGTTGACAACTAGCTAATAAGTTGGATGGTAATCAACTCACCATATCGATAATGTGAAGAGTTGGCTAGCCCACAAGAAAATGGCTTGTGGTAAAGGTCGTGGAAAAACCATTATATGGTAATTAGTTCACCATGATGAAAGAACTAACTAGTCCAAAAGGGTACGACTTGGTAAAGACAACTCAAATCATTGATAGTCGATGATTTGCTAAAAATCATATGGTTATCGATGTACCATGATCTTACACATCAAAATATTTGGCTACTCGAGTTAATGGCTTTGGTAAAGAGAACTCAAATCCATTAAATTTTCAATGATTCACCTCTCACGGGAGTTTACACACCGGAAGTGATGAGAATAGACCAAACTTAAGCTGAATTAAATGTACAAATTGTCTTATGTTCTTTGAAAAGATGGAGCTTCTTGAATGTTGCGAAAAAGATATAATATTGTTTGTTTGATCTTGAAAAGAATTACACGATAAAGACTACTTTGATGATGATATAAGCGGAGAATCTACAAAGATAAAATCGAAGATAAAGTAACAATTCCTCTTTGAAGATAAAGATGTTAAAGCTAAATCTACAAAGGAACTTGAAATCAAGCAAGTAGAATTCAAGTTAGGGAGGATTGTTGGGATACGAGAAGATTAAATCTTTGCAGAAAGATAAAGTATTGCAAGAAGTCAAAAGTCAAAGTCGCTTATCATCAAAGTCTTGCAAAGATTATAAGTCGGTTGTATTAGATTAAAGATAGAAAGTTATGTTTATCTAGAACTTTCTATGTATTGTTTACTTGACATACAAGGATAAGAATTGTAAATCGTTTAGTGTTATCCTTGAGCCTATAAATGGACCCCTAGATTGATATTAGACGTACGTGATTTTATTAAAGTTTTAGAGAAGTTCAATATTATTAGAGTTGTTAAAGAGTCTGCATAATAAGCAGAGTTAGAGTTATTAATAAAATTGTTTAAAGTTAAAGTTATTCTTCTTAGCTTTGTTAAGTAAATTCCGCATACTTAATAGAGTTTGCTCAGTGTTTCATTGTTAACAACTTAGGATTTATCCGAGGTTGTTAAACCTTAACAAGCTATTTAAGTTAGTTTGGTTAGAGTACATCGATCCAACACTTTATTTTGTTTTTAACCTCGTCTTAATTTCATATAAAGGTATTTACAAAAAGATAAGTGTAGGGAAGATCATATATGTTTTTAAGAACATGAACATGAGATTAAGAATAATTGAAATTGATGTATTTGTGTATTTGTTAGAGTCAAATGCTTGTATCGATTCATAATGGATATTTTGCAGAAATTTTACCATGTTTTAATGAGGTAAATTTTCCGAATTTTTTCGTAAAAAGCAAAGAGACCATTTTTGTCGGGACAACTGGCGTTAGGATTAACACCGACGACGGCAGCAATGTAAAACAAAATATCAGTTTCGTTTTATGTATAATTTGTAATTTTTGGAAATTCCCAATTCTTAATTTTCCAGAAAAACTGCAAACATCCATTTCACAAGCATTATATCTTACTTGCTTTCTTGTGTAGTTGTGTGTCATATATAGTTTTACCGCCGATTTTACGTGACGGTTTCATTGTTTTCTCATAAGTATGCATGTTATAATAGACAAGAAGAAGAAACACATATTGGATGAAGCTTATTACTTATGCATTCTTCTTGGAGGAGGATTTAACTGCAACTTCACACATATCCTACCGAGCTAATCAGGTGAGTATTAGTTTCTTTCTCTTACTTACCTTCCTTTGTCATAACTTTGATACTTTTGGGAACATTGGGGACAATGTTCGGTTTAAGTGTAGGGAGGAGAATAAAGCGAGAACTTAGAAACTATTCACTCACTTGATTATTTGTCTTGTCCTTGGTAATTTGTGTAATAAATCATAAGAAATATTTGTTAGGGCAATTTTAGCACCAAATTTAAATTTTTTTATGACATTTACGAGCTAAACTTTAGTCTTAATAAAACGTCTCATGGATAGGAACTATATGAGCACAAAAACTGTATACCAATCAAATTTCACCCAAAAAATGTGAGGTTCGCCGCTAGATCTTTAGGAATAAAAGCATTCACCTTTAATGCTTAGTGAGTGTACCGGTAGTATAATAGATTCTAGAACTTGTTTTGTGATGCATTCCGAGATCGCTAATGAGACTACACATGTGTAGTTAGGATTAACTAAATGATAAGAGGCATTAGGATAACCCTTTTTGAAACATGTATTATAATTACATCTTCCACATCGGTTGAGTAACTACCCACACACTGCGATGTACTCATCTTTAGTACACCATACCCTAGTTAACCCCTCGAGCCTATCCTTTTCGCGGTTCTCGTGATGTTTCGGTTTTCAAAATATCAATGAAGAGCATCGTTTACAATCCACCCCAAATGTTACACCTAAATCGCCTTAGCCTACCTTGTATGCACTCATCTTTAGTGCATTATTGTTATCATTATTAAACCCTTAGTTCAATTATCTAGTTACTTACATGGTTGCTAAATCGAGTCATATCTTTTGTATACAATTTTAGGACGATTGGGACTCATGGGTTAAAGTAATATTTATGGGTTAACGGGAAAGAACGATAAATTCAAATTCCCTTTTGTCTACGTAATTAAATACTCCAAGGGTTTTGATCTTTTCAAATCGGTTAAATTAGTGTTAGTTAAATAAAAACTCAAGTGTAGGGATGCTCCTATAAATCCGTTATATTTTAATGTTATCGTAGAGGATGGTAGAGTAAAAAGGTATGAAAAAAAATTCGAAAAAGAGTTGTAAAAAAAATTAAAAAAAAAAGAGAAAAACATACGGGCTTCCATCCTACATCTATCTTTATGTTTATGTTTTTAAGTTTATGTTTGTATTTCATTTCAAGTTATCTAGTGTTAATGAGTTGAGTCTTGGCTTAGCAACGCCACGCTTTACATGCTTGTAATATAAGATTTTTAACTTGCCACCACTAAATATCCCCTATCTAACAAAACCCTTTACTTCCCTACCCTAAGCCTAACTTTACAACCCTTGTAAAGACCTCTTAGATAGTTATTCCTAGGTGCTTACACCAAAGCAATGGAGGTTTGATCTATTCTCAAGCTTATGGTAATCTATGTACTATGCTAGGTAATGAGTGTTTATCTTTCATTTCCATTCATATTATATTTCATATAAACCCGAGAGATGAGAGAATCCAAACACCAATTGTGAGGTGCTAGTATATAATTTCCATGCTTGTTATGACTATTGTGGCACTTGTACTTGTTGTAGACTATCTTAAACCAATGCTTCTTACCCCCTAACTTATAAATTGATTGGCCAAAAGCACATTTTCTTGAGGACAAGCAAATTCCAAGTGTAGGGATATTTGATAAATATTTAAAACATACGTTTTAGGGGTTATTAAGCCCCAAATCGATACATTTTATATCCAACCAAAGGAGACTCCGTCCCTCTATAGCAGACTTGATCAAAAGTGCAAGCGATGGCTCGTAATTTACGGTCCTAAAGCTTGACGGTGTCACGCCTAAATTCTAGAAGCGCCACTCACAAAATCTACACCGACGCCCAAGATCTAAGATTCGACGACATCGCTATTAAAGACCGGCGGCGAAACATCTCAACCGACGCCGTCCCAACGATGACTTGGCCCAAACGAAACCCTAATGACGACGACTGGCGTCACTAGCAAAAGGTGACACCGTCACAATTGTAAATCTATATATAGAATTCAATTTTTCGTATTTTAGAAGGTAGAATTTTGGAGAGCAAACCCTAACTCAGTTGTAGTCCGGCTTGAACAGTATTCTAAGGTCCCATACCCTATTGACATCATAAGGTAAGTTTATTCATCCAATTTATCATTATGTCTACCCCATGTTCAATTGTATGTGTGTATGCTTGCTTGTTTAACATGTCTAGCTAAATTATTCTTGTATTTGCTTAGATCTATGAAACCAAGTTCTTAATTGTTGTTATTGTCATAATTGGTAGACGCTAGATTAAGGAAAATTGGCTTCTTCTTTCATTGTTGCGAGCTTGAACGTCCTAAATAGCAAAAAAGCCTTTGAGTACACATTAGGCCATTCGTTATGTTTATTGCGTGAATTGTAGCTTTAGGATAGTAGTGTATTCGGGGGAGATGCTATTGCGCTTGTCAATCCCGGGTATTCTAGAGGAGAGTTGCAATTCATAGAACTAGTAAATTAGGCACCATCCTACGACTAAACGGAATACAATGCACCAATTAAGATAAAGGAAGTGACAATTCAATCGACCAATAAGAGATAACTAGGGAGTCATAGCATCTAAGTGAACACATCTGTAATCATCATATGAACACACCTCAATTAAACATAATCTATCCATAGTTAAATAGTTAATTAGATAATTAGATAAGTAGTTAAAGTGCTAAAACTGGTAGAAGTACCACCCCCCAATCATATACCTCAAGATTTTTACCATTGCTTTCTAAAAAACATAAAAATGACTAAAAAGAATCTTCCTCAACCCCACCTTCTCGTCATATATCTCTTTCTAGCATTCCTATTCCCTAGAGAACAAAATCAATCCCGAGGCTTACCCCATACTACACTACAATGATTAGGTTCACTTGCCTAGAGGTTGAAAATCTTGCTCGTGAAAATGAGGTTTTCTCGAACCCGAACCTCGCTATCACTTCACACAAAACAAACCACGAAGACGAAATAACTACTTCTTCCCCACGGTTGTTGCGGTCTATCGAAAAACTAATCACTTGTGTATATGACTGTGTGAGACATCATAATGTGGTTAAAGCATCATATGTAGGTAACTTTACACAAAACAACCCGTGAAAGTTGAGACGATAACACCAAGTAACACGTTTGAACTAATGATCATCTCATTTCTTCCTCCCGATTGCGAAACTTCGTGAAGGAAAGGATTTTCGCAAAAAGGCAAAGACAAGTACAAAACACCGCTCTCTTCCCGATGTTTTGATGAATCGAAACATACAACACGTATGTCGATAATGAAATTAGAGACAGTAATAATCGTATGTCCAATTAATCAAACAAGTGTGAAGTTTGTGTCTCATCGTGATGGTCATGTGAAGAATTTGCAATCACATTTAATAGTGGATGATCTCATATCCATCGATGTGTCAAAGGGTGATGTTGATAGAACATGTGGATATTAGGTGGATCTAAATTTCTTGATGACGACTCTTTAATATCTGAAAGAGTTGGAGCCGGTGAAAATGGATTTAAGAATGCATTTCCGTCAGAATCTGCAGAGGTGCATCTACAACAATGGTTGTTGTTGTATTTTCAGGGTGTATCTATGTAGGATTGAATATTTATTGTGTTGATGATTCGGTGGTCTTGGATGATCAAAATACATGTTTTCCATTTTAGAGAGAAAGTAGAGAGGAGTTTCTTGATACGAGTTGTAGCACAAATAAAATGTTAGATTGAATGAGAGCTCCACCCCTTCCATGGATGGAAGGGTATTTATACTACAAACATAACGACCTCCTATCGGCCCGTGGATCGGTATCACGATGGTAAAGACCCGTCCTTCCTCCACGGTGTTACACTACGCTAAACTAAACTAATAACTAACGAATAAACCGATAAATAACGTAACTAACGACATGTCTACGAGCTAACATATGCTAGACCATAATTGGGGTGACCGACTCTTTAACATGAAATTTCCAATTCCTAACAATCTCCCCAAGGAGGTCACCCCATGAAATACATTTGCATCCTAGCATTCTTTCTATGTCTTTAGTTCTTGAGCTCGTAGACTTTAATTCTTCAAGTTCCATAATCTTTGTGCTTTAGTAGCGATTCTTCAAAGTCTCGCATTGATTTGTACTTTCGGTGGAGGCCTTTGAACGATCCACATCTTTGATGATCTTGAGCTTTCATTGAGATCATCAACCACGATAAATCTCTCCGGATCATCCTCTGTTGTGTTGCCATCATGTGATGTTGTGACTTTTGGACCAACATGCTCACACTTTTGAATCATGACATCTTTTCATCGAGTAACGGAAGCTTTTCTTGGTTCAAGATATTTGCGGCAGTAGCGAAGCATAGTATAGAAATATCGAGCGGGTTATGCATATAGGCACGTGTCATGATTTCTTCAATTAAGTGTGGATGTTGTGAGCATCGATCGTGAATTGACTTCCCAATATAGATCACCGCAACCGTCCAAATGTACATGCAAACAATAGTTAGCAATAAAACACACGAAAGTGTCTTTGATCACTTTCGTTGAATTAAGGTACACGGCCCACGGTTCCCGTTGATTAGTAAAAGTCGCCTATGATCGGTAGGATTCGAAGAATCTCCTTGATGGGGTTTCGTAGTTGTTCTAGCCGTTCTCAAACCGGAACGTCTCAAAGAAGACAACACGGAGTGAGTGAGCCAATAATTGAGATTCACCGATTGATGAAAATTGATTTGAAAACAATCGTGTATTGCTTAGAATAAAGAGTTTTGCAATCGACGAAGGTTTTATGAGAAAGATCAATTTTCAATCAAAAATACTTTTGTATTTGAAATATGAATACACATTCGATGTGCTAGAGAAAAGAAGATTTGCACATCGAACGGTTTTTCCAAAAGTATTCGTCAATTCATTTCCTGGACCAAGGTTGATTTAAGAATGAACCTCCCCATTGTTTCTATTTAGTTGTCACAAGCTCGATCTTATGAAATATCTCACATGTCACCCACCAAGAGCTTGTTTGATGTTGGCTCTAGAAGGATTTCCATCTTCATCGTGAATACTTTTACATATCACTCGGATGTTCTGGCAATATCACAAGGATAATGCGTAGGACTCTTAATATATATTCTTACTTGCCACATTGTGTGAAACAGCAAGTCTTCATTAATTTTGTGTCCTAATGAGATATTGTGGATGATCTCTTGGCTCTAGACTCAATTGTGCACATTTGGTTCCTATCTTGGGAGACTAGAGAGGTCTCCTTCAATATCAACAATCTTTAAGAAAAGTTGATAGATTATGTAGGTTCCCGTGAGAATGAAACAAGCCCTTTTAAGAGGAACTTGAGTAGCTTAGGAAGTTTAGTGCGATGCATCACCGGGTCCATGATGTCTTGTCTTCAATACCGGTGTTACCTTAGTAACCACCGGTAGCATATGAATTGAACCGGTTTACGCCCTAAGGTTGAATTAATAGAGGGCTATTTCTTTTCACCCTTTTCTCATTTCATTTCTTTTCATTCTTCAACCCCTTCATTGCTTACCGAGACTTCATTACTAGAACCTTGTTGGTTTTATTCCGCCTAGCTCTATCTCGATCGACACTCTTCCCAAGTTCTCATTTTTCTCCTTTTTTCAATATACCTAAGGACTCTACACTATCTAGTGGATTATCCCTGGGTAGATCCCTCCGGCTCTGGCGGGATCGTGGGAACGAATACCTAACCTAACCATCCTTATAACTCCATGCATAAAATAAAATGGTCGGTCTTATGGTACAGTTCATTCCTCCTCGAAACCAATTGAAAAATCATTTGGAAAATCCAATCAAGGTACTTGTGATATAAAATCAAAACATTTTGTACCTTAATTGTTTTTGATCTTTTAGAAAACCTCCTCCTCAACATGTGCATATGATTTAGAAATTGTTTAGCACACGGAGGCAAGAGTTCTTTGAAATAAATTCATGATCACAATTTCGTAAGAAAAGCCATTTGATTTTCTTGGTAAAATTCTCCTCTCAATATGTGCGTAGGATATATGAAAACATTTTATCACATAGAGGAAAGAGTTCATTTGAAGTACATCCACGATCACAAAAGCCATTAAGAAACCATTTGTTCCCCTCAATATGTGCTTGAGATTCGAAAGCGTTTAGCACATATGAGAGAAGCGATATCTGCACTTGAATCAAAACGATCACCTTTTCTCAAATTTCATTATTAAATCACAAATTCTCCCCGATAAAAATATCAAACCCTTTGAGATTTTGGATCCCAAGTGATTTTATACGGTTTAGTAAACATGGGAGAAAATGTGCCTGATTTAAAAACTCATCTAGTTTTTGGATAAATGCTCCTCCTCATATATTGAAATTGTTTGGCACATGGAGGCAGGAGTGCCTTTAAAGGACTAAAAACAGATTTGAGATTTAAATCACTATCTCTCCCCCGATCAAAATATCAAACCATTTGAGATTTGTGATCCCATCTGATTTAAATCATTTAGAAAAGTTTAGGGAAAGACGTGGCAAGATTTGATTTTGAAAAATGACAGATAAGGACCAAATTTAGACATTAAAGATTGTTAGTGTCAGGTATGATTGTTTTAAGAGACCTTTAAGTAAAATAAAACAATTTCACAATCAAACAAGAACAGAAAAAATTTCATTGTGACAGATCTTTGAATTTAAAAGAAAATCATACCATGACATAACATTAAATCTTTAGATCACCACAGTTTAACGTACAAACGGACTTTTATGAAGAAATATTGTTTGAAAATAATTTATTTTAAATCACTCTCCCCCTCAATAGATGACCGTAGTCGATGATTGAGTGACTTATATTTTTGATAAAATGAAGTCCGGTGATTTTCAAAATTTAGTCCAATTTATTTTCAAAAACAATATTTTTCCATTTTCAAAACAATTTTAATCAAATATTTCAAAATTGTTTCAAAATGGTATCCTGCACAAAGATACATTAGGTGGTTGAGAAGCTTATGTTGTAGCTGTAGGGATTGGAAGAAAAACCATCTACTGATGCAGTGAGACTTCTTACGTTGCATTTTAATGCCAACTGAGGTCAAATTAAGTTCCGTTTCTTCAATCACTTAGAAGAAAACCATTTGCTGATGCAGTGAGACCTCTTACGTTGCATTTTTCCATGCCAACACTCCATAGAAGTCCAATTAAGCTCTGTTTCTTCATTTGTCAACCCAAGATATAGTTACCCTTTCCTTTCGGCATCCAATCATCATATTATGTGGGATCCGGATCGGGAACATTCTTATATACCAATATACCTGCATACAGTAGTGAACACACATACAGATATATGGTGGTCGACATCACCCAAACAGCAATCGACTAATGAAAGTCAATCTAACATATCAAACAGATCATTAAAATGTATGGGAATAATGTGTTTATCAAACTCTAATCATCTAATCCTAACAATCATATCCTAGGCACCTAGTCCTTCAACGTAGGTTAACATGTTTAACATTTAAGTATTTAGGATAATTAGATAATCTCGTTAGATGATCTGATTTGAAAACATTCTCCCCTCAATCAATGACTTATTTCTTGAAAAGTTTAAAAGCTGAAGTCATTGATTGAGTTTTCAATTTTCCGAAAACTCAAACCGATTGATTTTTAAAGCAACTCATTTATCACCATTTTGTTAAAACAAATATTTTTCTGAAGAATTTTAGACGGAAAAATATTTGAGTAGGAACAGCAGTCCTTCGACATATTTTCCTCATTTTGTTTTTAGGATACGTGCACGAAATATTATGAAAATTGGTTAAGCGCAGCACTTTCCTTTCTTTAAGAGCGGGTTGCTATCTGAAATAATAGCAAACCATTGTTTTAAGCACGGGTTACAGTCAGATGTAACTGCAAGCCATTTGATTTGTGACATGTTTTGAAAAGAAATATTTACACCTCCTGCTCGAACTTCATCTATGGTCTCGTGCCATTATTGAATGACATTTCTAAGACCGCAGATGTTATCGATACCAGAAGACATGTCTTTAGAAAACATATTTTTGGTATTTCCTGATTTTTCAAATTTTTATGGATTTTAGTTGGTTTTATATTTTTCTATTTTCTTTTAGTTGGTTTTATATTTTTGTATTTTGATTTTCTGAAAAATATATACAAAGATAGAATATACGATATAGTATAAGAAGATGATGATACGAGTACCGAGATAAGGATATCGAGCGTGCGTCGTAGAAGATAGAGGTCATCAACTCTTAAACATTCACCACCAAAGCTTCCAAGGCTCTTGAATCGAGAAAGAAATTGAACCATCCGAAGTGAGACTTTGCGCTTCCCCAAACCGAGAATCCTTTAGTGAAAGCGATTCTAAGCTTTCTTTCAAGCTTTCCTTAGCGGTGCACAGAGAAGCACACCATTTTCATCGATCTTCTTGCTCATTTTAAGAGTAATCACCGTGATTCTTCGTTCGAGGTTATATCATCCAATAGAAGAACAGCAACGTATCATCCCACATTTGAATACCTCTTCTCAAATTCCTTTTCCAATTGAAGTCCAAGCGATCCATTCCAAAAGGTGTCAAGAGAGCAATTCCCCAGTGGTTGAATTGATGCGGTTAGTCTCTTTGTATAATGCTCAAGAACTCTCCGAATACACATCATGAGGGTAATGAAGAACACCTCCCTATGTTCACATCTTTCGTCACGATGAATGTGTATGAAGCTCAAGAATCAAGTACACTAGTATCCAAGAACTCTCCCGAATACACATCATGAGGGTAATGAAGAACACCTCCCAATGTTCACATCTTTCGTCACGATGAATGTGTATCAAGCTCAAGAATTAAGTACACACATTCCCAATGAGAGAATAATCGATAACACCTCCTCGTGTTACACATTTATCTCCCAGATATGTCGTACTTGTGTACCTCTTTATCTTGAAACTTTCTCTAACATCTCTTCCCCCACATAGTTGGAATAAGAACACTAAACACCATGAGTCAAACCTTGAGTTTCTTTGCGGTAATGACATATGTCTTCCTGGGATTTCTTCAATCACTTAGAAGTATTAAGCTCATCAAGTTTACTCGCGTTTAGATACGTGTCTCCTTCCCTTTCTTTGGTTTTGATACTTGAATCGAGAAAACATTATAAGCCCATGTACTAGAAATCATTTGAGAAGAACATCATTAGCTCGGATGTATGCTGAGAATCAACTTGCGCAGAATGTGAGCAAGTCTAATTGGAGATTAAATCAGACATTTCACTCTCCCCCAATTTGTGCTCTCCCCTAAACCGACAATCTGTTAGATAAATGCCCAGATTAAGAAGAAGTCTTTAGATAATCAAATGCAACTCGTCTTTAGTCTTCTAACATGTAGCAGAAAATGTAGAACTGACTGTAGACTCGACCTTCTTCAAGATTGTCCAGTTGGGGAATAGATAGTTAACATCTTCATCTCACCAAAAAGCATCCCAATTAACTAACATCTTGCAAATCCCCTTAATTAAGATCCCTCCCAATCAAACAAGAACAGAAAGATGTTCATCAAGGAAATCAGCAATCAGCCCGCAACCAACACACGAAATGGTAACACCAAGCAAACAATCACGTCAAACAAAAACAGAATGTTGTTCGGAATCATCATGTTAATACAAATAAGCCGTAAAAACGTTTATTTATATTTTACGATCTTCTAATGTTTTGTCGATAACAAAAGTAAAATCATATTAACGAAACAAATAAAATACGTAAATGGTTTGAACTAATAGTTTTATAACACACTTACGTTTTCACATAAAACACTATAACAAGATTAAGTGATTTTATATTTTAGATACACATGTACAACAACTAGTGTTTACATATTGGCTTAACAAGTTTAAGTAACTCTATGAGTTAGATACATATGTACAACAACTAGTGTTTACATATTGGGTTAATGGGTAAAAACAAGTATATACTAAAATGGGTAAAAGCAAGTATATACTAAATAGATAAAAACTAGCAAATGGTTTTTGACCCATAACCCATGGTTTTATATATACCACTTACACAAGTTCAATGTATCCTTAAGCTACATTGTATCTAGATTGAAAACCATGGATCAACCCATAACCCATGACCCATGACCCATAACCCAAAATACCCATGGGCAAAGAGGAGCGGACCACGGATCACTAGCTTTGTGCTAGTCGGATCCCAAGTGGAAGGGATCCGTGGGATCCGGGAAGCGATGAGGTTTTCCTCTATAAATAGTGAGCCATTTCTTCATTATATCTCACCCTCTCCAACATACTTTCTCCCACAGTTAAATCTCACTAACCATAGATCCAAGAGATCTATGTTTGTAGTTTTGTTTTTGTGTGATCTTTTAGGTTCCTCTTAAAGGGAAGATCACCACCTTTGAAGTCGAGCAAGCTCAAGTCCATGAGTTGCCAAGCTTCCTCATCATCAAGGCTATTGAAGTCCTCTTGTTGATGATCCCTTTCTTCTTCAAAGAAGCGTAGTGTTAAAGACATTAGTGAAAGATGTCTCAAGTGTCAAGACGAAGATATTAGTGAAGGGTATTTATCGTCTATAAGATAAGCACTTGTGATAGGTGCTTAGAAGTCAAGACAAGAAGCATTAGTGAAAGGTTCTTAGAAGTGAAGACACAAGACATTAGTTAAAGGTGTCTTGTAGATCTAATCAAAGGCATTAGTGAAAGGTGCCTTAGATGTACATTCGATATGGTGTGTTTCGATGTACTAGATAGACTAGCATTAGATCCAAGGATATTGATGTCCTTGATGATGTTGTAAAGGAGTAGATCTCCTTTGGGATTAGTCTTTGGTGTAGTGTGGTAGTAGTTCCTCCATTGCAATGGAACTAGGTACTTAGCCTAGTACCTAATAAAGGGTAGGCGACGTTGTGAAGGTGTAGTTCACCTACGGTGTGAAAGAACTCGGTGGTTAGCCTAGCACCGTATAAAGGGTAGGCGACATTGTGTTAGGT
Source organism: Chrysanthemum lavandulifolium (assembly GCA_022545495.1). Classification (NCBI taxonomy): domain Eukaryota; kingdom Viridiplantae; phylum Streptophyta; class Magnoliopsida; order Asterales; family Asteraceae; genus Chrysanthemum; species Chrysanthemum lavandulifolium. The sequence goes on along the minus strand of CM040241.1, from coordinate 245,595,335 downwards.
GTGGTTCGCCTTGGTGTGAAAGAACTCGGTATTTAGCTTTGTACCGGAAAAAGATTAAGCGGCGTTGTGAAGGCTTCTCCGCCATAAGGAGATTGGTGTAGTGATTACAAACTCGAGTAGGTGACTCGGGAGTGGAGTAGGGCAAGGAAGGTGTCCTTGTAGCGAACCACTATAAATACTCGCGTTGTGGTTTTGTGCTTCTTACTCTTATCTTTCATTACATATCTTTATATGCTTGTTTATCAACATCCAACGACACAACCAAATAGATTGACATAAGTCGATCTAAATAGTTTAAAGGAAGTTTTAATTGGTAAAACTAATCAACTCCCCTTCTAGTTTTCCACAATTGGTATCGAGCTTCGTTACCAAGTTTCTTGAAGTATCTTGTACTTTAAAAACTTTATACAACCCATAGTTAATTGAAAACTACAAAGAAGGTTTTCATAAAAACAAACACCATGTTTTCTTTTCAAAACTATATGTTTGGATGTTGAGTTGATAACAACATTTTTTTATATATATATATTTTTAATTGCACTAATCTTCCTTGTGATATTGATTAGTCAAAGCTCATACCACCAAGCTTTAGGAGTTTCTTGGTAACAAGAATACCTTCCTTAAGAAGGTATCTTAGGCGTAAAAGAGCGGGAATCGTCTAAGTGACGTTTGTCATTTGTAAAGACATTCCTAAGTGCATTCGAGGTATGACTTTCTACTTATATCTAAATGATACTTGTTTAGTATATAAGTGTTATTTGCTAGGCTTTTATTTGAGTAGATTTTTGTGTTTACACATGATTTACATGTAGCCGTTAGGAAGCTTGTTTCTCACATACGTGTTATTTTTCTCGTCTATAGTCATAGTATGTAGAGCTTATGCTTTATTTCTTCTAATAAAACAAAACACAATTTCAAAATTCCTCCTTCCCTATTAATAAACCCACTCGACGCCCATTTTTCAACCTCACCTTTTCAAATTTTCCAATTTCAAAATTTCCTCTCATTCAAAACTTCATCTTCTTCCTCATTCCATCTCTTCCTAAACCAATAAGATCCGTCATCAACATGGTTTACATCGCACTCGTGCTCATCGCCCTAACACTCATCGCACTTGTGTTCCCTATGTGAAGTTCACATACGGAGACATTTACTTTGTGTTGTTAATCTATATTGGGGTCATTTACCCAATCCTTTGTATCATCCTTAGCATTGAAATGCAATATTATTAATTATCTATTTTATCTAGGATGTTTGTGTTATTATGTGTGTTTCATTTCTTTTGATCTATATGTGTTATATTCTTTCGTGATACATTAGATGTCATTTATGCATGCTAAAAGAAAATGTAGGATAAAACATACTTCATGGTACAATAACCGTAAAACCTATGTTTTTATTAAAAGCGGTTATGTTACTACTGCATCCACGGATCCCGGAAGTTACACTAGCCGGATCCCTTTTGAAAAGGAACCGTGGGATCCGTCCCCTTTGAAAATGTTTTCATGCAAGATTAAAAATCACTATCTTTCTAAAAATTAATAATCCACTAGAACTTCAAAACCATGGGTTAGCTAAATACTAATTGTTAATAGAATATCTAGTAAAAGCGTTAGATTATTATAGGTTGACCATAAACGTCTTCCTTATTAACCCATCACTTCTATAGGTTCAACTATGACGCATGAATACGAGTTTGATTTTTCACTCACTAGCGTCTACACCCGAACATTTCCTTGAGCCCAACACACCGCAATCATGTCCGTGGGTTCAATAATCTCGAAAACCGTCACTTCCATGAAGGACGTATTGTAGACACCTCTCTACAATTCGAATAAGGTATCAATACCTTCTTCCAAGCCATAGGACTAGAATGTCTTCTTGAAATTAACGAGAAGATATGTCCAAGGTTCATAATGGAATTCTTCCGTCAAGTGGAACTCGTTCGTAACGAGGATTGCTCTTTATCTCTTTGGTTTTATATCAAAAACCAAAAATTCACTTTAAGCCTTGGGCATTTTGCTCACATCCTCCAAATTCCAAACCATGGAAAATGTGCCTTCACCGAAGATTGGTCTCTTGATTCTCTCTTCAATTTTCGTGAAGAAAATAGCCATATTGTTCACACATACCCTCTCCGGAAGAATTAACACGCATGATATGCAAACCTCGACCATATTACTCCAATCCAAACATTATCCATACACGGGATATCCGAGAAGAGTATAAGCTTCTTTGCTCTTATTCTTCGTGAAAATGTTTGGAGTCTTAGGGAAATCGAGATATTCTTCACGCTTGTTGTGCTCACATGTTGTCTTGTTTGCTAACACAAAACCATACAATCTCGCCTACTTCTTCGCATGGCGATTGCAAATCTTCAAGGCTCCAAGAATAAACTTATCCCTTATGGAATGTTCTTGACACGCCTATCACAATGTTATGCACTTCCATCCTCAATTTCAAAGTCCGTTGTGCGTGCTTGTGAACAAGATGATGGAACCGCTAACATATCTCTCATGAAGACTTTCTTCATTCATGATTCCACCAACACCCATCAATCACATAATGATCCTCCTAGTGAAGACACTCAAGGAACCTAGAATAGTCAAATAGGATCAATTCTACTCTACTCATTAGTTATCAATGTAATCCTATCTCTTTCATGAAATAACACATCTTACATTTGATATCCTAGTTTTAGAACTCCTTTAAAAAAGCTTGGAATATAATGCCTTTGTCATGATCATTGCATACCTTTAGTAAAGGTTACATCTAGCGATAGACGGATCCCAAATGTTGTACTAAACGGATCCCTACATCTAGGGAACCGTGGGATCCGCAAAAAGAAAATGCAATTGCAAGCATTATATGTCAAACACATCCCTTAGAACACCTCACACTAAGCTAAACATAGTGTCTTAAGATTGATCAAGACTTTATCAAGATATGTTGACCTTTCCTACTCTTTCTAACTCACATAGATCACATTCTAAGGCTTTGTTAGATCTACCATTTCAAATCCATCACTCTTTCGCTCCCAAAACTCACACTTTATTCTTCTTATATGATCTCTCACAACTAGGTTAGAAATCCTTCGATTATGACAATATTGATCATTAATCAATCTCACCTCAAAATTGATCAAAGTTGATCAAATCCTAGTTTTTCCCATCTCATAAACATTAGGATAATTTCCAAAACATAATCCTAAGACACAACCTGATCTCTAGGATCATTTAGTTTCATTTAACTTCAATTGACATCTTTAATGTCATCCTTGCTCATCCATTGGTACTTGTTGAAATGTCCCAAATCCTTCCATAAATAACAATCATTAGCTACACCACTCATTTCCTTCAAACACTTAAGCACCCTTCATTTAAAACACTTGGAGAACTGAAACACTCAAAGTGATGTAGGTCTAGGATCTTAGAAACATCATTTCCACTCTTTCATAAATCTGGCGAACCGGATCCCTAGAACTAGCCTAGACGGATCCCTCCGAGAAGGGAACCGTGGGATCCGGATGATGCCTATGACAAATCTGGTAAAACAATCATTTCAACTCATCTTCCTAATTCAAACACTCCATCTCATTTTAAATGAGTTCCTTGAACAACACAACCTCTCGTAGTTGACTCTTGTGCATGCTAATCATCACATTCAATGAATCTTAGTGGCTTAAGGCTTAAATGCACTTTCCAAATCTCTTGATTTATAAACCACCTTGTTAGGATCTCCATAGTCATCACTCTCATCCTAACTTTCGCTTTTGCTATCCTTCAAAACATCTCATCATGAGAAAACCCCGAGTAACAACCTATCCACCAAAGAACCACCCATCAAAGGGCTCGTGTTGTACATTTAAATCTCTTCAACCGAATCATCTCCGGTCAAACCAACAAACCTTCATCATCCAATCAAACCAATTCCTAGAAGGTTAGTACCCACAAAATTACCTATGCCAAACACCACCATACCTCCTAGGCCAAACAATATCATCTCTACTAAACCATCACCATTGGTTCCTAGAGCTATCTCGTTTACATCCCCACAATCATCACCTCACCTCTACAACTTAGAGGACTTGCCACCTAGGCCGTCTCATCCGCTTCACGACAACATTCTCCTCATTAGGAGGAACAATGATTCAAAATCAAGGTGTTGAGTCAACACTTGCTCGGCTTCCTTTTCGCGTTTCCATCATATAATCCCATTTGGATTATAAGAAATCACCAAAGTCAAACACCGACCTTATGGAAGTTGACACATCTTTACCACTATTATCATTCTTGATCAAGCATTCCTAAATGGACCTCCACCAATCCTCCATCATTCGAGGCTCCTCAAACCACTTCAATTGATCCTTTGAATCTAGCCACTTCATTTCATCCACCACCACTACCTAGCCATGACAAAGATTGCTAGCATTGTCAACATGTTGAAAGTTTGATACATGAAGTGCGAGAAGACCAACGTTTCATGTTCTATCATCTCCTCGAGCGTTTCGACGAGATTAAACCTAAACATAACTTGAGCTAGAGGATTATAGTGGTGTCTAAGCTTCTAGCGTTAGTTGGTCTAAGAAATTCCTAGTTATGTATTGTCTATTTTCTTATTTTTGAGTCATGTATATCATAACTCTTGTTTTATTAAATGGAATTACATGCTACTTGTTATTTCATTGAGCATATGATTACTTTGTACTCATATCTCATTTGTGTGATAACATTACTTGTTATATCACCTTTGCGATTTTAGTCATCGACGGACGGATCCTCGATGTATTTCAGACGGATCCCTACTAAAAGGGAACCGTGGGATCCGTGAAGTCGAATGTTTTTCTTTATCACATTTGCCGGAAATTGTGAATTATACTTGTTTTCTAACCCTTGTTTTGCGCTTTTCAATTAACACATAAAGTATTTGACATCCTAAAGCTAGGGGAGCTTGGTGTCAAAACAATACGTTAAAATTACTTGCAACATTTGATTTAAATTTCATGACTTCCGTTGCAAATATTGCAATCATCTAGGGAGCACACCGTCACATAGACGTAATCCTTTGCATAAGTTAGTTGCAAATGAACTAGATTAGAATTAGTTTCTTGGCGCCTTACTTAGGGGTGGACTCGTCAAGGGGAGTAACGACGAGATCCTTTCCCGTTACTTGCTCTCTATTTTTTCCTTTCACATGTTTTTCTTAAAAGCGATGTGTCGCTCTCTTTCAAACACTTTTGTTTCGACAAAAGGGGAGAAGAAAGTAAAACCACAAATTCAAAATTTTACAATTTTAGCTTTTCCTTAAAATAATTTTATGTTTTGTCATCAACAAAAGGGAGATTGTTAATACAAATAAGCCGTAAAAACGTTTATTTATATTTCACGATCTTCTAATGTTTTGTCGATAACAAAAGTAAAGTCATATTAACGAAACAAATAAAATACGTAAATGGTTTGAACTAATAGTTTTATAACACACTTACGCTTTCACATAAAACATTATAACAAGATTAAGTGATTTTATATTTTAGATACACATGTACAACAACTAGTGTTTACATATTGGCTTAACAAGTTTAAGTAACTCTATGAGTTAGATACATATGTACAACAACTAGTGTTTACATATTGAGTTAATACATACTTATATTAAGTACACTAAAATGGGTAAAACAAGTATATACTAAAATGGGTAAAAGCAAGTATATACTAAATAGATAAAAACTAGCAAATGGTTTTGACCCATAACCCATGGTTTTATATATACCACTTACACAAGTTCAATGTATCTTTAAGGTACATTGTATCTAGATTGAAAACCATGGATCAACCCATAACCCATGACCCACAACCCAAAATACCCATGGGCAAGAGGAGCGGACCACGGATCCCTAGCTTTGTGCTAGCGGATCCCAGTGGAAGGATCCGTGGGATCCGGGGAAACGATGGGTTTTTCCTCTATAAATAGTGAGCCATTTCTTCATTATATCTCACCCTCTCCAACATACTTCTCCCGAAGTTAAATCTCACTAACCATAGATCCAAGAGATCTATGTTTGTAGTTTTGTTTTGTGTGATCTTTTAGGTTCCTCTTAAAGGGAAGATCACCACCTTTGAAGTCGAGCAAGCTCAAGTCCATGAGTTGCCAAGCTTCCTCATCATCAAGGCTATTGAAGTCCTCTTGTTGATGATCCCTTTCTTTCTTCAAAGAAGCGTAGTGTTAAAGAAATTAGTGAAAGATGTCTAAAGTGTCAAGACAAAGATATTAGTGAAGGGTATCTATCGTCTATAAGATAAGTACTTGTGGTATGTGCTTAGAAGTCAAGACAAGAAGCATTAGTGAAAGGTGCTTAGAAGTGAAGACACAAGACATTAGTGAAAGGTGTCTTGTAGATCTAATCAAAGGCATTAGTGAAAGGTGCCTTAGATGTACATTCGATATGGTGTGTTTCGATGTACTAGATAGACTAGCATTAGATCCAAGGATATTGATGTCCTTGATGATGTTGTAAAGGAGTAGATCTCCTTTGGGATTAGTCTTTGGTGTAGTGTGGTAGTAGTTCCTCCATTGCAATGGAACTAGGTACTTAGCCTAGTACCTAATAAAGGGTAGGCGACGTTGTGAAGGTGTAGTTCACCTAAGGTGTGAAAGAACTTCGTGGTTAGCCTAGCACCGAGTATAAAGGGTAGGCAACGTTGTGTTAGGTGTGGTTCATTTTGGTGTGAAAGAACTCGGTATTTAGCTTTGTCACCGAAAAAGATTAGCGACGTTGTGAAGGCTTCTCCGCCATAAGGAGATTGGTGTAGTGATTACAAACTCTCGAGTAGGTGACTCGGGGAGTGGAGTAGGTAAGGAAGGTGTCCTTGTAGCAGAACCACTATAAATACTCGCGTTGTGGTTTTGTGCTTCTTACTCTTATCTTTTCATTACATATCTTTGTATGCTTGTTTATCAACATCCAACACACACAACCAAATAGATTGACATAAGTCGATCTAAATAGTTTAAAAGGAAGTTTTAATTGGTAAAACTATTCAACCCCCCCTTCTAGTTTTCCACATACCCAAAAAAAACATGCTTTGTGTGACTAAATGTTACAAAAGGCCACACAAACATAAAATCCAAGTGGCCATTGGATGATCAATAGTCACACAAAAGACATATTTCTTCACCTTAAACACCATATGGTCACACTTATTAACACTTTTGGCCACTTTATGCTTAATTGTATGTGACTAAATAACCAAAAGAAACATGCTTTGTGTGAATAAATGTTAGAAAAGGCCACACAAACATAAAATTCATGTGGCCATTGGATTATCAATAGTCACACAAAAAACTATTATGTTTTTCATAAACAGAACTAACTACGAATACTAAACAGACTTATCTTATTTCTCGCGGACTTAACCTTGTCTTGGCAGCCTTAACCACTAAAACTAACCTACCGGACTTAACTTTGTCTTGCGGCTTTAACCACTAAAGTTTTCGTTTATAAGTAGACCACAACACAAAATATATATTTTTTTGGTGCAAAGATGAACTTGTATTAATCAAGGAAACTTTGTAAAATGAAAAATCAACACACACTGATATGGACAAGTCCCATATCAAGTTGCATACTAGGCAACTCTATTCAATATCGATATATCATTTTTATAAGTCCGATAACAAAAACAAAGCGCCCATATCATACAACCATGGATGATGATGACCAAGACAAAACCATCACAAAGAACACCTTTTAATGCACCAATATGAACCATACACTTCCGGATAGGGGCTATACCAAGTAGTTTACATTCCATCTCATGAATGGCTTCAACTACTTGGGAACACACACCCTAAATGAAGCCAACCAAATCCTACACAATCCTAAAATGCTTTTATAAGCGTGTCTACCAATAACAACCGATAACGCTCGAATTACGTTTTAGAACATGCTAAATCTGGAATTATAAGCGGATTACGGAAGACATCGAAGCTTGGTCGTCGATGACAAAGTCAACAAGATTGAATCGACCATTTTGTTTCGTTCCCACCGACACTCCTCAACAATCTTTCTCCATATGGCGTTTATGGTAACGTGGTTCTTGCTTCTAGGCCTATCGCGTGGTGTTGCATTCACGCTCACATAAAACTCCATGTCTTCTCGGTATCTCAAAGAATGCGTTATGGTACTTCCACATGTGATTTCGCAGTAAACTTATGTGGTATGTTCTGCATTAAAAGAACAATGTAGTATGCTAATCAAAAGTATGTCCATGTGTTGAAGCATATATTAGTTTTTATGAAGCGATAATGACTAAAATGGTCCGATTTGTATCATTACTTACCAAACGACTCTGTCTGTGACATATGCAAGGATGGGCGTAAAAACAATCCCTTTCACTTTCATGCTCTATACATTCGTTCCATGCACATATGTGTTTCATACGCTCATCGCAATTGGAATTTAATAAAATGGTAATTAATAATTTAAAAGCTATTATATGGAAAGGTTTATTTTTAAAATAAAATCATAGATTATGTCTACACTTTGATTAACATACCTTCATCTACGGGTTTCTCATGAACGGTCTTGTACGATTCAACTCCATACGTTGCACAAGTTCGAACGCATCATCAATCCATTTTCAAAAATGGCATCGGGGAAAGAGTATTGTTTAGGATATTTGTGAAAAAAACTCTTGTGCCAACAAAGTGTTTTCATCATGAACCAATACATTCCATCCGTGCCCACCAAACTCATGCACGTGTTCATTTTCCTCCAAAGATTTCAATTTGACGGTGAGTGATAGTCACTACGGGCACGCCAAAGAACAAGAACGTCAAATTGGTTATTGTCGATGTTGTCCCGAAATTGCAAGGAATGACCTACGTAATGTTTAGTTTAAAGAAAACATTAGCGGGTCAAACAATTAAAATAATCCCATTTTCAACAAACTTATACAATGTATTGATTAACATTTTTCTTACGAGAGGTTGTGCAGATATTCATCCAACGTAACGTGCACCTCGTTGTCGTAACCTGAAGAGCCGATCGTATCCGTGGCATTCGTGGCTGCATCGTTGTACCGTTACATAATAACGATCTTCTTCCCGACGAATGAAATGGAATGTGGCCACATTGATGTATTGGCTTTGATCAATAAAAGCTTGCCACTCGGACCCTTGCAAAGTAATGCGTTCCAAGAACCTTATGTTTGGTTCCCCTATTGTGGATTAGGTATATCCGGTAGCTTCTTGGGGTACAATGTTTGATAAACAAAGCGTGAAGCATCTTAAATTTAAAAAGTAAGCACGATATCAATTTGATGGTTACATTGATAAATTTATAACCTTAAGTAAGCATTTTAAGTACAACTTACCCGCAATGTCCTAATGTTTGTCCGGTTTGCCTCCACCAACAATTGGATGCTCATTCTATTTTAAAACCACAATCGCCTTAATGGTCAATAAGGTTATCACATATGCATAACATTCAACTAATACAAGTCTTAGATGATCAATACATCTTTATCATTAAGGTGTCAAACAAAATATGATTGAAGATGTACTACTACATATTTAACTATGTTTCAAAAACCAATAATCATATAGTCCTTTTAGAGTAAAATCGTATTTTTTACGTTTATTCATCTTACCCCATACGCTTGTTAAAATCTAGTAAGAAATCCATAATCTACCCAACATACCATACGCCATTGCTTCATCCAATGTTTAAACCTAAGCTCGATAATTAATTACATAAGGTGTAGTGCTTTACCAAATCATATAAAAGCTATACTAACCTAGATTAAACATATGTTTACAAGTTGTCTAATTAGCTATTTAACAAATAGTCGCTACGTTTTCCACAATCCATATATCCATGATTTTTTTTATTCAAATCATCCTATATTTACATGTCACACAATATTCTAAAGAATCAAATCGCATATAGTTCTAATAAAGCGGTACATTACATTATGATCAAAGGATACTATATTCTTTAGGATATGTTAAACATTGTTGAAAAATTACCAAACATGCATTTGTATCCATCAACATATCGAAACATGCATATCAATCACTTTACATTTGCGCTTCATGGTTAAAAAAAAAAAAAAAAAATCAATGTGTAACATTACCCGATGATGCGGTTGTTGTGTTGAAGAAGATAGACTTGAATATTTTGCTTTGACTATGTGATTAAGTGTAGCCGTAATATGTCACGGTTCTCAAACCGCAATGATTACTATTAATTAAGGAAGGATTTTTGTTTTATTTTTAGCTTGTATTATGGGAGCATTGCATATATACCCACTAAAACTCAAAAGTTGCATATTTCTCCATAATACAAGTTTTAATGCATGATGTACAATGCAACTTAAGCATGTTTTGGGTATATATGCAAATATGTAAATTTTACACAACAATTACGTACCAAAACGGTACATTTGAAAAGTACGCAACTATTTTATGACCTAAACCCTTGATTAAATACGTACAAAATATTTGGTAGAATCACCTTAAAAATTAAGTACCTTAACATACAAATAAATAATATTACATTAACATACGCGATATCGTAACTTCTATAAATAAATACATATGTCGAATACAATATTGGTTAATCGAATATACAATGTAGCTATTGAATCACCGCCATGCATCAACGTTTGCAATGTTTTTGTACGATGTTTCCGTCCTTGAATGTCACGCTCACTGTGATGATAAAAACACAATGGAATCCAAGTAACAAAAAGGTTAAACGTTGTAATAAAGTATATAATTGTAGGTACTTTTAAATAAGAAACATACTATTCAATAACTTAGCACTACCAAGATTAACTTAGCACCGACATTAACTTAGCACCGCCAAGATAACTTCTTCCGCCCATTCTTATTCGATGTCAAATTCCACCCCATTCTACTACGACTATATACACAGATGCTTAACATCTTCGAGCCAATCATGATTCATTGGGACGGGTGTATGATAGGGACCAATGATTATATATAGCTTCTAATGTAAACTATATATACACGTGACGCCAACGGACGCCCACAATGAAACATGATTGACACAAGAAATTTACCAACTTCATTAAAGTACAAGGTTGTGATAATATTATGCATATAAAATAAAACGGTCACAAACATGCGACATAATCGTCTATACATTGCTATAAACCAGGTCAAGATATGGGCAATCTCAAGTTTAAAACTACCGTCATAATTGATCAAAGCGTTGATGGTCATGGTAAGCAACAACACAGCCTCTATCAAAGTAAGACACCTATGTTATAAGCAAGCAAGTGGAGATACTTAGTACTTTGAGCGTCCACTGAAATCCCATTGCCATGTCTATGAAATGGCTGCAAAGATTTGCACTAAACCTATTGCTATGATAAAGACATAGGAATGGGTTTTCGAGGAAGCTCAAAGTACCAAAGGTATGCCGAATAAATAATTATCGATTCTACAAAAGTTAATTTTACAGATGAAAAGACAAAAAGCCTATCCAATGATGAAAAGACTTTTAAGTGCAATGGTTAAAATTTTAATGTTGAAACTAGGGAATAAGATCTTGTATACAGCAACCCATCTACCATACGATCAAAAAATTTTGACTCATTTTTGCACATAATAGTGAGGCTCAGATCTGTATAAATCAATAGTTTCAAAACATCGATATAACCGCCATGGTCGCAATAGTATAAAATATAGAATTGCCACGCCAAGACACGAAGTATCACATCATTTGCATGATTTAATAAGATACTTGTCATCACACCTCATACACACCGACACCTCATAATTATAGTTTTGCTAGATTGTTAAAAAAGTTAAGGAACAATATGATATAGTTGCGATTCAAGCGGAAGTTGAACATACCAATGTGGCGCGTTACTTTGTAGATTTGTATGGAATTTCAACTTAGTGAACCCTTCGAATCCCTACGGTACCTTTTGTCGTTTCAACTCCCTTTGAGCAAAGGCCCGCACCGGGCGATTTGCTAGATTGTTGAAAAACAAAGGCACCGTTTGGGAATTTAGAATGGGTAACTATGCTTGAAATTCCCTACTCATCTGCAAAAACGCGTTATTTGGTACGCTCAACTTCCTTTGAATCGCAACTATATCATATTGATCATAACTTTTTAACAATCTAGCAAAAGTCTATAACAAGTATATCGACTCATATAAACTACCAAACCGTGTGCGGTGTGATATGCATTAGCAAGGCTCGAGATCCAGTAAAAGGTTGGATAAACACCGAACATCGGGATATAACCGCCACGGCTGCAAAATAATGTAATAAAATTGCCATGCCAACATACGGTAAATCACATCATTTGCATATCAAATAAGATAATCGTCATCACAGCCTCTTGCATATCACAAATAAACACATGTGGCCCAAAATAAACCAACTCCCTTTGAGCAAAGGCCTGCACCAGGCGATTTGCTAGATTGTTGAAAAACAAAAGGAGTCAGATGGGCCGAGAAGGGTTAATAATTTTTTGAAATGATAATTATAGTTTTGCTAGATTGTTTAAAAAGTTAAGGAACAATATGATATAGTTGCGATTCAAAAGGAAGTTGAACATACCTCTATCACATCATCGATTGATTTATTAAGATATATCATCACGCCTCTATCAAAGTAAGACACTTATGAACAAAATAGAGTTTATACATGCAAAGGAAATGGTCAAAAAGTTAAATGTCAATATGTTATAAGCAAGCAAGTGGAGCGACTTGGTACTTTGAGCGTCCACTGAAATCCCATTGCCATGTCTCACGAAATGGTCGCAAAGATTTGCACCAAACCTTGCTATGACAAAGTGACATAGGAATGGGTTTTCGAGGAAGCTCAAAGTACCAAGTGTAAATAATTATCGATTCTACGAAGTGTATGTGTTGAATGGGATAATGAAGGAGTGTGGCTGCCATGAACAATACACACTATATCATTATCGCAATCAACACACCTCATAAAGAAACACAATCAAACCCTTTACGAGATCCCTATTGGTCCTTTTGTCGTTTCAACTCCTTTGTGCAATTGCTCGCACTGTGCAAATTGCTAGATTGTTGAAAAACAAAGGAACGATGGGAACTTCGTAAAGGGTTTGATTGTGTATTTAAGATCATAAAAAGTGTTTTCCTAAAAAGAAGCATAGTTAACCCTTCCGAGTCCCCATACATTAACATTTAACTATGCTTTTTATATTTACTAAACTGCATACCTTATTGACTATTATGCGATCACAACAACAACAACAACAAACAAAAGGCAATAGCGTAGTGCGAAAGGATAAAGAAAGCATACGACAAAACCAAAAGGCAATAGCGTAGTAAAAGAAAGCAAGCAAACAAGCAAACAGGCATACAGAAAAAGAAACACGCACAAGCACGCCAGAATACGCAAATAGCAAAGCGCAACAGACATAAAACCAAAAAGCCTGACACACCAAAAGCGAGCCAACAAAAGGGGCAACACAGAAAATCAAAGTAGCACACGAGGCATAAAGCTAAGGCAAAATACACGAAGCACCAAAAGACCGAACGCAGGGAGCAAGACAAAGCAGGCAAACCTAAGGGAGCAACAACAGAGCAACGTAAACCACGCACGGGGCCTAAGACTATGGCAAAGCAAAAAAGAGGCCACAAAACGAAACACGCAAGGAGGAAAAAGGGGACACCTAAAAGCCAACCTAGCACCACTACCCGCAAATCTCATTCTTCGTGTCTACTAATCTCATTCTTCGTGTCTCATTCTTCACGTACCCATACCGCATGTATAACACGTAATCGTTATTACCTCAACTAATGATCCATAAATCATCAAACAACTACTTTTCCTATGCAAATGACTAATACGACTAACATCCTAAACTAACATAACACAATATCATCTATAAATCAATAAACATCCTAAACTAACAAACTAGCGATGAAATTATAACATTTATACGAGATATTAGGCTCAATAGGAAGAGAATCAAGCCCTTTATAATAGCCCTCAAGAGTATTTCATTTACTAACATTTATTTTCATTGATTTTGCGTTTGATTGAAAACCCTAAATCCGCTATTAATTAGAATCTAACTGTGTGTTTTGACCGAGTGTAAGAGCGATAAATGTGTGAAATACTGAAAGTCAAACACACACTACTTGACCATTTTCTAATAAAAGTAAATAAATAAATAAAACTAACTTATTTCTTCAAGTTAATAAAGCATTAAAACCTAAAATTAACCATTGTACTGATCATTGATCATTGATCATTGATCATTTACATATAATTACTTATATAAACAAAGTAGCAGTTAATAGCAAGCATCCATACAACCATCAACAATACATCATCAAAACACAAAAAAAAAACTTCCAAAGCTTCCTATGCTCCATCTTCAGACTCATCAACTTCATCCAAATCTTCCAAGAACTCCTCCTTCTCCGACAGATCCGGCGACATAGCACCAAAAGTCGAGCCAAGAAATCAATCTTCCTTCAATCCTTCAATTGTATCTCACGAAGGCAAACTCACCGCTTGTTGCAACATCATTAAAACGAGTAAACAATCTACCACCTCATCGATTGTCTATTCTTTTTGGCAACAGCTTCCTCGAATCGTCGCTCTTCTCCCATCCGCTCGATCAACGTTTTCTCCTCTGCTATGTCTTGCAATATCAACAACACGAAGCATCGCGAGCTTGCGGATTCGATGGCGGCTTTCATTTCATCGATATTAGGTGTGGAAGACATTTTGTGTGTTTAGGGTAAAATTATTGATAGTTGTGTTTTAGGGTTAAAATGATTGATACTTGTGTGTTGATTTTATGGTTAGGTAAGTATACATAATTACAATGTACCTCACAATTTGCACAAATAATCACAAAAAAACACTTAAGAGGCACTGGAAAATTTATTTTGGGTGTTACTGTAGCCCCTTCATATTCTTCCATGCATAAATGTGATATGCAATAGTTCAAAAAAAAGAAAAAAGTGATATGCAGGAGGAGTATTTAGGAAGATATCTAATATTGCAATTTAAACCCTTCATTTTTTCATTAGATCTAAACCAGCCCCTATATACTAGGGGTGTTCACGGGTCGGTTCGGCTCGGTTCGGTTAGAGATTTTAACTATCCATCAGGGGGCGGGTAGTTCATTCTACTATCCAAAACCAAACCGTACTAGGCGGGTAACCGGACATGCAGGTATCCGAAATGAGCGGTTACCCGCGGTTCGGGTCACGGTTAACCATTCAAAAAAATTTATCGAATCGAATCGGACGAACAATAACATAAATTAGAACGTAATATGTCATTTTAATAAAATTAAATAACACTAAAGATATTAGAATAATAGTAATGTTGTTGTGTCGCAATAGCAACATTCAAATTACAATATCTAACAAAATAACTAATACTAATTATTTGACGTTTATAAATTACGATCACATTAATCATATGTAATCCATGGACGTTAGTAAATGATCAAATTAGATAAGTAAAAATGCATTATGAACCGTGATAAGCGGGTTTTTTGGTTTCGGGTTTTCTCGATTTCGCTTTCTTGCTTATCGGTTTTAGCGGTTATCGGATTTGCTCAACTTCTTAAAATTTATGTCAACTGTAATACATCGACCAAAATCAAAGTTAGTCATCTTTACAATGTAGCACATTGACAAAAATCAAAGTTAGTCATCATTACTATGTAGTCATATCTACAGTAGAACTGAAGAAGACTAATCTTGCTTTATAGACACGCAAACAATGAATGGTGGTTATTAATTTGCGAACCATGCATATTTGCATAACAAAACCCACGTAAACATTACCCGACAAGGTTACAACAACATTACGCAACAAGAATTGTCGACACAATAGGATGTCGACACATATGACAACATCAATTGCAATACCTACATGTAACTACTTGTATACAATATTACGTAAATTGTCGACACAATAGGATGCCGCACATATGTTTAGCCATACTATATGAGTTAGGGGTTGTTTACTTTTGAATACTTTTTTCGTCCGTGTATACACGCTTATACACACATTCGCACGCTTATACACGCTTTTGTCTGCTTTAATACGCTTTGCACGCCTTTGTCCCATTTAACTGCTTTTATACGCTTCCGGTTTTGTTTACGCTTTTTCGTCCGTGTTTACACGCCGCTAGTTTTTCATAGTTTTAATCCGCTTGAAAAGTTTTAGTCTGCTTTTACATACTAACATACATTTTCAAACGTTTCATACATTTTCATATGTTTTACATATGTTTTCGTCCATTTTCGTCCGATTTACCCGTTCTCATCCGCTTTTACCCATTTCGTATGTTTTAAGAATTTTTCAACCGCTTTTGAACGGTTTTCTTACACTTTTACACAGATTCGCACGCTTTTACTCGCTTTTGTCTGCTTTTAATATGTTTTGGTCCGTTTTCTTACGTCTTTGTCCCTTTTAATCGCTTTTATATCGTTCCGCTTTTGTTTCTCGGTTTTCGCCTGTGTTTGCACGTTACCGGTTTTTTCATCTTTAGTCCGTTTGTATAACTTTTACACACATTCGGCCGATTCATTTGCTTTTGCACGCCGTCCCATTTACCCCGCTTTCATCCGCCACGTTTTCTTGTTTTAATACGCTTTGGTCCGTTTTTTACTTCTTTGTCCCTTTTAATCGCTTTTATACGCCCGCTTTTGTTCTTGGTTTTCGCCGTGTTTGCATGTTTTACCGGTTTTTCCTCTTTAGTCCGTTTGTATAACTTTTTACACACATTCGCCGATTGCAATCTGCTTTGCACGTTTTGTCCCATTTACCCGCTTTCATCCGCTTACCCATTTTCGTATGTTTTTAAGAATTTTTCAACCGCTTTTCAAAGGTTTTCTTACACTTTTACACGTTATTCGCACGCTTATACACCTTTTCGCCTCTGCTTTTAATACGCTTTGGTCCGCTTTCTTACGTCTTTGTCCCTTTAATCGCTTTTATATCGCTCCGCTTTTTGTTTACCGTTTTCGCGGTGTTTGCACATTTTACCGGTTTTTTCATCTTTTAGTCTGCTTTGTATAACTTTTTACACATTCGGCCGATTAAATTGCTTTGCACGTTTTCGTCCCATTTACCCGTTTTCATCCGCTTTTACCCATTTTCGTATGTTTTAAGAATTTTTCAACCGCTTAAAGGTTTTCTTACACTTTACACGTATTCGCACGCTTATACACGTTTTCTTCATTTTAATACGTTTTGGTCTGCTTTTTCTTACGCCTTTGTCCCTTTTAATCGGTTTTATACGCCCCGCTTTTGTTTACGTGTTTTCGTCCGTGTTTGCACGCTTTAGCCGGTTTTTTCATCTTTTAGTCCGTTTGTATAACTTTTTACACACATTCGGCCGCTTCCAATTTGCTTTTGCACGTTTGTCCCATTTACTCAAACATTATGTTTGTAGGTTGCTAATTATGGAAGCCATGGCTTAAAATCTAAATAATTTTGTGTCAACTCAAGAAGCGAACTTAATTATCCATTTTCGGTTTAAAACCATATGTGTCAACCCAAGAATCAAGCTTAATTTCGGGTCAGCCCAAGAAGCGAACTTAATTCATAATCGGTTTTCGGTTCGCTTTGGTTTAATTATAGTTCGGTTCGTTTCGGTTTTCGTGTTGACCAAAATAAAAATATAACCGATTTAACAAAACAAAACCCGATAAACGAACGGATCAACACCCCTAATTTATAGTCATAGTTTAAAAGAAGGAGGACTTAGTTTGCCATTTTTAAACATTAGGTCCTTAGAGATTGGTGTATCTTAGGGATGACATGAGGTCATGAGGTCTAAGTCGCAGGGTTAACCGATCTCATTGCTCAATCTTAGAGGAAATCGATACCAAAGAAGAACAAATTCAAAGCGATGAATGGTTGAAGGGTTTCGCTATGGAATGGGATGTTTTCTTTGCTCTAGTGTCATCTGTTTATGTCTAATGTCTAATGTCTTGGTTTAATGGGATGGTATGTAGATATATTAACAATGGAATATGTATGGATCTTTTAATGGTTTATCCATACGAATGCTAATTATGTTTGTTAATATAAGTAATGTGTTCGCTAGTTTGTTTCATCTTTTTTCATGTTGTTTTGAATTTAGGAATTGGTTGTGGTGTTTAAGTTCATATTCGCACTAGTATAATGTATTATTGTAGGATTAGGATGTTTAATTTTCGATTGTTGTCAATTTTTTATGACTGATTATGAAGTTTAGAACTGGGCGCTTTGTTCATGACAATTATTTTTGATTGAACCACAATATTTAGGGTGTTTTTGTTGTTGTTTTTGCTTTAAGTTAATTGCATTTACATGTTTTCTTGATTTTTTTGACTACTTGAGGATGTTCGAGCTTATCTAATTGCTTATAAATAGCTTATTTATAGCCTTAAAGTAAGGTCTTAGGGTCGCTTGATGTATCGCCAGCTTCTTGGTTTGATTTGCCTATTTTTGTGCTTAATTGTTTATCCGAACCGCTTATTAGTTATAGTTGCTAATTAGTTGCTTTAAGTCTATTTTAGCTTTTGATTGTTCATTTGTATGCGCCATGTGGTGATTTTAGTGTATCTGCAGCTATATGTGTCTTTGACACACCCGTTTGAAGTAATATGAGTGTTTGGGATCAGAGGTAAGCACCATTTCATCGAGGTGTTTTTGGTTTCAAAATTGTTTGATTTGGAGCCACATTTTAAAATTATCAAATTTGGACCCAAATTTTAGCCAAAATTTTAAAATTACTTTGGAAATTATGGTTTCCTTAATTGAAAAGCGCCCCATCATTAGCCCTATTTTACTCCAATAAATCGGGGCTTCAAGCAAAACAACCGTAACTTCAATTTTACACCATTATTTACCAATTAAGTTTACTAATTTTCTTTAACACATTACTTGACGAATCATGTCAACGCAAATCAATTATCCGGATGATTTGGTTTATTCTCGATCGTGAAATTGAAAACACTTTAGAATATGAATCGAGACATATTCGGATGAGGGTGAGGATGCTTTGAAACAACCATTCAAATGCGAATGTTGTTAAGAGGGCATAACTAGGTTAGCTAAGTTTCGCAGGAATATGGAAAACAGACGGAATAAAGGTCGGTGTAACCTTCGATGCCTTTGGATAGGTTATCGTGAAAAATAGAGCATTGTTTTCGAGTTTTTGGGTGATTTGGTTCGTGAGCATATAGGTGTCGAGATTCTAACCCGGAGGAAGGTTGATTCGAAGCAAGAGATAAAATGTGGGACGAAATCATGGTACATATACTTTTTTAACTAGTAGTGGCTTGGTTGTCGAGATACAAGGTGTTAATAAGTTTATCTCTGCATTTACAAGATGTGCAACTAATTAACAACAACTTGTTAATCTTTGCAAATGATATTTTGATGTTGACTTGACAATGAAAGTCGATAATGAATCGCCTTGGTCAACTTCTAAGGAATTTCGAAATGAAATTGATACAAAACTACATATTTCCCAACCAAAATACCCTTTCAAAACTAAATGAAGTCCCGCAAAGTATAGTGCAATTATAAAAGCCAAGATTGGGATAATTTTGTAAACTACACACCAATGAGGAATACAAGGTGTTAATTATTCATTTTATTCAAGTTCAAATATCTTTCACCTTTTCATATGTTTCCATATGTATTAGTTGTATACTATCAGCATTACTACATCTAAACGCTGTATGATTTTGTGTTGCAAGGTGAGATCAAGAAAAGCTAAAGTGTCGCGCCCAATTACATTTATGATCATACAATGGGACGAGGTGGATACGCCTGTGTGATAGAAAAAATGGTAACAGAAACATTTGCACATTTGCATTTAATAGCATCATAGTTTTGTTTATATTCGTTTATCTTACATTTGTATGTATTTGATGTTTATAAGATCGAGAGTAAAGAAATTGAACGGATGAAGAACCACCGCGTGTACGCTATGGTTGAAAGGAAGGGTGAAAAATACGGAGAATCTCACGATGATGATATCGATCGGTGGGAGAAAAATTTGTAAGTTTGATCGCAAATTTTATTATTATGTTTGTTTAGTTATAAGTTAATCATCGCTATCAGACATTTAAAACCGTTAGTTATAAGTTAATCACGGTAGTGTTTTAGTTAATATCACATCAGACACTTAAAACTGTTAGTTATAAGTTAATACATGTAGTGTTTTAGTTAATACTTTTAGTTACAAGTTAATACCGGTAGAATTAAATAACCTATTTCCCATATTGTGTGTGCAGAAGAAACGGACAACAAGATCAAACAAGGAATCTTGAAGCTTGATCATGGCACGATGCCATGACGCTTGTATTAGGTAAGGAAAAGGGAGGATATGCGAGAGGTGGGAGGTGGAGTAACCTACAAGAGGTATTTTGATATGCCTCGAATCGACAAGCATTTGATGAAAGAGTGGTGTTACTTCAAAGTGAACTTGATAATGAGAGGCGCCAACGTCAAGAAAAAGATGCGTAATACTGATTTGATGAAACAATTGGTCGCACAAAGGGGCGATTCGATCAACTTCAACTCCATTGATGTAAACGAAGTAAGACATAAGAAAGTAACATTCCATCTTTTTTACCCTTTAAATACTGCTGCAATCTTCTTAAACAATTTATATTTCGTGTCTCCTGTGAACATTAATCTTTTAAATAGCGGTGTTGATGAGGATGTCGGAACACGTGTTGTCGGACGTGAGAAAGTTGCGAGCATTGAGAAGTCTAATGGACTTGAAACTTTGGAAAAGGAAATTCAAATAAGTGTAAGTAATAAATCACCCCCACAGGATTTTGAATTCTACATACATGTATTATTTACCGTGTATTATACATATAGGAAATCTGCAAATCTGTCGCATCTAAGAAATCGACTAGATCAAAACGAAAGGATTCTTCACGTCAACTTTATGGATCACAAGAACAGAGTCTCCATTAACAAGACTACCACAAGTATGTATTTAAACATTTTCATATGTTCTTTAGTTTAATTAATTCGATACATATATACATGCAACAAATTATCTTTTAGGTAATTAAGTGCGAATGTGGCACTTAAAGAAATCAACTATTATTGCGGAGGTACCGTGTACAAAACGATGGAAAACAAATGCTTATAACAAACCACTCCCAAAGGATTGCTACAGAGTGTCTATTGAAAAATCTTTAGTGGATGCAGCGTGCATACGGATGTAGGAAGTAACGGTCTCAAAACAGTTAAGGATGCGGATGTGGTTTTATGCATGGCCAAAGGATCAAGTGGTTTTCGATGAAAAGATACATAGATGCATGTGTTTTATAAACCTACATATATCATTCTTCATATTTAATTCGGTGTTTGATACCGGCTTTTGTTTCCTCATGTAACACCACCAAGTACCATAAACCGATTGGTGAGAACAGAATCGCACCTAAATTACATACTGAGCGCCACGTCTCTAGTCATACCATGCAAAAGGAAGCTAAGAAGATCAAGAGTCAAGTCGTTAAATTATTGAGAATTTTATTATGTACGACATTACAATTTTATATACATTCCAATTTTATTGTATTTGAATATATTTTGAATATATTTTTATATATTAGAATTTGTTTTGATATATATTGATTTCTTATATGTGACTAAAAGATTGATATACTCACAATTATTAACACTTTTTTGTCACAATTTGCTTAATTCGATGCGTGACTAAATGTTAGAAAGCGCCACACAAACATAAAATTAATGTGGCCATTGGATGAGCAATAGTCACACAAAACACACATTTCTTCACTTAAAACACCATATGGTCACACTTATTAACAATTTTGGCCACTTTATGCTTAATTTGTATGTGACTAAATACCCAAAAGAAACATGCTTTATGTGACTAAATGTTAAAAAATGCCACACAAACATAAAATTCATGTGGCCATTGGATGATCAATAGTCACACAAAACACACATTTCTTCACTAAAAACACCATATGGTCACACTTATTAACACTTTTAGCCACTTTATGGTTAATTGCATGTGACTAAATACCCAAAAGAAACATGCTTTGTGTGACTAAATGTTAGAAAAGGCCACACAAACATAAAATTCATGTGGCCATTGGATGAGCAATAGTCACACAAAACACACATTTCTTCACTTAAAACACCATATGGTCACACTTATTAACACTTTTGGCCACTTTATGATTAATTGGATGTGACTAAATACCCAAAGAAACGTGCTTTGTGTGACTAAATGTTAGAAAAGGCCACACAAACATAAAATTCATGTGGCCATTGGATGATCAATAGTCACACAAAACACACATTTCTTCACTTGAAACACCATAGGTCACACTTATTAACAATTTTGGCCACTTTATGATTAATTGTATGTGACTAAATACCCAAAAGAAACATGCTTTGTGTGACTAAATGTTAGAAAATACCACACAAACATAAAATTCAAGTGGCCATTGGATGATCAATAGTCACACAAAACACACATTTCTTCACTTAAAACACCTTATGGTCACACTTATTAACACTTTTAGCCACTTTATGGTTAATTGCATGTGACTAAATACCCAAAAGAAACATGCTTTGTGTGACTAAATGTTAGAAAAGGCCACACAAACATAAAATTCATGTGGCCATTGGATGAGCAATAGTCACACAAAACACACATTTCTTCACTTAAAACACCATATGGTCACACTTATTAACACTTTTGGCCACTTTATGATTAATTGGATGTGACTAAATACCCAAAAGAAACGTGCTTTGTGTGACTAAATGTTAGAAAAGGCCACACAAACATAAAATTCAAGTGGCCATTGGATGATCAATAGTCACACAAAACACACATTTCTTCACTTAAAACACCATATGGTCACACTTATTAACACTTTTAGCCACTTTATGGTTAATTGTATGTGACTAAATACCCAAAACAAACATGATTTGTGTGACTAAATGTTAGAAAAGGCCACACAAACATAAAAATCATGTGGCCATTGGATGATCAATAGTCACACAAAAGACACCTTTCTTCACTTGAAACACCATATGGTCACACTTATTAACACTTTTAGCCAGTTTATGATTAATTGTATGTGACTAAATACCCAAAACAAACATGCTTTGTGTGACTAAATGTTAGAAAAGGCCACACAAACATAAAATTCAAGTGGCCATTGGATGATCAATAGTCACACAAAAGACATATTTCTTCACCTTAAACAACATATGGTCACACATATTAACACTTTTTGCCACTTTATGCTTAATTGTATGTGACTAAATACCCAAAACAAACATGCTTTGTGTGACTATACAGTGTTTATGGTCACTAATACGGATTAATCCAACAAAATTTGTACCTAATTAGTCACACATGTTACGGTTTTGGTTACTCTTTTGCAATAGAGACTAAAAAAAAAGTCAAACACGTAACCATAGGGTACCTATGGTCGCGCGACCTTTAGTCACACACGGCCGAAAAAACATGTGTGACTATATGTATATCGTCACACATATTCGGTGTGGCCAAATCCACTTTTTGTTCTAGTGTGATGTCGCCATCGTCATTATAGTTGAGCAAGTGGAATAAGAAAACAATCAACAGTAGCGCGGTTACTTGATGATTAAGCGCATGGAAAAAGAATGAAGCATGTTGACGAGAATGGTCATAAATAAGAAGATTTCTCTTCTTCAGAAGATAAAGCGCACTGAACCGTACACTTTTCTTTTTTTAGAGTACGAGGCTTGAACTGTTGTGTTCAAACGTCATAAGAAGATTTCTCTTCTTCTGAAGATAAAGCGCACTGAAAAGTACACTTTTCTTTTCTTTAGAGAACGAGGCATGAACTGTTGTGTTCATACGTCATAATCTCTCTCTTTTCATCATCTCTTGGCAAAACATGTAAATATCACCATTATCATTCAGTAGGCTCTTTGTAGTGACAGATGATGGAGAAAACCCAATATAATGAATTTGACCCTGAAGTAAACCACCCAGAACTCGTAACTTAAACTTGCACATATGTAACAAAGAGCGGTGCCGATTTCCATTAGCATCTCTAAGTACTCTCTATGTACTCTATACTCTTCAACCAACCAACCATCAAGTATAAGACGTACATTACCTCTTGAAAATCCACAATTGAATGTGATACTGAGCACTACAGTGTAACTCCTTAAAGTGATAGTTATTTTGTAGTGGTAAGAGCCTAATTTCCCCAAGTGGTAAAAGAAAAGGTAAAAGACACCCAACAATAACTAGATTTCCAAGTCTTCGTTTTTAATAATAAGCTCGAACAAGGATCATGAAGAATCTTCATCCAACCATCCCCGATACCTTCAGATACTAAGTACACTCGCCCGTGATATTTCACTTCAACCTCAAATAGATAATACTTAATTAACCCCGTTGTCACATCTTCTGGTTAAAAGCTCAACTCTAGCCTTCTTTGACGTTTTAAGTGAACTATGATAATGGTATTCATCCCGATCATGGTAAAAATCACATCACCCCGTAAAACCATGTAATAACCAAACTGCCATGACGATATTCCAAACACACATCCAATTCATGAAATACACCCTTTTATCCCTTCTTCAAAATAGAAACCGTAGCACCAGCATCAGATAAGATCCAGAAATACAATTTCTATTCTCCAAGATGGTTCCATCATTACAGGATTTTACAACTCTATGGTTTAAACAGAGAAATGATTTCTTTCACAGGATTTTACAAAACCAAGAATAAACCGTAAGATAGATCCGGAAATGCACTTTAATTACCAGGATGTTTCCATTGTCACGGGATTTTACAAGTCTATGATTTAAACCGAGAAATAGTTTCTTTCGCGGGATTTTACAAAACCAAGACTAAACCGTAAACAATGTCAGTTTGAATAAGTTATGACAACTTTGATTTTGGTGAATATTTGTTTTAGGGGAACATGCAGTGGTTCATCAACGGTTCTTTCACCAACATCAAAAACCATTAAACACTTTGGTAGATACACCATTCACGAATTCTGTCGGCTATTATGGTGACCATAAGGAGAAGTAAACCGGATATGCCAAACTTGATCATGAAGTAAAATTCCCAGATTTGTTACTTAAACTTGTACTAATCCTCGTGAAAAAGAAACGGTGTACCCAATGTAAAAAACCTCTTGACATTCTCAACTGAGTGAGACACCGAAGTGATAGTTACGTTGTGGATTAAGCTAGAAAGAATCACAACCGTAATTAAATAGCCAAGTCTTTATCACACTCTATAAATGCCCAAACAAGTCATCTTCGCGGAAGGGTAGAAAGAAAGAAGACGAAAATAAGTAAACGCGCCTGGAAAACCTCACTTCAATTCCAAATAAGAGATACCGTCCAAACAACCCCGTAGTCAACATTTTCCAATAAACACTTAAAGCCGTGACAAAATACCCTTTGTGAAAAATGCATAATCCAAAGTATCAAGTCGCATACCACAACACTCTCATCATCATATCAAATCCCATCATCAAAACTCATTGTCACATAATCTCATTATCAGATCTCATAATTCAGTATATCTCATCATCAAATAGTTTCATCAACCCCAATGACTCATACAAACCAGTCTGTAAACTCGGCCCATCAAGAGTTTCACAAGATCCACTTAACCATTTAATCCTGAATCAAATCTTCATTCAACTTATATACTCATAAACAACACAAATCCATGTTTATTGTAAACCACATTAGTCCATGGATGCTCATATTCCGGCTCAATTTAAAAAAAAACGTACATTCAATTCATGAATATTTCTTCCCGGTTCAAAGTCCAATATCACCCGTTTTATGAGCTCAAAAACACATCACATAATGAACATAAAGAGAAATCAGTCGATCCAAAGTACAAAGAAAAACGTGATATAGCATTGTAACAAGTTCTTGAATGAGGCTCAACAAGTCCAATATCACCCGTTTTATGAGCTCAAAAACACATCACACATCACATAATCTCATTTGGTCCAGTCCAATAATGGGAATCCAACAGACTTCATATCCTGTCCAACATGCGGCCCATGTCAAAAATAGTTACTACCCATTAAGGCCCGATCAATGTGTACACAATTACACTTCCCGTCAATAATCACACTACCCTAATAATTCGGGTATATAAAACATACGAAATAGTCATTTAACCCTAAAAATCCTCTCACTAAGGTACGCCTCTTTCCTAACCATTCTTCCACCATCCAAACCCTAAATGCAAACACAGGCGCCTCCATCCAAATATCACTTTTATCAAACCCTAAAAATCATCAGTAAATCACGCCACCATCTCATTCTCAAGTACTCCCAACACAAATCTTCTCTAAACACGAGAATCAAAACACATCAATCCGCCTCCCTCTCACTTGTATATCCTCACCACAGGGTTGGCTAGAGGTTGTCTTAAATCGCCACAGGGATGGTCTTAAGATTTTGTACTGGCCACAAGATCAAACACCGATAGCAAAGGTAGGTTTTAATTTCAGTGATTGATGTTGTTTTGGTTTTTGAGTCGTGAATTGAATAAAAGACTTGATTTAACATACTTGTTAAAATCACATCTTTATGTTTGAATAGTATCAAAACATTAGATCAATGATGATATTAGCTCTTCTCATGTGTGAGGCCCTTGTGGCTTGATGAAACATTGAGAAACCATGAGAAGATAACAAGTCTGAGATCCTTATAGTCTTTCGAGTCATTTAGTGAATCTATGATGTCCTAAACGAACGAAGAAAGGAAAAAGATTTAAGCTTTTGATCTTTCTTAATTGTTCGGATACAAATGAAGCTTAGTCTTCAAAAGGATCTATGATGGTGATGTTCGAACAATAAAAAATCTTTAAAAGATTTCTAAAAATGTTAGAACAATACTGAGATTTGGAAGTATTGACTGAGATTGAATGGTGGTGAGTTAGGATAGATTGTTGTTGGAGGTGATATATGTTTCGGATGAGTTATTACCATTTTGCTACTGCTTCACGTATTAAAAAGAACCATTGACCAAGGATGAATGAGCCGAGGTCTTGTATATAGTTGGATATTGGTACTTTTGTTTTGTGGTCAAGTGGTCAAATTCTTTTTCATCTTCTTCGTCTTGTATTTCAGTCAAGTCGCTATATTTTTCATAAGCAAGTCGCTAGCCATTTTGAGTCATAAGACGCTATTTCAGATTTAGACACAAGTTGCAAACTTATAAATATAAGTCGCTACATCAGAATAGACACAAGTCGCTAGAAAAATTATGAGTCAAGTCGCTAAGATTTTTTGACTCAAAAGTCAAAAACTACAACTCGCTATCAAATATTCAACTCGCTACACAGTGAAAACATTGAACCTAGACGACTTGTAAAGACAAGTCGCCACCAGTGATTGTAACAAGTCGCTAGGTAGAAGTTGTGATCTTTCCGATGATTTTTTCCGACCATGTTTATATTTACCCAGAAAACTGCATATGAAATATACATATTGACCCATTTGACAACGTTATGACAACCCAGAAATGACCAAATGACCTTAAAACATCACAGTTTTGAACCAAATAGTCAAAAAATGATACATAAAAACATTTAGACTAAACCATATGACCACTGTTTTGGACAGAAGTGCACAAGACTAAACCAAATGACAGTTTAGACCGTAGCAAGATACATAAAAAAAAACATGTTAAAGAGACAGATATCACAAAAGTATGGAAGACAAAACAATCTGACACATGAAAATGATATAAAATCAGTTTAACCAAGTTTCGAGCCATACAAAATCATCAAAACACAAAAACCTTGGCTCTGGTACCAATTGTAGGATCGAATATTTATTGTGTTGATGATTAGGGTGGTCTTGGATGATCAAAATACATGTTTGCCATTTTAGAGAGAGAAAGTAGAGAGAGAGAGTTTCTTGGTAGAGAGTTGTAGCACAAATAAAATGTTAGATTGAATGAGAAGCTCCACCCCTTCCATGGATGGAAGGGGTATTTATACTTACAAACATAACGACCTCCTATCGGCCTATGGATTAGGTATACAGTGGGTAAAGACCCGTCCTTCCTCCACGGTGTTACACTACGCTAAACTAAACTAATAACTAACTAATAAACTGATAAATAATGTAACTAACAACATGTCTACGAGCTAACATATGCTAGACCATAATTGGGGTGACCGACTCTTTAACATAGAATTTCCAATTCCTAACAATCTGGAATTAGAATATGATCAGGTTGTGCAGCGGAAAAAGACTTTTCATACAGTGGAGCAAACAAAGTTTCTAATTCTTGACGATTAAGTACAATGGTGGTGTAGCTGATGGATCATTAAAATTTTAGATGGTGAGAAACGGGTCCTAAGTTTTTTTACTTAAAAGCCATTGTTGTGAGTGGTGGTCCGAAACTGAATTATTCCGAAGCCATTGTTGTTATACCTGTATAGAAAGTAGGAGGGGTCAAGATAGAAAAAACATGGATCCCCAAGTGTAACTGGGTTCCAGATGTTAGAAGCATAAAGTTGTAGCATCAATTATCTTCTTGACACCTAAACACACTATTTTGATGATTTCCTTTCCTGCCTCACGGATAGATGTTGTGGGTTTCACATTTGTTTTAGTGCAACTACTTTATATTTTGCCCGTAGGAATCTACCTAAGAACAACAGTATTGAAAACTCTACCTGTGGGTATGCATCTAAGGTTAGATCTAGGAAATGTTGAAACTTCTTTTGGAAAGAGTCTTCGTCTTGTATTGATCCACCTATTAGGTTTCTGAAGTTTGTCTTTTAGTTCAACAGGTCTATTTCTAATTGTTTGTTGTGTACACTTAGGTTTTGGTTCGCTACTAGTAGCAGTGTTCTGCAATACTCTAGAAGGCATCACATGAGGTCGTGAACCTAAGATTCTATCCTTTTGGAGTAGTGCCCTTTTCCTAGCCTTTTCTAGATCATAGTTCTTGTGCAAGTCATTTGTATCATATGAATTTTTTTAATTTCAATGCCTGGTTTAGACATTGTTTATGAACTAATCCTAGACGGGCGAGTTGCAGCCACTTGTTGAGGTTTAACAGAAACAGAAGCATTTTTCTTAGCCAGGAATGTGGAGTGACTAGTCTTGTCAAATGATTATTCTCAACAACTTGGGAGGTAAACCATGGTTTTGAAGATTTTGATCGTTCATATTTAAATGCAGTTGGTTGTCTAACTACTAATTGGTTTTTGATAGGTTGTAGAGACGATTTCCCTAAGATTGATGGTTTTGCAAACTTAGTATCCACACGCTTGCTAGTTAATCTTCTCAATTTATTTTGTAAAGCAGCATATGCAAGCCCCTTTGCTTGAATTTGAGTCTTTAAATGCTCATTTTCTTTAACTAATGTATCCACACGATTACTTTGTTCATTCAAATATTGACCATTATGTTCTGAAGTTAAAGATTTGTTTTGCATTTTAAATTGAAGTGAGATGCAATGTGCCTCTAGTTTTGAAAAATCTTTTTGAAACTGGGCAATGGTCTTTTTGAGAAAAATATTTTTAGATTCAAGATTTTGGTTTGACGTTTCAGTTGTTTTGTTTACAAGTAAGGAGTCGGACATAAGACAATTATCTGGATATTGTACAACGAACTGGTCAACTTCTCCTTCATTTATGAATTCAGGTTGCTCACTTTGTTGTTTCTCATTTGCATGCATAATATGATCAACAATAGATTGTACCTCAACCATCTATTCTTTGTCAAAGTTGGGCTCTGTGTTATAGGTGGGTATGATATCTTCCTCAACCATTTGTTCTTTGTCAAATTTGGGCTCTGTGTCATAGGTGGGAATGATATATGCACAGTTAGCATCAATATCGTCCCTTGATCTGCTGCTGTCATCCTGCTTTTCTGATTTTGTCCCACTGCTTATCGTGAAAACCAAATTAGCTTCCAATACTTTAACCATATTAACTTTCTCTTCTTGAATCTGAAACTTCTGTTCATTTACTCTTTTGTCATGCTATTTTCTGTGAAGTAATCTTTCAGCAACTGTCTTCTCAATAGCTTCCATGTGTTGGAGCAATATATCTTTGAACTTTTGAGTCTCCATTTGAGTGTATGCTAAGAAATACATGTTTTTCATTTTGGTGTCATAATCCAAAGAGAATCGCGAATCGATGTACTGCTGAAAATGTTCCTTAAGGACTCTAAAGGCGGTTGTAGACTCATTCTCGGAAATTTCATTTTTGTTGAGTTGGTCTTCAAGTTGATTCACGTTGTGAAACATTGTATCAGTGAAGATGTCAAGGTATTCTCCAAAGAGTGATGGAAAGGCACGTTTGAATCCATACTAGGAACGAGTTCCTTCTAAGTCTTTGTTTGAGAGGACCTTAAGGTGTGAATGAAGTGATATAAACTGTTCCATGCATCTTTTCACCAAATGTGCTCTTTCTCATTCATCTGCGACCTTGATTGATACATTTTCTCTCCCCTTGATTGTTGCAATGTAATCGGAAGAATCAAGCAAAAATGTGTAAAAGTGATATAGCACCCTCAAGGGCGATATAGTGATTTTTTATTTCCCTCCAAAAATAATTTTGAAAAATATTCTCTCCCAAAATTTGAAATTCACTATAAAACTCAATTCTAAGGTTGCAAGAAAAAATTAAGTTGTGACAATTTTGACTCTAAATTTGACCGAAAAATTCGAATTTGGGCCCAAATTTGAATTTTCGACCAAAATTTTCACTGTTAAACCAAAATTTGAATTTCGCGTAAGACTTGTGTAGATGTGTTATGGATCTTGTAGATAATTGAAACATGTGTTATTTGAAAGATGGTCCTTAGTCGTAAACTAGTTCTTACTCGTAAACAATCCTTACACGTAAACTGGTGCTTACTCGTAAATTGTCTTACTCGTAAGATTAGGTCTTAGTTGTAAAGCGTCCTTACTCATAAGATTTTGGTTTCCTCGTAAAGGTCCTTAAGTGTAAGAGATAATCCTTATTCGTAAGAATAAGAAAAACCAAATAAATCTTTCAAACTTATCCAAGCTTGAAAGATATCACAAGTCGAAGTATTACACAAGCTTATCCAAGCAAGGGAAGTACTGAGTCAATTTGATCGTTGATGAATTTGATGAACAGTGCTTATTCGTAAACTTTGCTTGCTCATAAAATAGCTACTTGTTCGTAAACTTATGCTTGTTCATAACCTAACTCGTAAGATCAAGGTTTTGCTTATTCGTAAGATCAGGGTTTTGCTTATTTGTAAGATCATGGTTTTAGGACTGCTTATTCGTAAAACTTACCAAAACTTTCAAAAATACGTTTTAAGCTTAAAAACACGATTTCCACTAGTTTCTTTTGATCAAGTATCTTCAAAAACACTTAAATAACAATAAAGTTTAAACCTTTAACACCAAAATGAAATTTGAGATAATTCGTAAAATAGTTATAACCTAAGAAACGAGTAGAAAACGATTTAAAAAACTAAAAAGTACTAACCTTTATGCTATTTCTAAGATTTTAAACACTATATCAACCTTAAAACTTTCCAAGCTTCAAGATTTGAGTGAAAAACCAAAGGCTTATGCGTAAAAGTGAAAGAAAAGCAATGAAAAATGTTACGAGTAACAACTAAACACGATAAAACACGCTCCAAAAATCTATTAGGCGATTGATACAACTGTTAGGTCATAATGATATTGTAGCAAGCATAACAATGATAGAAATGAGATGAGAGAATGGTTGTTTGGTCGATTACTTCACAAGAGAGAATAACAAAGGTTTACTTGCATATATGAAATAACCAACAATAATAATAAAGTTTACAACTAGTATTTATAGGAGAGGATGCTAGGGCAACACTCCTAGATCCTTCCATGAGGCGTTTGGGCTTTCACATAGGCCCATGGGCTTACTCATAAGCCTAGTGATAATAACTAACATATAAGCCTAATACTTAGCAACCTGTTACATAATTAATGACCGACACTTGATAATAGTTACATGTATTCCTAAAAACATAAACCAGGTAGCATTAACCATGACTGAGCAGATTGATTGTCATATCCAGAATCCAACGTAGACCCTACAACATCCTTTTACACTGACTTCACAAGACTACTTCCACTGCTAGGTCACCCTCACAACTTAAGGATCCTAGATCGTTACTTCTACAACAATGACCCGGACTACTTAACTACTGAAACCTCAAATGATAGGAAGTATGAAATCTCACTCACCAAATATCCAGCAGAAGTGTATACTCAATTCAGAATAGAAGAAGACGTACTCAACAGATTCGGAACACAGCTAGCTGAATATGTGGATGATGCAAAACTTTGGATACAACACTCACCAAACTTAAGGAAATGGTTCTACAAATGGAATTTGTCACGACCATCAAAGAAAGAAGTGTTCAGTAAGTTGAAAGTTCTAGCAGTCATCTCTACTGAAATTAAAGATATGTTCGGTTATGGATTTGTGAGGGAGCTAACAGTGAAAAGGGCCGACCGTCAAGAATACTCATTTAAGGAATCAGAATTCCCACGTCTCATTCTCAATGATATTGAATAAATGTACTTGCTCAAGAATCAAGGTAAACTTCAACACCTACAAGGTAAAGTCGAGTATCAGGTCCTCACTTCTACACTCATGTTCATCAGAAGCACTACAATCAAGTCACGAGTAGAAGACGTTCAACTAGGCATTGGAAGTTACCAAAAAAGGCTCAACCTAGTCAAGCCAAGACTCGAATACCTTTATATCCACCAAGAAAAGACATACAAAAAACTGGAGAAACCGTTCAGAATTATCTATGTCGGCAAGGAGCATACAGGGAAGAAATCTATGGAGTACAAAGACATTTACAAATTTAGTGATGGTACACTAACGAAAGTACGAGAAGATCTTGCACTCATGATTTCTAACTACGAAGAGGGACGTCAACGAGGCTGGTTGATTAAAGCAAAGTAGTACAACAAACAATACAAGCGGGCAAAAACCTTTATTGAGCAGATTGACTGAAGACTCAAGTTCAGAAGGCAAATACGGAGATTGGAAGCTTATGTTGGTGGGAGACCGAGGATCCCAAATCTCAAAATCTTTACTCGTCCGGAATAGTTTAGAGATTATTTAGCTTAGATAGAACATTTGAATATGTCTGTAATAACTCTAAACATTCTTAGTAATATAATATATTGCTTGATTATGTTTTCTAAAACCTTGAGCAGAATTATTTCAAGAATATTCAAAGTATTTTTCAAATACATTCAAAAATTCTGCTCAAGATGACTTTCCCTCGTATAATAAACATTATTTGAGAGGGAGTATTTTGTTAAAAGAAAACAAATTTTGTATTAAAACGATGGCTTATGTACATATTACAGTTCATATCCCAATCTTTGTAAAGAAAGGACCTTGTTGTACGCTTCAGCACAACAATCCTCATTATAAGAAGAGAAGTCTTCTTAATATTGAGCAAAATTATTCAAAAAATTTCAAAAGCCTTTTTAAAGTTTTTAAAAATTTTGCTCAAGATAAATTACTCCTTTTTTTGTTTTTCAAAAATCTTAAACAATATTCTATTGTTGAGGGGGAGTATTCGGAAAACTTTGTTCAAACAAAAAGTTCTTGTTATCCATTTCTTCCCATATGATTTCAAAACCTCAAAAAGCATATTTTAATCATCATTGTTTTCAAAAACAACATTGATATGCTATTTTTAAGGAGGAGAAATGAGATTAAAATATGATCAGTGCGGAATCTCAAAAGAGCTCGACTCAAATATAACCAACGTATTGATGAGAAAATAATGTGAAAACTCGAAAAGACTTGTTCCTAGACGGGTAATAATTTTAAGTTATTTATTAGAGCTAGTTGTCACCTAAAAGCTGACAAGAAATCTCTTTAATTAGCGACATAAATGTATCTCGCTTGGAACCTCTCCAATCAGGTTGATTATTCCTTCAGTAATAAATTGAGTGTACCTTCCTAGGACGCTTCTTATAGACTTGTTCCTAGACGGGTAATAACGTCAAGTTGGTTATTAGAGCTAGTCATCACCTTAAAGCTGATGATGGATCTCTTTATCCAGCGACGTAAGCGTGTCTCGCAAAGGACTTGTCTATCAATAGCCGATCAATTCAAAAGTGTGAAATCTTCCCTTAGTGTGCAGAATTATCTTAAAAAATTATGAGAACATGTGGAGGAGGCATGTTTCTGCAAATATAAAAGTCTCAAAGTGTTAAACAAAATGTCTTTGACAATCATAAATACTTTGAGTGATTTTATAAAAGTTTTATGGCTACAAGATAGACAATGAGCAAACTTAGGATAATCATAGAGATATAAGGTGATTAAGGTTACATTTATGTCTTACGATCCAGCCAGAGCCGGAGGGATCTACCCAGGGACAATACCATTAGTTTAGTATTAGAAGTCCTTATGTATGATTGGAAAAAGGAGTAAAGTGAGGAAAGAAGAAAGAAGGGGTTGAAGAATGAAAAAGAAAAGTTATGAAAGGGTGAAAAAGAAATGATCCATCCAAACACTTAGGGTATAACCGGGTCAATACATCTGCTACTGGTTATCAGAAAAATGATACAGATATTGAAGACAAGAAGTCATGGACCTAGTGACGTGTTGCACCACCTCTTCTAACCACTTAAGTTCCTCTCAAAAGGATATTGTTTTATTTCTCACGGAGAATAAACATGTAATTTATCGACCTCTCATTCTGAGATGTGTTGGTATTGAAACAAGTGGCAGTCTGTTCCGGCCACCGCTCACTAAAACCAAAACGCACTTGATCGAGTCTAGAGCCACGAGATTCATCGAAAGGTCTCTTAGGATATACTTTCCTATACATACACTTGTGTTCGCCAAAAAGAACACAAGTTGTATGAGAGTCGTTTGTAAGATCTTTTGATTTTGCCTTACACAACATGATGGTTACTTTATGCTCCAAATAGTATACAGTCGTGGAATGACACATCGGTATACTTCAGCGGCTCACTGTTTTTTTTATAAGCCTTCCTCACGGTATCGAATTTAGGAACAACCTTTGTGAGGATTCAAGAAGTGTTTTCAAACTATACTGTTAATACTCTCGACATCCAAACTTGTAAGTGCTGGAAATCCCACCAAGGAGATTCCTTTCAAGAATCGAGTCCTGAAGACGTGAGTCGTTACTTGGATTTATCCAATGTAATGATAATTGTCTGTAACGGGATTCGGACGTCTGATGTTCCCTAACAAGGTGAATTGAATCAAGGCATTCATCAGTAAAACAATCTTAGTGGTCTATTCTCTAAGAAAAATCCACCGTGATCGATTGGTGTTTATGACTAACAGTAAATATGCAGGTACTGATGGCGTTCCCTTGGGGAAAATGGCGGCATACCACCATCATGGTCATCAACCTACTTCCAGTTCCACATGCTCATACCAATATCATTACGAAAGATGAAGTTACGAAAAGTTCAAGAAAAATTCTCATCAAAGAATCAGTAAAGTTAAAAGACAAAGATTGAAGTCAAAGAATAAGAACGACAAAATTATGAAGCACAAAGTTAATCAAGTTGTAGGAGCATGTTGGAAAAGACGTAAATACACCATTAACGAAGATGTTAATGAAAGGAAAGGGAATATCACAACTCATTACAATAATAAGAACAAAGAAGCAAGGCACAAGGACGTCAAAGCCAAGAAGCATTAAAAGACCCAAGGACGTCAACAACCTATGATGACCACCCTTAAGGGGAGATGGTTGGGAAACGATAAAGTGCCGGTCGTTTAGTTATTGTAATAGGTCGTTTATTTATCGGGCTTGTATGTTTGTCCCCCCATGTAGCAAACCCATGGGTGGCCCAAGACTTGTACATATACTATAAATACCCCTTCCCACTAAGGGAACGGTGTTGGTTCTAGGAATATCATTTTCATTTCTTTTAAACTAGTTCCTCCCGGTCTCTCTCTCACACTTTCAAGAAATAACGACATCTCTTGTGTAATAATGATAGAATATGTGACCTAACAATGAAAACGTAAGAAAACAGACGAAAACGTATTAAAACGGACGAAAACATATAAAAATGGACGAAAAGTATGAAGACAGACGAAAACGTATAAAAATGCACGAAAACGTATGAAAACGGACGAAAACGGCAAAAAAACGTCTGAAAACAGCAAAAAGTATTAAAACGAAAGAAAATGTATGAAAACGGACAAAAGTGAATATAAACGGCCGAAAACGTATGAAAACAGACAAAAACGTATGAAAACGGACGAAAACATTGAAAACGGATGTAAACATATGAAAACGGACGAAAACGTATAAAAACGAATGAAAACGTATAAAAACAGACAAAAACGTATGAAAACGTAGGGAAACGTATGAAAACGTATGAAACGTATGAAAACAGACGAAAATGTATGAAAACGGACAAGACTTATGGAAACGATTGAAAACCGACGAAAACGTATGAAAAAAGGACGAAAACGTCAGAAAGCAGCCGAAAACGTATGAAAATTGACGAAAACATATGACAATTAATGAAAACGTATAGAAACAAGAAAATGTTTTTATTATGAGATAGTTATTTGTCGTTCTAAAAGAAAAATGTTTTTATTACACGTGAATAAATAAGAAAGACAAGAAAATAACCAATTAAATATTAGATGAAATCTCCACCATAAATGGACGATGGACTCTATCCCTCACTAAGTAGCAAAATAAAAATATGTAAATAAACTTTTCTCTAATAACAACACTTTTAATAGTTTTATGTCACTCGCAACCAATAACTTGTCACTCAATCATCTACTCCTCCCATCTCAAATAAGTGTCAATATTTTATTTGAGATGTTCCAAAATAAATACTCACTTTGTGTTTCAACAATATAAAGTGATTTTAGTTGATAGGGATGATATTTGATTGGTTTAAAATATAATTAGTAAGAACTTTTAAAACTTTGTGTAATATCAAAGTGAACATTTATTTAAAAACAGATGGAGTATCAAATTCCTTTATATGCATTAATGCTCAAGTATAATAAATATTCAAAAACATTTCAGTGATTATATTAGTATAATTATAACAACTAAAATTATGTAGAAGTTGGATTTGTTGATACTTAATACATATAATTTGATGTTAAAAAAAATACATATAATTTTACAAAATAAATTTCATATAATGATGTGTTTAGTGACTTGCATAGGCATTGATCAATTAAAAATTTGAGAGAGAATAAGTTTGAGTTTAATTTCGCATGGTATATTACTGTGTGAAATTTGTTTTATAAAAATTATGTGACGCTGAATTGTTCGCCAAAGGAAATAGGGTTTTTTGGCTGTTAAATAGCTATATATTTTTTTAAATGTATTACTTTTGTACGTGTACTATTTTTCGTTTCACTTTATGTAGTGTACTTTCATCTTTTGTTCCAATTTGATAAGTGTACTTTTTAAGTTGTGTAATAGCAATGTACTTTTCATAAGGGGGGTGGCAATGGGTTCGGTATGGTTGAGGTATGCCACCATACCGCACGGCAACACCATTGCCACCCTGCGGTATGGTGGTTTGCGGTATGGAGGACGGGAAAGGAAGCCGCAACGGTATAGAGGAGCGTGTGTGTTTGTGTTTGAATTTTTTTTTGACTTTGGACCGTTACATGCATTGAACATTAAAAAATAAATAAATAAATAAAATAAAAAATAAAAATAAAATTCCCCTTTATAAATAACACTCCATTCTCCTCACAATTTATTCCAAATCACATTATTTTTACACACACAAATCAACTATAACACTTAAAAAAATGTCTTCATCGTCCTCTTCTTCGTCCGATGACGAATTTATTTTTCCCAAAGAGTCTTCCAAACTCATTTTCTCCACCGGTAGTACTCTAGAAACCTATTTTGCTATGCGCGATTCCCTTCAAGACACCGCTAGCTCATGCAATACTCGGGGGCAATCTTTAACCCACTTTCGTGATAAAGCATTACAAACTTTAATGAATGACTATTTCGTCGAACGACCAAAGTTTCTCGATCGTGTTTTTCGTGAAAGATTTCGAATGAGTAAAAGGTTGTTTTTAAGAATTTTTGGTGATGTTAAAGCTAGATTTGAATGGTTTAAAGAGAGCTAAGACGCGAGGGGAAAAAAAGTTTCACGGCGTTACAAAAATGCACATCGGCTATTCGCAACTCGCAACGGGTGAACCTCCGGATAGATTTGATGACTATTTAAACATGTCACGAAGAATGTGCGGTATTTTTTATTTCCGTATTTTTTCTAATTTTAAATTGGTATATATATATATATATATATATATATATATATATATATATATATATATATATATATATATATATATATATATATATATATATATTAATATTTTGTAGGAGAATGCCTTGATCATTTTGCCATGCGGTAATTGCGTTATATGGTCGAGAGTTCTTACGTGGTCGACAACCCATGACGTTGCACGGTTATTCGAGGCACATCAAGAAAAACATCACATTCTCGGAATGCTTGGTAGCATTGATTGTACACATTTCGTTTGGCGAAATTGTCCTAGGCATTTGAGAGGCCAATACCAAAGATGTGATCACCAATACTCGACTATTATGCTTGAAGCCATCGCTTCAAATAATTTGTGGTTTTGGCATTCGTTTTGGTCCTCCGTGCAAATAACGACATCAATGTTTTGAATCAATCTCCATTGTATTCATCTTGAGCGAAATGGAACGCGAAAGCAGTTCATTTATCAGAATTGACGGCTTTACAAACGTGGATATTATCTTACCGATGGAATCTATCCTACATATTCAACGTTGGTTAAAGCATATAAGTATCCCACTGACCCGAAGGAAAAGAGATTCAAGAAGCTACAAGAGTCTGCAAGAAAGGATGTCGAACGAGCTTTTGGGCATCTTAAGGGAAAATGGATGATTCTCAGTCGTCCTCTACGGGCTATGTCGGTCGAAAAGAATCGAATCCTGGTTTATGCGTGTATTATACTATGCAATATGATTTTAAAAAACGACGAGATGGCAATATCACCGGTTCATATAATGGATCAGCCGGTAGCGCCAGTTTACATTGACAGTGCACTACAGGAGTTACTAGACGAAGATATTCATAATCGTATACGATTTGATCTTACGGAGCATGTGGCGGCTCTAGACTTAGCATACCTAGATGACTAGTTTAATTTTCTTTTTATTTCAACGGTGATGTAATTTTTTTTTTTACGTATTATGTAATTTTTTTTATTATTAATGAAATATTATGTTTTTATTTAATTGTTTTATATAATTATGAATTTAAAAAATAAAAAAAAATAAAAAAATAAAAAATGAGTGAGGTATGGAATGACCATTGCTACTATAAAACTATGGTGATGTATGAGTGAGATATCAGATTAGGTAGGTGAGGTATGGTGAGTGACCATTGCCACCCCCTAAGTGTTCCAATTTGGTACGTTAATGACGTATCAAATTGGAACACTTATGAAAAGTATGACGTATTAAATTGAAACACTTATAGAAAGTACATTGTTATTCTACAACTTAAAAAAATACACATACCAAAACGAGACACTTGAAAAAATATATTATTATTCTATAACTTAAAAAAAATACACGTACTAAAACAAGTCATTTGAAAAAAATACATTACTATCTTATGACTCAATCCAAAGAAAATAAAACGAAGCGAAGAGAAGAGGTATAAACCGTGGGTATCATGGCGGGGTCCATGGAGTTGGGCTTATAAAAGCAAAGAAGAAAGATAGACTATAGTTACCCTAGTGTTAGAAAAAAGACAAAAGAAAGTCAACCACTAATCCTTGTGTGTTAAAAACGAAATAGAAAAAAAGTCATCCATCATATGCTCAAGTGACTGAAGTTTATCTTCTCTCTACCTTCTTTATCCATATTTGGAAGTTCACCCGATCCATTCGATGTAATATACTTATATAGACTATATAGTAAAAGGGAAATGCTACATCCACCTACGATTTACAAAAAAAGCTCACATGATGACATGTCAATGATGTGTCAAAAAATTAGTGGTTTATTAAAAGAGAAGAGAGAGAAACCACACCAATCAGGAAATGACATGTCATCGTGTGACCTTTTTTTTGTAAATTGTAAGTGGATGTAGCATTTCTCATAGTAAAATTTAGTAACTTATGCGTGTATAAGTTCTTTCAACAATAGTGATACCAGAAGCAATTGGATCCCTAATCCAATGAATCAAATTAGTATTTAATTTGTGATTCATATGGACACGAGTATATAAACCTCATGGAATTCTTACATTAAGTGCTTTTCCTGAAAACTTTAGATAAAAATAAACTCCATTTCTACACCTTAGAATAATAACATGGTTTGAATAACCGCATCAAAGCAAAGCGTGGCATGATTGCTAATGTTGACCTTATCAGCCCACAGAAGAAGGTGTAGTAGATCACTAGGATGGTTCAGTTCGCCATTCCCCACTAAATCTTATTCCAAGTCGAGTCTCCAACAGAAGATATATATTATGATTTCGATTTGAACACACTTATTCCATTCAATCTTATCGGTTATCGCCACGTTACATTTGAGTGATCAATGCACTACCTTATGGAAGAAACTTAGTTGCTGATCAATGCACTTCCTTATGGAAGAAACTTAGAGTGCTAGGTATCATAACAAGCCTCAACCTCATCGTCAGCGCACACCAGCCACCACATCAAGATCTCATTTTCCACAACTAACCACAACAAACCCCTCCTCACTCATAACAAACCTCAACATCTTCATTTGGGCCACTCATAACTAACCACAACGGATATATGCAATATTTAATCAATGAATGTCAGAAACTTCATTCGTCGTCCCGACGATTTTGTAACCGACGGCGAGCCACGACAAGGGGGGCCGGTGTGGCGACGAGCGACGGCGAGAGCTCCACGGTGGCGGCGAATCCGACGGCGAGCTCCACACCTTCCACTCTTAGGGTGTGCTTGGTTGAGGCCTTGAGGGTATTGAGGGGTAAGTAATAGTAAAGATAATGATTAATGATGCTTGGTTGGCTCTAATGCAATAGTGGGTAATGAGTTATTACTTAATAAATTGGGGGATGGTTTCTTACCGTTTCCCTTTCTTTAGTATTCTCTTTGTCTTTTCTTTTTCTATTACTTAGTTTGAACCAAACACACTATTGTCATTCTACTATTGTGAGCCAACTGTACGCATGCATCATTTCCACATACACTAATATATATATATATATATATATATATATATATATATATATATATATATATTTTAGTAATCAGATTTCGACCTTTTGGCCGACTAAGCAACGGGTTTGAAACCACCGCACAGACTCAAACCGCAGAAAGCCCTCCCTTTCGGGAGGTTGGCGTGGCACTTAAAGTTGTTTGCACTAAGAATAATTGAACTCGAGACCTCACACATTTTAGAGTGATAACATGTTCTTTTACCACTAAAGCACCCTTAAGTGGTACATACACTAATATATTGCAACAATCGTATGCCTGAAATTTTTGCTTGTTGGAACGGGACATGCATTCATTAGAGAACAATTAGGTCATGTTCATTTGAACATTAAAATTTTAATCCCATGTTTTGATGCTTATGCATCTAAAAACAGTTTTGAGATGCATGTTTATACAGCGCGAACAAGGTTTTACAAGTTTGCGTATATCTAGGTATGTATTCCTGAAGGATAAACATGTAAAAGTTGTATGTTTAATGCAATGTAGAATGTAGCTATTATTCTTGGACTAGCACTAGAACAAGTATGTAAGCCGTATACATTTTCAAACGTTTCAAATTTTATGTATAACTTAATCGTCGGTACTTTTAAGGCATGTTTGGCGCGAAAGATTTTGAAGGCTTTAAGATTATTGTTTTGGAAAATAAGTTTTGTCAAAAAAATAATCTTTGTTTGGCATCCATTATTTTATAAAAATAAGTTCAAAAAAATAAGTTTCCAAAACTAACTTTTAAAAGATTATGTAGATTATTTTTCACAAATTAACTGATTTTAATCTTTTTCAACAAAAACACAGCAACACTACAAAAAAACTACAATTTGAATCTTTTCAGCATTAGCATCAACATCAGCACAAGCAACAACAACAGCATCAGCAACATCTATTTTTGCAAAACATTTAAATTTTAATTGTCCGTATTTTTAAATGCGTACAAAATTGTTACATTTAAATTGTAGCACGTGAAAATATAACTGTATAAGAAGATGTAATAAATGTATGTACTTAATTCGAAACGTTCACAAACTAAATTTTATTTCTGAGTAATGTCAAATTTAGACTAATAAATCTCACCAACCATTGGCGATTTGGCTTCATGAAGTGGATAAACATTGCCTCTTGTGTTGGACATGGATGGTGGCTCAAATCACAATGCATGTTCAATTCAGATTTCAGATTAAAGTTAAGTTCTGATGGTTTTATTTACCTGTTAAGTAAGAAGCTAAATGGCAACGGAGATTCCATACAAAGGAGAAGACACAATGGCATAAAGTGGTTTGCTTAATTCATGAATTCAGGATTGTTGCCATGACTAATTTACCTACAGAGAAATAACAAGTAACATGCAAGTATGCAAAATTCTTGTTTGTAAGAAATACTAGGAAAATGTACGTTAGTTGGTTTCTAGAAAAGTCACTCGCAAGTGACTAATTATGGTGATTAGCCTTTCAAGGCTTGAAAACACGACTAGAATGAGCCTAAGTGTGGTTGATCGTTGTTATCTAGGTGTAAGATTCTTATCAGGTTTTAAACTTATAATTGTCGACTAACTTATAAACTAATACTTACGGGCAGTGTACGCGATCAATTATAGATAGTTATTGGTAAATACGGGTCGTTCGCAAAGAGTGAGTGAACTAAAGCTATATCTACATTAATCTAATTATCTATTCTAACTATTAAAGCGGGGGTTCATTCTGAGAGATTGACACAATTTGATATACTAATTAACTAATTAATAAAACTAAGAAATGAAAGTAATAACGATAATGAAGATAAGGTAGAGGTCTCATGATAGGAGAATGTGCTAGCCAAGTTCATCGTATCAAGTCATAATGATTCATCTAATAGTTAGATGACTAAATGCTACTTTCGTTGGTGAGGCAGGGAATGTAAACTAAGACTCGAGGAGCATGTATCCTTGTGAGTGCATTCCCTATATATGGAAGACTAGGCCAGATGGTTACGG
Source organism: Chrysanthemum lavandulifolium (assembly GCA_022545495.1). Taxonomy (NCBI): domain Eukaryota; kingdom Viridiplantae; phylum Streptophyta; class Magnoliopsida; order Asterales; family Asteraceae; genus Chrysanthemum; species Chrysanthemum lavandulifolium. The sequence goes on along the minus strand of CM040241.1, from coordinate 245,552,025 downwards.
TTACCTAGCCCTATACATATTCGCCCTTAACTAGATGGTCACAATGTTAATTAGCATCATGCACACATATATTGTTTCAAACTTTCAACTATTAGGTATAATCTATCTTGGCAATCACATACAAATGAGACTACCTATACCCATGTGAACGATCATTAATAAGGGTTCTCGCGCTAACTTACTTGCTAGTCATATATTGACTAACCTAGGGATACAGTCGGCCTCTGCTCCTAATGGCAACCAACGTGAAGCTATGTTATCATGCATACCAACCATTATGATGTGGATCATAAATCATAGAGATTAATCTATAACCTACAATCTACACAATTGCCAATATACTTTAAGCAAGCAAACAAACGCAATTAAGCACGATAGACATAGATTCCAACGAAAATGCAATTAATCAAAGTAAATGAATAAAAATAACAAGATAGTCATAAACATGGCTAACATCTAAGGGTGTAATCCATAATCTCAGTAGCACAATACAAAGTATAAATCAAAGATGAGGGAATATAATTCATAATAAAATCGATACGATAAGCAAATGATTAAACAAAGTAAATGATACTCAAGACACCCTCCTGGTGAGTCGTTGTGTTTCCTGACCTTCATTGCTCTCCTAAGTCTACTGGGAATGTTGAGGTGTGGAGTGCGATGCTTTGAAAGTCGTGAATGAGCCATCTATTTATAGTTTTCTCTCAGTGGTCGATACGCCGTATCCATCGTCCTTGATACGACGTACTGGGCATATTCAGCGTGGGCTCCACTCATAAAATTTCTGAGATAATAATTAGCCGCCGTTGTATACGGCGTATTGATAGAAATGCATACTTCGTATTCTTCAGTTTCGAGACATGGGTCTTCAAAGACTAATCTTCCTTATACGACATATCACTAAGACTGGATACGTCGTATTCTTTGTTTACTTTATTTCTTCATTTGTGGGCCAAGTTTCATACACGGCGTATACTCAGATGTGGATACACCATATTCTTCAAAGTCAGGCAATTGTCATAGATTTCTTCTAAGTATAAGGATACGGCGTATTTAGTTTGCTTTGATAAGCCGTATGGGATGTCTGCTCAGCATGTATTTCTTCAATTCTTCATTTAAGCTCCACATAATGTCGTTTCCCGCTTCTTTTTCATATTTGCTTCATAATTACTAAAAATCACAAAAATAAATGATTAAGTAACGATTCTTATATAAAACGAGATTATGCACCCGCGCGTTGCGGCGGGTTTTTTGCATTTGATTTTTTATGCTATATGAGTTTTGTTATACGTGTGGTGTGTAAATTGTGTGCAAAAATCTTTATGTAAATGTGGGTATATTCATTTCCTATGACACATTTGTATGGTGATAGTTGGGTCGGGATATGAACGTTGACCTTAAGTTTGTTTAACGAGTGTGTTTTCTGTCAAAAATTATAAAGAATATCATCAATCTGTATATAGTAAACATGCAAGTGTTCTTCAGTAGCCACCATCCAAAACAAAACTCAACCCAATGTTGTCTACTACAGAAAGTTAACACTTCAAAGAAAACATTAAACCGGGTCTAAAAGACTTTGCACAGGTCAAGAACAAAGGTATGTCGACGTGTGATTTCATATCAAGCAAATATAATACTTATTGATTTTCGGGAAGTTTCTATCCCAAATTATCTCTTATTTCATTGGTAACGATTACACAAATATGAATAACATCAGTTAGATCCACACGATAGCCTCTTATACTTTGCTAGCAATGGTATGTTAAACATATAATTAACAGTCGAAAACTATCACATAACAGCATGTTCAATTATATATTAAAATGTACCTTCAAAGAAAAATGAAATCTTCTCCGCTTATTAAAACTGCTAATATGCTCACAGCTTTTCAAAATAAGCTGTTTTGAATAAGCACCTTTGATCTGCTTATTCAGAATAGTTTATTTCAGACGCAAGTAATCTGATAAGCAGTTTTGGAAAAGCAAATCACAAACACCCTCAAAACTGTTTATCTGCGGTATCAAATCACAAAAAGCTTCTTACTTTCTCAAAATCATATCAAAACAATATATAAAAATGAAAACTTTAACCAAAAACTAATCTTTATAAAAAAAAAAGAAACCTGATTCTTGGTGGAAAAAACAGAAGCAGAAGAAGAAGGATCAAAACCAAGAAGCAATTCATCCATTCTTTTTCTTAATCCCTCAACTTCCTCATTACTTGAAAATGATTCAATAAGCAAATACCCTGTAGAAAACAATTCAGTTTTTTTTATTTATAAAAATGAGTCAAATAAATGGGTATTAGTATAAGATGAGTATGATGGTACCTTGTGTATCGAAAAAGTGGAGCTGATCGGAGGTCAGGGTTCCGGCGAGTCCCATCCACACCTTTAAAGGGATCCTGTTAATTGGTCTCTGCTCTTCACTGATGTCCATTTTCTGAAGTTGATTGATTGTGGCGATCAAATGCTGCCGATGTTATTGTAAGATGGAGATGTGAGGAGAAAAGTGTAGAAGCTTCAATATGTCGGCATACATCTCATATAAAAAACTATGAATCGGACCAAGATAAGGATTCTTTTTGCAAGGCCTAGTTGACTTGAGGGGTATTTTTTGCCATTTTCCCAAACTATCGAAACGACGTCGTTTCATTATTGTCGTTTTACCCTTTAAATTTGGCACCAAATTGTCATTTCAAACGTTTTTTTCAAAGCCCAAAACGACGTCGTTTTTTACACGGATTAAAAAATATAATAATAATACTAATGAGCAATATATACGAGATGGATGATGTCTACATACCCCTTTGAAAATGGAAGTATATTGTTGGGATACATTAACAAAATTTTAGTTTCGTACCATATTAAAGGAATTATAGAACACCCTACAAGATGAACATGGCTTTAATATCATTATTTTTGGGTATTTGAAAATTTAAAAAAGGAAACAGAGGAGGTATAAATGAATTGATATTGTAGATCAATGTATTATTTAGATATCTTAGCCCGGAAAGAAAGCCTATAAATAAAGATAGTCAGAACACAAGAACGGAAAAAGGTAAAACGTACATTCGAATACAACTTCAAGAGACCTATAGCAATAACTCATGGAAACAAGGATCCCCAATATTTATACAAGCTCTCAGTTATCGATCACTAATATCGCAGTAAAAGTAAAAACACGAAAGTAGAGTGAACTAATGATTTTAACAGCAAGAACATCAGATATTCTGAATTTAACTAAAACAAGAATTAAACCGATACTCGTGAAGATATATAGATATCCTATGTCAAATCTGGAGGTACTCAGTATTCATGGGCTTGAACATGTGATTAGCATGTTTCTCGATGTAATTCATGATTTTCATCGGCATATGCATATAAACAACCCAATCATCGTTTTTGGTTGGACTAGGTAATGTCATAACATAACAATCCTTCCTTGAAGATGGGACATGACATGATCCAAATGCAACCTTACCCCACCCGAAATCCATCTTGTCCATGATCTGGAATCTTTGTCCTGATGATATCATCACCGACATATCTCTGGAGGCAAACGCCCTTGCTACGAGTGGCTGTGATCGTCGTTCTTCAACCCAGTCAATCAGGTCTACGAAATGTTCTTTCGTAGTGGCTATCTGCAAGAACTCGTGAACCTCTATAGCTATTTCGCTCAATGACATCCCCTTCAATTCCTAACATTAAAAATATAGTGAATTAGAATGTGCTGCAAATAGATCATTGTCAAATTGGCATGGTTTTTTTCACAACAGGATAATTCTCGGTAAAGTTAAAATGTGTCACTAAGTGAAAATTACTCATTATATAAACTCCTAACCTGTGATCTTATTGCCCCTGAAGGGATCGATAAAACGTTGCCAAAGTGAGAAATCATTGATTTTTCTCTCGCTTCTCCATTTCCCTCGCTCAACCTTCTCCTTCCATCAACTGCAAGAGCCACACTGCACATCTTGTTGGAATTTCCAGAGTCTTCCATACTCAATGCGATTATCTTCCACAAAAAAGAGGTGAATGCTTCTACTTTTGACCTCCTGCGCTCATTTTCAATTGCTAACGATTGTACCCTGCTAAGCTCCTCGCCCTCTATGTAATAAACCCGGTTAATGAGTATATCACCCTCATCGTGGTTTTGGTCATGGTCAGGCTTGGTTGGTGGTTCAAATATAGCAAATACATCGTCAATTGATGATGAATAAGTGGTAGGGAACCTCGGATTGAACAAGGATCTATTAAAGCAGGGTAACATAGACGGACTTTCAGATCGGGTTATATCTGCCCATGATGAGACAAACATGTTAGCTGAGTACCCGTCAGCTGCCCGATGATCAAACATGCACCCAATCACCATGCCTCCACATTTTAACTCGGTAACCTGCATTTGATATTTGTTAATATACTATGAAAATTAGTTGATCATTTTTAACGAAACTGTGCACAAAACTAAACAAAGAAACACATCGTATATGATATTAACATTGAGTAAATTAGTAGTAGTGTATTGATAAAAAACTTATTTTAATTTGTTTTGGTTTTGTAAATAGGGTGACGACCATTGACGAAATTTACTAATTACCTGGATGGCAAGGACCCCACGCAGCTTCTTGGGCATTAGTTTACCCTCAATGCTCTCATCTGGATTGTACAAATTGAGTTGTTTAAGTTGCACGTCAGCAACAGCTTCGGTAAAGTCCACACCTCGGTTATTGCAATGAATTTGGTTCTCTCTAGCATCTACATTCCATAGGATCTCGCCAGCGAGAGGGTAGTAAAGTGATAGAGCTCGAGATAAGGAAGCTTTGAGGGTGTTTATAATGGTGGAAAAACTACCATGGGATGGTTTCTTGTAGCAAAAGAAAGATCCGACATCAAAAGGTGCAACAAGCAAGTCTAGATTTGTAAAAGGTAACCAATGGTTATTACATGGTTCATGCGCATGAACCACCACATTGTCTATCACCTTCACAGAAAAACTCTTACCTTCAATCCCCATTTAGATCTAATATTCTTTGTTGAACGACAAAGTTAATATATATTATAAAGCTAGCGTGAAGAAACTAGAAATATACAAAACACCAAGAAAACACAAGAATATCTGGCACCACGGTATGGAGATCAAGTTATAAGTTAGACTTAGAGATTGAGATTGGAAAGTGTTGCATGGTCAAATTAGCAAATCGAATGTATATATAGAAGTTTATAGTCGCTGCATTTCTCACGTTAAATTATACAGTAATAATGAAGAACTAACGTAATTTAGGTAGTACGTACATTCTAAAATATTTAATTAACCACGTGTTAATATTATATGTGTTTTGTTTTTCTTTGACTTTGCTTTTTTGCATTTTATGTGCCGCATTCTTCTAATTCCTACATCCACTTTCCACACTACACACTATTACACAACTAAACATGTACTGGATTTCTTTAACAAGCATGCATCTTGTTTATCAAAATTATGTTAACTTACAAATATAAGTTATTGTAATTTCAAATAATAATACAATTAATATGATATATTTTTGCTATTTTACATAATATCATAGCTTTAAGTAATATCTAACACAAAAAATTAGTTATTCTCCGATCATTGGCTACGCACTGATGATCCGGACGAATCTTCTTTATTTTTGCTTTATTGTTTTTGCTTATATAGTATATTTTTCTCATCTAACATATAAACCTTATCACACAAACCCTACCTAGTCATGTAAGTACCATCTTCTTCGTCACCGGATATCATCGTTGCCAACGACAAGAGTTAACCATCAAATTGCCTCTCACTCCTAAACACAAAGCAAGCCATAACTTAAGAAAATAGCAAACGTCACAAAAAAAAAGGAAACCATCAAGCAATATACAACTATGTCGTCAAATACAACTCTATATCCGTGTAAACCAACAACAAGGAAGAGAAGAAGAAAAAAAGAAAAAGAAGTAGATTTAACATGCGTGCTAGTTTGTTCGTTCAAAAGTCTCTCGTTCAAGTTACGGGGGAGTATTAGACAATTAAATATGCATAAGGTTTATATTTATCTTTATTATGTTAATTTAGTTTTCTAATAAGACTTAGTATTTTGTTTATAAAAATTGTATTTACTTGTAACATAAGTTAGTGTAATCTCAATTAATCACATAATTAATCGGATATATGATATATCTTTGCTATTATACATACAACTTTCCATTTGTGTTTTCCATGCATGTTGGTATTTTCTTTACCCTTCTTATGCTATAAGCGCATGCTGGTATTATTTTTTTGCACTACGAAATCTATTAAGAATCAATAATCCAAACATTAGGTCATGTATATGAGAAATCAACTGTAGGAGCAAAGATCTAAACATTCAAATTTATAGTTAGAGGTTGCATTCAAATTTATGGATAGATGGTTGCATCTACCACCAATCCAACTAGTACAATACCCGTGCGTTGCCCGGGTATAACGATTCAATAATTTACAAAAAAGATATTTAAAGACTATAATAATATACTTATATATATATGAGAAGATGAGTGAAAATAAACACAAGTTTATTACACCTAATTTTGAGTAATTTAAATGTTAAAGTTACTACGTTGAATTACTGCTTTGATATATATAATTAATTAAAAAGAAAGCTTTTGATTCATACCTTCATTTTGGTCTAGTGAAATGGTCTTTGTATTTTGTTAAGTCTTACGAGTATATTATAATCAATGGTTATGAAATGAAAGTGGGTATGTAGTGTCTATTTATTAGCCTCATGCATATTGTTATTTTTGGCGTCAAAATATTGTTTTTAAAAACTGAACTTACAAAGGTAACATTTGGTTGTTGGAATATTGACTAATATAGTGTGGAACGGCATGATTAGATAACATTTTGTTTGATATTGCCTTTTTTTTTAACTTATCCTATTATTTTTACCACTTTTATTATCGAGTTTTTCAATTGACCCTAGCATTTATAAAAAATAATTTAAAAAATACGTACTTTTAGAAATAATTAACATAATATGTATATAATGTTTTCCTTTTCCTTTTTTATAAAAAATAACCTCAACATCAGGTCATCTTCAACGTCTGCATGCACATCATCATCCTCGTTGCCAACTCCTTTAACAAAATCACTTGAAGGAACTTTATGTGTTCATACGACATGATTCCGACGACTACAATCGAGTTTTACAATTGACCCTAGCATTTGTAAAAAATAATTTAAAAAATACGTACTTTTAGAAATAATTAACATAATATGTATATAATGTTTTCCTTTTCCTTTTTTATAAAAAATAACCTCAACATCAGGTCATCTTCAACGTCTACATGCACATCATCATCCTCGTTTCCAACTCCTTTAACAAAATCACTAGAAGGAACTTTATGTGTTCATACGACATGATTCCGACGACTACAAAATAAGTATCTTAAATGCGTGTTGATTCGTTTAGAGCCAAAATCTTGATTCGCTCAAACGCATCGGAAACTCCGATGGAAACCAGTTGAACCGACATTATGACATCGTATTCGTAATCAGGACATTATGCTTTCTTTTGCTCGTAATCAATTTTCTTCGAGTGATGACGTCAGAATCATGCCATACATCATCACCGATGTGCCATTTCTTCTTTCCTCGGGTACTATTGGCTTACTCTTCTTGACATAATATCGGCAATGAAGAGGACGTAGGAGATGAGAACGTCAATCTAGATTAGGACCATGGCTTATTTTGTTTTTCATTATCATTAGTTTCATTATTTTAATATCAAGTTGATATTTGACGAGACGATTCGCATTGCTGCAAATACCCTCGTCGTTCAATGGCGGTTCGAGTGAATCCCTTTCATAATTAAGGTTTAATTTCATATTGTTCGTTAATTGCTATGATATTAGTTTCGTACGTTTCGGCCGAGTCAACACTTACGTAAAGTACTTTCTTTTGGTTGACGTCGAAATGAATCATGTCGCACGTGAATGAGGAGTGAAAAAGAATGAAGACGTGATGAGGATGATGGTTGCCGTAATCCTTTTTTGAATTTTATAATTAGAAAAAGAAGTTGATTAAATACTTTGTTAATTATTTCTGTAGATACATATTTTGTTAAATACTTTTTAAATGTACCATGGTCTCCTAAAAAACTCCACTTTTATCTCTAGTTTGTTATTTTAGATAATTCTTGAATTAGAACGGTCATGATTTAAAGTTGCATTGATCAAACGGATAAAATGATTTTGTGTAGAAGTGCACCGTCGGCAATAGAATAGTAATTATAAGATATAAATAGGTTGAATCTCTTTGAAAACCTTGATGCTAAATTAAGATCTATCCATAAACACCTTGCTTCAACTGCTCCAATAACTCATGTTGATGTACACAAGACACCTATATATATAACATCTCAGCTGAAGAGGCTTTGATATAGGTTTTTTTCTTGATATCAACTTATACTTCGAACAAAATTCATTATGTTTAAGAATTACTCGCACTAGATGACCAAAATTGTTACAAGGCACCATCAAATGCTCAATAGATTCAGTGAAAGATAAATGAGATATAAAATTGAGATCACAAATAGATTAATATTTGTTGACACACATTATATGAGACAGAATTATACATGAATACGAACAGGTACGTAAGCGTGGAGGATTTACGTCTACCGTCTACGTGCAATTTGTATGCTACGATGTGGCTCTTCTTCTTAGAATATTATGTTTATAATATCCACATTATGATGTTGTTTTGGTACATTTGTTTTACTGTATTGAAAAATACTAGCTAGACTCATCGACAGATCACACTGAAAGACTCATGAAAGATGAGAGATCACTAGCCTTCCATGATTCTAGATAACAAGGTTAGGGAATGAATCTGGATTACAAGGTTCCAAATTGTGACATCCTATTATGACATTTAGTGACTGAAATTAAGTGTGAATAAAGCAACAACTTAATCTGTTCCGATAAATTTGTTTACCCTCGTTTGTTTTAGTGCATTAATTGACTTATTTTATTTATCTTACATTTGGAATGCAACAGTGGCCATTAGGAAAGGATTATATGTGATGTATGTTATCTAATACTGTTATGCACACTGTACACCTATATATCAAAATGTCAACAGAATTACCATAACCCGAAAGATCACTTAGTAGTCCACATGATTTTCAATCGACACACTATGTTTTTTACTCTACCAGGTACCTAAAGTAAATGTCATAGTTGTTCCAAAATTGAATTTGCAAATAGTTTGTGCTACCATCATTGCATTACCTTCACAAAAGTGACACACTATTAAGTGTGAAGTTCTATAAAAGTCAAAAGGTGTTAGGTGTCACTTTAGCATTATTCATGTTTATCACCTGCAAACTGAAATCTCTCGGCCAGAGATCAGGAACGGAGCCAGAATCAAATATAATCGGCTGCACAAAATCTTTTGAACCGTAATACATACTGAAAACACATTTTGAAAAACCGGGTGCGTTTAAGATGCATTTAGGAAAAATCGGTGTTTTTCTCAAAAATTAACATTACATCGAAAAAATCCATGGGGTTCCCGAGCACTCGCAGGAACCCCCTAGCTCCGTCCCTGGTAGAGATGCCACTAAAAGAGACACGTTATTAGATAGCCATTGAGAGATCGAGAAGTATAGCTACCTACTATTAACTTGGACGTTTGAATAGATATACATTTGCAATCATGATACGTAATTAGTCATGTGGTATTATTTGCATTCTCACTTTTAGAGGTTTTCAACTCTTCATACCCATGGGTCAACACGGGATCAAGGGGTCGTTTGCTATGCTATTTGAAAGTTAAGTTGGTCACAAGAGATTGGGACGAACTTAGTTCAATATTCCCCATTTAACATGCAAGTGTGATATTCTTAGCACTTTGTTGACAATTTGTGAAACGTTAAGATACACCTAACTCTAGGTTGTCCTTCTAGATGATCTCTAGTTTTTTATTATCTTTACAACTAATTGTAGAAACATTCCCTACGCTGGTATACATCGTTCATATTGTACTTTTAGATGATGTACCATAGTACGTGATTGATGAATTTTTTTCTAGAAAAGCATTTAGCGTGTAACAAAAACTGGACAAATATAGTGAAAATTTCACACATTGAAAATTGTGTCACAAAAGTCGATGCTTTTAAAGTATATTACAAAAATAGACCCAGCAAGCAATGAAAACTCACAAAAACAAAAAGAACGCACGCAAATGGACGTGCGTAATACTTTGCGCATCCACCTTTTGTTCGACAAGTGTCCCATTTCGTCGTTGAGGTTAAACGTCAATCTCCTCATCGCCAAATCACTAATCTCATCAAACTCCCTGTTAATATACCCACTGGTAAAGAGTATAGCAATGTAGTTATTGGTTCGGTTAATGGCTTAATATGTTTTTCAAGTTCCGAATTTCTTCGTAAAGAAGTCATTTACATTTGGAACCCTTCTTTCTCGGTGTTGGCGTATGTACCCGAAGCACCCAGCCGAAGAGACCAAACCGTTCGGACAAACATACAGCTAATCAGCTAGACCAAGTGGGCTCCAAGCCAAAGCAAAGCATCACATGCTGAAGGGTTGGACACAACCCCTCGGCACAACGGCTACATGGCGTCACCACATATAAAGGGAAATGAATCGTGATCAGAACCTCTGGCCTGATCCAAGCAGAAGCCAAACAGAGTAAGTCAAACTCCCGCCCGAAAGAGTCACTTTCACCACACTTGACCTTCAGGTAAGGACAAGATTTCTCGCCTATAAAAGGAGAGAAGTTACTGCATCTATGTCAACTCTCTCTAACCCTACTTTTACACCAGTAACTCTCCATATCATATCATATTCTTACTCTCACGCCGGAGCTTGGTCTAGGATAAAACCCTAGGCGAGGCTAACGCGTGTTGTTCTTATGTTCACAGATCCGAAGAGTTCCAATCCGGTGGGCTGGACGAAGAGACAGCCGAAGGATAAAAGCTTGTTTAGGTGAAGACATATTTTTAACTCAACAAATTGGCGCCATCCTTAGGACCCGCTATTCAGTTAAGGGTACCTCATCACATGACACCATGACGTCCGAGTCTTTGTGTTCGATCGGTTGGCTTCATCCTCCTTTGTTGCAACCGAAATTGCATTTGGCATCATCCCTTTTTCAATCGATCCATTGCCCGACAAATCACGGTAAATCACTTGATTTTATCGACACCCATTCAATGTATATTCTCTTGAGCAACTTCCCTAATGTACATTTCCACATTATTCATAAGTTGAATAAATGTGTTGATGTACTCATGAATTTCCATTCCAAGATGTTTCTTGAATGAAATTCGGTTACATGTTGATCAAAGTCTGCGGAATATTCCTCATTGATAAATGGTGAAATTGGTTGAAGATTACTTGAAGTGCATCATTCGAGTCCTCCATTAATACCTTCCTTTTGGTAATTTGAAGCTTGATTGTTCTAAGTTCAAGAACACAGTTCTTGTCAATGTGGATAAATCCCGACGAAAGAGAGCACGCATGTTCGATGCCTAGTTGTGGATAACGGATGTGTGAGATGTTGATGAAGTAGTTGAAAGGACTCAATGTTACATTCCATTTGCCTTGCATCATTTGTCAATACCAAGTGTGACTCATTAGATTTAGACTCAGTTGTGAAGTGTGTTGATCATAAATTGTTGACTCAATCAAGGTAGAACATTCAAGATAGCAACTCGGTTTCATTGTTACATGAGGTATCATAAAGTTCAAGTACTTTGGAGATTAAAGGGTCGATGATGTAAGACATTGTGTTGATGGATATTAGATATAAGTAACTTGCATCAATTTACCAAATTGCTATATAGACAAGTCGCTAACAGGACAACTCGCCAAGAATCATAACACCAAGTCGCTATGAATTTGAAGACAAGTCTTTAAGCACCAAGTCGCTAAGAATTATAACAACAAGTCGCTAGACACAATTAAGTTGCTAAAGAACAACTCGCTAAGATCCAAGTCGCTAGTATCAAGTCGCTAACAATTTACACTACAACTCGCTAACAATTTCTGAAGCAAGTCGCTAACCTCACTAAGTCGCTAGCCGTAGTGAAGAATCCACAAACTTGTACTATTTGTCGTCTTGTCTCAATAGACAAGTCGCTATGCTCAAGTCGCTAACAACTAACATTGTATCTCGCTAACTTTTGCTGAAGCAAGTCGCTACGATGAAAAACACAACGAGAATTAAGTCGCTAGCAAGAAATACTTCAAAAACACACTTTCCAATCCAAAACAAGCTCAACCACAGTGATTCAAGCTTACCAAATCAAAACCCAAGCACTTACAATGATTCTAAACACAAAAGTACACCCAAAATTCAAACTTTAACACTAGAGATGATCCAAATGATGCAAAAACCACTAAACTTTCTCAAACTTAAAAACCATCTAAAACCACTAGAAATCCAAGTATATGTAAGAGAGATGATCAAACCATGGCTCTTGATACCATTTGTAACATATTGGATTTCACAAACATATCATATCATAAACAAGTAGGCGTACAAGATAAGTTTTAGAGAGAGAAAGTGGGATATTCTAGAAAGAGAAACTCATGGAAGGTTAGATTCCAAATGAACATCCAACCCTCTACATTGGGAGGTAGAGGGTATTTATAGGTTACAAACTAAACGACCTCCTGATGGCCTGTGGATCAGGGATACAATGGGTAAAGACCCGTCCTTCCTCCACGATATTACACTAAACTATTCTACGCAACAAACTAACTACTAAATATCGTAACAGACGATATGTCTACGAGCTAACTTATGCTAGATAATATTAGGGGTGACCGACTCTTCACATATGGAATTTCTGATTCCTAACAGGTTATTAGAGCTAGTCATCACCTTAAAGCTAATGATGGATCTCTTTATCCAGCGACGTAAGCGTGTCTCGCAAAGGACTTGTCTATTAATAGACGATCAATTCAAAAGTGTGCAATCTTCCCTTAGTGTGCAGAATTATCTTAAAAAAATTATGAGCACATGTGGAGGAGGAGTGTTTCTGCAAATATAAAACTCTCAAAGTGTTAAACAAAATACCTTTTACAATCATAAATACTTTGAGTGATTTTATAAAAGTTTTATGGCTACAAGATAGACAGTGAGCAAACCTAGGATAATCATAGAGATATAAGGTGATTAAGGTTACATTTATGTCCTACGATCCAGCCAGAGCCGGAGGGATCTACCCAGGGACAATACCATTAGTTTAGTATTAGAAGTCCTTATGTATGATTGGAAAAAAGGAGTAAAGTGAGGAAAGCAGAAAGAAGGGGTTGAAGAATGAAAAAGAAAAGTTATGAAAGGGTGAAAAAGAAATGATCCATCCAAACACTTAGGGTAGAAACCGGGTCAATACATCTTCTACTGGTTATCAGAAAAATGATACCGATATTGAAGACAAGAAGTCATGGACCTAGTGACGTGTTGCACCACCTCTCCTAACCACTTAAGTTCCTCTCAAAAGGATATTGTTTTATTTCTCACGGAGAATAAACATGTAATTTATCGACCTCTCATTCCGAGATGTGTTGGCATTGAAACAGGTGGCAGTCTGTTCCGGCCACCGCTCACTAAAACCAAAACGCACTTGATCGAGTCTAGAGCCACGAGATTCATCAAAAGGTCTCTTAGGATACACTTTCCTATACATACACTTGTGTTCGCCAAAAAGAACACAAGTTGTATGAGAGTCGTTTGTAAGATCTTTTGATTTTGCCTAACACAACATGATGGTTACTTTATGCTCCAAATAGTATACATTCGTGGAATGACACTTCGGTATACTTCAGCGGCTCACTTGTTTTTTTATAAGCCTTCTTCACGGTATCCAATTCAAGAACAACTTTTGTGAGGATTCAAGCAGTGTTTTCAAACTATACTGTTAATACTCTCGACATCCAAACTTGTAAGTGCTGGAAATCCTGTAAGCTCCCGGAAAATTTCAATGTACTTAACGCTTTAAGCAGGAATTAAACACGATCTATTTCGTCATGAAATTTTCTGAACATCACATTTGCATATCATTTGGCATATGCATGATCAACGCAGTTGGAGCATTCATAAAGGTACCGTTGTGATCTAAATAAATTTCCCCACTATCCTGATAATCCTAAAATACGTAATGAATACGTCAAAATTTGTAAAAATTACGAATTTAAATATAATAAAAATATATAAAATTCGTATAGGACCTCGGAAACTCATTGGACTTTTCACCACTCGAACCCAACACGTAAATGGGCCTCACGACCGGATCAAGCCCACCCCATTATCCCTTTGGGCTTAGCCTTAATTCACGAGCCCACGAGATAAGCCCAACACACTTAAAAACTATTTCGGGCCTAATATCTTTACACGACTAAATATATGAGCCCAAACCCCCCATATGTTTTTGCTTTGGGCCTCGTCTATGTCGCCTAGCCCATGATCATATAGAAAAACTTGAAGTTAATATTTTTGGGTGTTCCTTTCTGTTGTAACCGAGCGAGCAAACAAGAAAAATAAAGAAACCAAACATGAAAGTCAAATGCACCTCCACTAAGAATCCTAAGTCAAGTGTTCTTGCGTATGAATGCAAAAAGAGGAGACAAATACCCCATGCTTAGCCACCCTAACCACAATATTTAATTCCCTACACCTTTGATTATCCATTTCACTTAAGAGACCTTTGGATATTATGCTCCCTAACCACCCTCCTTGACGTCGACTAAACCAACCAAGACCATAAAGTTCTGCGCCACTCTCCACGCATGAAAACATGCTTCAAACATGACCAAGTTCAATGTACATGTGGCTAATAAGTCCTAGAACTTGGGAAGCTAGGAGTTAAATATTTGAAGGGCCATGCCTAAACTTTCCTTGTAACCATTTAAAATACTTGGCAAATCACTTCACTCTCATTCACTCTCAAAAACTGATTCTCCAACTCACCAACTAAGCTCACACACGTCTCTCACTTGTAAATCATCCACTGTGAAGTTCGAGTCAAGCAAAGGAGTTTTAACTCGTGTAGTTGGGTGTAGAAGAGGAAGGTTTAAGCTAGAAGAATACTTGAGTAAATAGGAATACGGGTAACAAGTTATAAGGAGAACAAGGAGTACTCGAGTTCATTCGACACGTTCACTCATCTCACGTATCATCTCCACTCCAAGTGAGTGTTGTAAGTTTCATTAGAACCTTCTCACCTTTCATTTTCGATACTTATTTTTGTTATCACGAGTATAATGTTACACTTATACATGCACCAAATGGATTGACTAACTTAAACCTACATCGAGCCCAAGGAAACCAAGAGCTCTTTCGAGTTTATTTGTAATAAGCCGAACTTATAAGCTCATCACCTTGTGGAAGAGTGAGAAATAAAAACTAAAATGAAACCATGGCACATTAGAACTAAAATGTTTTACAAGTTGAGAAGAAGAAGTAATGGAAACAATAAAATGGGTACCATGCATGACCACGATCACAGTAGCCTATATACAAGATTTTAACGCAGAAACTGTGCAATATATAGCGTATTACGTAGAAATAAGACACAAAACGAGCCTAGCTCAGTTGGTTTGGTGCGTGTTGCCTTGGATGGGAGGTCCCTAGTTCGATTCCCACTTGTAGCACTTTTTCCTTTCTTTTTTTTTTTATAACTTTCACAGTTTGGCAAAATACACCCCTCCACTTCAAATAAACTTATAACTAAATAAGTAAACATTTAAAAGTGTAACAAAAGTTAATTTTATAAAAATCGCCACTGAGGGACTAAAATGTCAAATCAAAACTTTAAGCCTATAATATTTATGGGTACAATTGTTATTTTCTAAAAGTATAGGGACTAAACTTGTACTTTTTGTAACTCGAGGGTAAAAAGTGTAAATTTGAGAAAAGTTTAGCAAAACTTATGATTTCATTATAGCCTCGTAAAAATAAGTATTTTGACCACATGAGCGTAATATTTTCAATAACGATGAATTTAATTTATGTATATGTAAATGTATATATATTTTAGAAAATAATTAAGTATATGTAAAAAAGATACATATTTCGATAAAAATACTCGGGGAATCTAAATACGTTAAAATGATCAACGAACTTATAAAGATCACAACGGGGGAAAACATTTCACTTATGCGTAAGTGAGGATCATTAATTAAGGCAATGTAGCACATAAATTAACTTAAAACGTTAATCACGATCGCACACTATTGGATTGGACAATCCAATGATCTATTGAATAAGAATATTCAATGCTCTATTATTTTGGTCATGAACCAAAATGCTCATTCGAGACTCGCCATCTCATCATTTTAGGTTTCGAGTTGGAACCTCCGCTACATTGTGCTTGATCTTTTTGTGCGTGTGCATTATCATCAAGGTGAGTTCATAGCCTCGCTTTTACTTTATTTTGCAAACCCGAGGAGATACATGCTCTAAACTAGAACACAAGGTTTTTCATAAATGCTTGATCTTCTTGATTATTGGTACTTGCTAAGTTGTTAGCCACAAGTCCCCGATCATGAACCATTAGTCACCGCGAGTGAGCGTAGATATCGTGAATAGTACTATGGGGATTAACGAACCCGTTTGGTTATAGAGAAATAACCGGCGCACCATATCGAATTTCTTTAGGTAATTGGCTATTACCTCCTTTGGGGCATATTTTTCGTACAATCGTAATTCGGTGTATGCGGTTGAGTCTTGGTTTCATGAGCTTAGCGCATAATAATCAGTGATAATTTTTTTATGATATTGTTAGTTTACAATGATCATGATCTTATACTTGTGTTCAACTTATTTTAAACCTATGGATTTCACTCAACATTTTGTTGACCTTTTAAGCATGTTATCTCGGTGTCGGTGAAGATTATGACCAAGGTGCGGAACGGGGCATGGCAAGGCTCATCCGGTGGTGTAAAACATAAAAGTTATCATTTCTTTCAAACTCATGATCTTTCTTTTGGGAAAACACTTGATCTATTTACAATATTTTGTAACAAACTATGAGTTTTCGATGAATGATAACTATTTTAATAAAACGTCTCTTTCGAGTCGTTTTCTATAATTATTGACTATGATCTCCATTCAAGTAACACCGAATTAGTCTTCCGTCATTAAGATTTTCGGGTGTTCTGATTGGCATCGAGCCAAGGTTATAGAGAACCAAAGAGTTTTTCAAAATCATTTGGACTATAACCGCACTTTTAAAAGCAGGACTATTTTACACCACCGCCTTACACCCTTCCGTGACCGCTCTATGCATTAGGATTGATGCATCGCTAGATCATAAGTAATTGCATTCATTTTAGTTAGGCATGGAGATTTGCTTGGCAAACATGTGTAGCTAACTAAAATAATTATATTATTTGGCATTTACTTACATTAATTTATGGGTTGTTCAAGACTACCATATCGCATCCCACCCGGTTGTTACGTCCTCGACACCGAGATGGATGATACCATGTCCTCTACGATTGTCACTATGCCACTCATCCCGGTCTGTCATACCGACTCTTGTTTGAATGGCCGAACCTTTGAAGAAGGTGAAGTTGCAGAACTCCCTCGCTCCAAATATGACCGCTCATCCTCAAGAGTACAATGCTTTTGCTTCCATGACCCTAGATCGATTACTATGAGTCGCAACAATGGCTACACTTGAGATGTTGTTTGTGGATGATGAATCATCCAAGTCATCGAGAACACCTACTGCTTCATCGACTCTTCCGGATCATCTTCCGAGCTATCCGTCGTCGTCGACGTAGGATTCGTGTTCTTAAGCCTCATGAGCTGGCCGTTTGGAGTACCTTATAGGCGCATCCTAATGGTAAGACCTTCAAACGCACTGCTAGGAAGCGTGTGCGACCCATCACTATGACTCATGTGATGCCACCACGATCGCCATCATTTCGGTCACCACCACCGCCGGTCATCACCGGTTTCACTGCTTGTTCCACCCACGCTACTTCACCACCACCGCCACTTCGTGTTCTACCATCGACTACTCTTGCCTGTTTCATCACCACCTCTGATCACCTCCTTTGGACACTTTTAGTGAGCCAATTTTACCGCTCTGCATCAAGTGCTATCCACCATCACTATCTCGATCCCGACAAGCCTACTCAAGTGGATAATGAGGCCGGACCAAGGAAGAAATCCGGTGCTAGGAGATGGTCATTCTTGATACCTTTACTTGACGTTGGAGAGAAGAGGAGGAGCACCTAGTTCGTTCGAGCTTGGAGAAGCTCAACTCTTCGCACCGACTCGATTATACCGCATATCGGTGAACCAGGCACCACACTATTCCTCTGTTGGCTACGAGACTTATCAAGCACGAAGATCGGTTGAATGAGCTCATGGCACATTATGATGAGATTCCACTAGTTAGGATAGAGAGCTTGGAGGAAGAAGTCGAAAACCTCGTGGTAGGTCGCTACTCCATTGAGATTGTGTTTGATATGATGAGTACTCAGTTGTGGAGGCGAGAGGCCGTTAACCAATTGACTCGGAGATTGGAGACTACTATTCGAGATGCTAGTACTTTAAGAGAGCGCTTTGGGTCGAGAGAGTCCTGCATCACGAACTTGCATCCGCTCATGCTCACAATCGCTATTCCGGAGGAGAGGATTGATGACCTCGAGGCGAGAGATCGAGCCCGTGAGCGCAGATCCGAGACTTGATGACCATGGTTGAGGAGATTCGTCGTCGTCGGGATGACGATCGGAGATCGTAAATCCTAGTCATCTTTATCTTAGTATGTATCATAAAGCCGCCATATGAGGCATTAAGGCTTGTATCTTTTTGGTTTGTAACCTTGGAACAAGAATTATGATGATGTAACTTATGGTTGTGAACAATATTATGTAATGATGTATTCCATGTATCCAATGGTTGTATTTCCTATATTCTGATGTTATTATATTATTCCTCGGTGATGTATGCCGAACCGATCCTTATGTCCTTATATATATATTTGTTGAGAAAAATCATATTCATATCATATCATTAATTTAAAGTGGTAATCTGGACTATTATGATATGTATAATATGAAATCGGTTTATCATCGATCGATAATTTCTTAATCTTGGTATTTATTCTTGGAAATTTTAGAAAATGGTCAAGAAGAAAGCTACCTCATCCACCATCACTCCATGACTATTCGGAAAATGGTCATTGAAAGTGTTAGCGCACTATAGCTCAACATGTTGTTGATCTTGCTAGAGCCGTGAGCATTGAAGGTGAACGAATTGCCCAAGAGGCACGTGGTGAAATCGCAAGAGGTCGAA
Organism: Chrysanthemum lavandulifolium; assembly: GCA_022545495.1. Lineage (NCBI taxonomy): Eukaryota > Viridiplantae > Streptophyta > Magnoliopsida > Asterales > Asteraceae > Chrysanthemum > Chrysanthemum lavandulifolium. The sequence continues at coordinate 245,532,697 of CM040241.1, read as the reverse complement.
ATTGCAAGAGAAGCCGAGAACGCCCGAATTGCTCGAGAGGTGAAGTCGAGCGTGTCGCTCAAGCGACGCGAGGTGAAGTCGCTCGCATTGTTTGAAGAGAATCGTGTCGCGAGCTGCGCGTCTTGTTGAAATGGCAAACTCAAATGCAACTAACACTCCAACAAATCAAAGTGAGTCCACCGTAACTCATAAGTGTAATTACAAAGAGTTCATGAGCCCAAGTCGACATTCTTCAAGGGCAATGAAGGTGCTATTGGTTTACTTCATTGGTTTGAGAGAACCGAGGCGTATTTACGCTAAGTGATTTGCGAGATGATTGCAAAGTCAAGTTTGCATGATGGAACTTTATTAGAAGATCGTTATCTTGGTGGAAAGGCCATGCTCAACCAATTGGAATGGAAGAAGCTTGTAAGATTTCATGGTCGATCTGAAACAATCATTAATGAAACAAGATGTGCGAGAACCGAGATCAAGAAACTCGAAGATGAGTATTACCACTTGGTCGCTAAAGGTAATGATCTCAAGACATACTTCAAGAGATTCCATGAGCCGAGAGCTCTATGTCCTCATTTGTTTCCCACCAATGAAAAGCTTTTGGAAGCTTTGATCGGAGGTTTACCTCGAAGCATCGAAGGAGATGTCATCTCTTGAAGCCAAAACCGTTGAAGAAGTTGTCATTGTATCCCACCGCCTTATGGAACCAATACTAAAGCTTGCAAATGCACAAGGCTCAAGTGACAACAAAAGAAAGTTTGATGATCGGAAAACCTCAAATTCCAACCACTATCGATCCAACAACAACAATCGAACAACAACAACCAATATCACCACAACAAATCAACATCACAATCGGCAAAACCGAAGGCAAGAAGCCGCAGGGCTTATCTTGCACCCACTTCTTGGAAAAGGGTATGTAGGACCACATCCCGATGTAACAAATGTTTGATGCACCATTCGGACCTTGTACCGTGAAGTGCGATAAGTGCAACAAGGTAGGTCATCAAGGTAAACATTGCGAAACCACGGAAGAGGCAACACCGTGACAAACATGAATCTGCTATGGATGTGGAGAACCGGGTCATTTCAAGAGTCAATGCCCAAAGTTAAATGTTGTTCAAACAAACAATGCGGCGTGCAAGAGTGTACATGCTAGGAGATGGAGATGCACCGTTGAACCCCGACATTGTGACGGGTGCGTATTCTCTTAACAATCATTCTCAAAAATCTTGTTTGATTCGGGAGCGATAAGAGTTTTGTATCTACTACTTTTGCACCATTACTTGAAATATCCCCAATCGCCTTAGATACAACTTATGAGATAGAACTTGCCGATGGGAAGATAATAGGAACCAACACTGTAATCCGTAATTGTCCTATTCTATTACAAGATCATTCGTTCCTCATAGATCTTTTGCCAATCAAACTTGGAAGTTTCGATGTCGTAATTGGCATGGATTGGTTGTCCAGACACCGTGCTAGGATTGTTTGTGACGAAAACCGTTCATATCCCGATCAACGGTGAAACCTTAGTCATCCAAGGAGATCAAAGTAGAAAGTACTTAAGTATCATATCCTGTGCGAAATCAATAAAGTACATGGAAAAAGGATGTTATGCCTTCTTGGCTCAAGTAACGGAAAAGAAGTCGGAAGAGAAACGACTAGAGGATGTACACATAATCAAGGAATTTCACGAGGTATTTCGGAAGATTTGCACGGACTTCCACACCTTTCGACAAGTCGAATTTCAAATCGATCTTATTCACGGAGCTACTCACGTAGCACGAGCACCGTATCGTTTAGCGCCCTCGAAATGCAAGAATTATCCAAACAACTAGAAGAGCTATCCGAGAAAGGATTCATTAGAACAAGTTCCTCACCGGGAGCACCGGTATTATTCGTTAAGAAGAAAGATGGATCATTCGGATGTGTATCGATTATAGAGAATTGAACAAGCTCACAATCAAAAACCGCTATCCCTTACCAAGAATCGATGATCTGTTTGATCACATTACAAGGCTCGAGTGTATACTCGAAGATTGATTTAAGATCCGGATATCATCGATTCGGGTAAGAGAAGAAGATATACCCAAGACCGCATTTAGAACTCGATATGGCCATTATGAATTCCAAGTAATGCCATTCGGTTTAACTAATGCACCTTTGTGTTATGGACCTCATGAATAGAGTCTCAAACCATATCTGGATAAATTAGTCATTGTGTTCATCGACGATATCCTTATATACTCGTAATAAAGAAGAACATGCGGAACATTTGAAGGCATCACGAAGTTACTCAAGGATGAAAAATTGTGCATAAAGTTTTCCAAGTGTGACTTTTGGATTGAGACAGTCCAATTTCTTGGTCATGTGATCGACGGTGAAGGAATCCATGTGGATCCCGCAAAGATTGAATCTGAATTGGCGGCGGTACCACTAACCCCACTGAAATTCGTCAATTCTTAGGACTTGCTGGTTATTATCGAAGATTCATCGGTTTCTCGAAAATAGCTAAACCATTGACCGAGTTAACCCGAAAACGAAGAAATTCGAATGGGAGGCGATCAGAATCGACTTTTCAACTCCTAAAGAACAAACTTTATGGGCACCTATCTTGGCACTACCGGAAGGAGCGAAGATTTTGTAGTATATTGTGATGCTTCACACATGGGTTTAAGCGCCGTTCTCATGCAAAGGAACAAGGTGATTGCTTATGCGTCACGACAACTCAAAACTCATGAGAAGAATTATACTACTCACGATCTAGAACTTGGCGCCGTGGTATTTGCACTCAAATTATGGAGACATTATCATGCGGAACCAAATGTATAGTGTACACGATCACAAAAGTCTTCAACACATCTTAGATCAAAAGGAATTGAATATCGTCAACGTCGTTGGCTCGAATTGCTTAGTGATTATGACCGCGAGATCCGTTATCATCCTCGGAAAGGCAAACGTTGTTGCCGATGCCTTGAGCGAAAAAGATCACCCTAAGCCACTTAGAGTGAGATCATTGGGAATGGTAATCAATTCACCCTACCATCGAAAATTCTTGAAGCTCGGATCGAAGCCCTTAAAGAAGAAAATAGGCGAATGAGAAGATTTATGGCATCTTGGGAGAATGAGAATGGATTTGTGAAGAGATCGGACGGAACGCTATGTTTCAAAAATCGAAGTTGGATTCCACTCTTTGGAGATATCCGAGAACTCATCATGCATGAATTACATAAATCAGTACCCATACATCCTGGTCCCAACAAGATGTATCAAGATCTAAAGCTTTTGTCTTGGTGGCCTAATATGAAGGCGATATCATTTGTATCGCCATAAATGTTTGACATGCTTGAAAGTTAAAGTTTGAACATCAAAAGCCATCCGGATTGCTAACTCAACCGAACTTCCTATGTGGAAATGGGAAAGAATCACAATGGACTTCATCACAAAGTTGCCAAAACTTCTAATGGTTTTGACACCATTTGGGTTATTGTAGATCGTCTTACAAAGTCCGCTCATTTCTTGCCAATCAAGGAGAACGACGAGATGATTACACTCGCTAGACGTACATCAAAGAGATTGTTTCGCCACGGTGTACCAATCTCTATCATATCGATCGTGATAGCCGATTCACCTCAAGATTTTGGCAAACGCTTCAAAAAGCCATGGGTACCAACTTAGATATGAGTACCGCGTACCATCCTCAAACAGATGGACAAAGTGAAAGAACGATCCAAACTACGGAAGACATGCTAGAGCATGTGATTGATTCGGAAAAGGATGGGATAAGCACTTACCTCTGGTGAATTCTCTTACAATAACAGATTATCACGCCAAGATTAAAGTCGCTCCTTTTGAAGCACTCTATGGAAGAAAATGCCGATCGCCCGGTTCTTTGGCGGAAGTTGGAGAAGTACAACTTACAGGCCCGAAATTGTCCAAGAGACAACAGAAAAGATAATGCAAATTCGGCAAAGATTGCAAGCGACTCGAGATAGACAAAGAGCTACGCAGATGTTCAAGAAAACCAATGGAATTCCAAGTCGGAGACCGTGTAATGCTCAAAGTATCACCACAGAAAGGGATGGTCGATTTGGAAAGCGAGGAAAGCTCAAACCTCGATCGTCGGACCATTCAAAATTCTTCAAAGAATTGGTCCATGGCATATAAACTTGATCTTCCCAAGAACTTAGCCGAGTACATGACACGTTCCATGTCTCAAATCTTAAGAAGTGTCTTTCGGATGAAACTTTAGTCGCACCACTCAAGGACATCCACTCAATGACAAACTTAGCTTTGTCAAAGAACCCATCGAGATCATGGACGAGAAGTTAAGAGGCTTAAGCAAAGCCGCATTCCTATCGTTAAAGTTCGATGGAATCATAAGAAACGAGGTGCGAGTTCACACGGAGCGAGGATGTAATGCGTTCCAAGTATCCCCACTGTTCATCTAGATCACCCATGATGACCTCTGCGAGTTTAACCGCGGACGCGGTTCTCTTAAGGGTAGGTATTGTAAGCTCCGGAAAATTTCAATGTACTTAACGCTTTAAGGTGAATTAAACACGATCTATTCCATCATGAAATTTTCTCGAACATCACATTTGCATATCATTTGGCATATGCATGATCAACGCATTGGAGCCTTCATAAAAATACCGTTGTGATCTAAATAAATTTCCCACTATCCCGATAATCCTAAAATACGTAATGAATACGTAAAATTTATAAAATTACAATTTAAATATAATAAAATATATAAAATTAGTATAGGACCTCGAAACTCATTGGACTTTTCACCACTGAACCCAACACGTAAATGGGCCTCATGACCGGATCAAGCCCACCCCATTATCCCTTTGGGCTTAGCCTTAATTCACGAGCCCACGAGATAAGCCCAACACACTAAAAACTATTTCGGCCTAATATCTTTACACGACTAAATATATGAGCCCAAACCCCCATATGTTTTGCTTTGGGCCTCGTCTATGTCGCTAGCCCATGATCATATAGAAAACTTGTAGTTAATATTTTGGGTGTTCCTTTCTTGTAACCGAGCGAGCAAACAAGAAAAATAAAGAAACCAAACATGAAAGTCAAATGCACCTCCACTAAGAATCCTAAGTCAAGTGTTCTTGCGTATGAATGCAAAAAGAGGAGACAAATACCCCATGCTTAGCCACCCTAACCACAATATTTAATTCCCTACACCTTTGATTATCCATTTCACTTAAGAGACCTTTGGATATTATGCTCCCTAACCACCCTCCTTGACGTCGACTAAACCAACCAAGACCATAAAGTTCTGCTGCCACTCTCCACACGCATGAAAACATGCTTCAAACATGACCAAGTTCAATGTACATGTGGCTAATAAGTCCTAGAACTTGGGAAGCTAGGAGTTAAATATTTGAAGGGCCATGCCTAAACTTTCCTTGTAACCATTTAAAATACTTGGCAAATCACTTCACTCTCATTCACTCAAAACCGATTCTCCAACTCACCAACTAAGCTCACACGCCTCTCACTCATAAATCATCCAACGTGAAGTTCGAGTCAAGCAAAGGAGTTTTAACTCGTGTAGTTGGGTGTAGAAGAAAGGTTTAAGCTAGAAGAATACTTGAGTAAATAGGAATACGGGTAACAAGTTATAAGGAGAACAAGGAGTACTCGAGTTCATTCGACACGTTCACTCATCTCACGTATCATCTCCACTCCAAGTGAGTGTTGTAAGTTTCATTAGAAACTTCTCACCTTTCATTTTCGATACTTATTTTTGTTATCACGAGTATAATGTTACACTTATACATGCACCAAATGGATTGACTAACTTAAACCTACATCGAGCCCAAGGAAACCAAGAGCTCTTTCGAGTTTATTTGTAATAAGCCGAACTTATAAGCTCATCACCTTGTGGAAGAGTGAGAAATAAAAACTAAAATGAAACCATGGCACATTAGAACTAAAATGTTTTACAAGTTGAGAAGAAGAAGTAATGGAAACAAGAAAATGGGTACCATGCATGACCACGATCACAGTAGCCTATATACAAGATTTTAACGCGAAACTGTGCAATATATAGCGTACAACGTAAAATAAGACACAAAACGAGCCTAGCTCGGTTGGTTTGGTGCGTGTTGCCTTGGACGGAGGTCCCTAGTTCGATTCCCACTTGTAGCACTTTTTCCTTTCTTTTTTTTTTTATAACTTTCACAGTTTGGCAAAATACACCCCTCCACTTCAAATAAACTTATAACTAAATAAGTAAACATTTAAAAGTGTAACAAAAGTTAATTTTATAAAAATCAGTTTTACCGAGGGACTAAAAATGTCAAATCTGAAAACTTTAAGCCTATAATATTTATGGGTACGAATTGTTATTTTCTAAAAGTATAGGGACTAAACTTGTACTTTTTGTAACTCGAGGGTAAAAAGTGTAAATTTGAGAAAAGTTTAGCAAAACTTATGATTTCATTATAGCCTCGTAAAAATAAGTATTTTGACCACATGAGCGTAATATTTTCAATAACGATGAATTTGATTTATGTATATGTAAATGTATATATATTTTAGAAAATAATTAAGTATATGTAAAAAAGATACATATTTCGATAAAAATACTCGGGGAATCTAAATACGTTAAAATGATCAACGAACTTATAAAGATCACAACGGGGGAAAACATTTCACTTATGCGTAAGTGAGGATCATTATTTAAGGCAATGTAGCACATAAATTAACTTAAAACGTTAATCACGATCGCACACTATTGGATTGGACAATCCAATGATCTATTGAATAAGAATATTCAATGCTCTATTATTTTGGTCGCGAACCAAAATGCTCAATTACTGAGACTCGCCATCTCATCATTTTAGGTTTCGAGTTGGAACCTCCGCTACATTGTGCTTGATCTTTTTGTGCGTGTGCATTATCATCAGGTGAGTTCATAGCCTCGCTTTTACTTTATTTTGCAAACCCCGCGAGGAGATACATGCTCTAAACTAGAACACAAGGTTTTTCATAAATGCTTGATCTTCGATTATTGGTAACGCTAAGTTGTTAGCCACAAGTCCCCGATCATGAACCATTAGTCACCGCGAGTGAGCGTAGATATCGTGAATAGTACTATGGGATTAACGAACCCGTTTCGGTTATAGAGAAATAACCGAGGCGCACCATATCGAATTTCTTTAGGTAATTGGCTATTACCTCCTTTGGGGCATATTTTTCGTACTAATCGTAATTCGGTGTATGCAATTTGAGTCTTGGTTTCATGAGCTTAGCGCATAATAATCTGTGATAATTTTTTTTATGATATTGTTAGTTTACAATGATCATGATCTTATACTTGTGTTCAACTTATTTTAAACCTATGGATTTCACTCAACATTTTGTTGACCTTTTAAGCATGTTATCTCGGTGTCGGTGAAGATTATGACCAAGGTGCGGAGCGGGCATGGCAAGGCTCATCGGTGGTGTAAAACATAAAAGTTATCATTTCTTTCAAACTCATGATCTTTCTTTTGGGAAAAACACTTGATCTATTTACAATATTTTGTAACAAACTATGAGTTTTCGATGAATGATAACTATTTTAATAAAACGTCTCTTTCGAGTCGTTTTCTATAATTATTGACTATGATCTCCATTCAAGTAACACCCGAATTAGTCTTCCGCTGTCATTAAGATTTTCGGGGGTGTTACAAATCCCACCAAGGAGATTCCTTTCAAGAATCGAGTCCTGAAGACGTGAGTCGTTACTTGGATTTATTCAATGTAATGATAATTGTCCGTAACGGGATTCAGACGTCTGATGTGCCCTACCAAAGTGAATGGAATCAAGACATTCATCAGTAAAACAATCTTGGTGGTCTATTCTCTAAGAAAAATCCACCGTGATCGATTGGTGTTTATGACTAACAGTGAATATGCAGGTACTGATGGCGTTCCCTTGGGGAAAATGGCGGCATACCACCATCATGGTCATCAACCTACTTCCAGTTCCACATGCTCATACCAACATCATTACGAAAGATGAAGTTACGAAAAGTTCAAGAAAAATTCTCATCAAAGAATCAGTAAAGTTAAAAGACAAAGATTGAAGTCAAAGAATAAGAACGACAAAATTATGAAGCACAAACTTAATCAAGTTGTAGGAGCATGTTGGAAAAGACGTAAATACACCATTAACGAAGATGTTGATGAAAGGCAAGCGAATATCACAACTCATTACAATAATAAGAACAAATAAGCAAGGCACAAGGACGTCAAATCCAAGAAGCGTTAAAAGACAAAAGGACGTCAACAACCTATGATGACCACCCTTAAGGGGAGATGGTTGGAAAACGATAAAGTGCCGGTCGTTTAGTTATTGTAATAGGTCGTTTATTTATCGGGCTTGTATGTTTATTTAAGGGTCCGCCCATGTAGCAAACCCATGGGTGGCCCAAGTCTCTTACATATACTATAAATACCCCTTCCCACTAAGGGAACGGTGTTGGTTCTAGGAATATCATTTTCATTTCTTTTAAACTAGTTCCTCCCGCTCTCTCTCTCACACTTTCAAGAAATAACGACATCTCTTGTGTAATAATGATAGAATATGTGTCCTAACAATGAAAACGTAAGAAAACAGACGAAAACGTATTAAAACGGACGAAAACATATAAAAATGGTCGAAAAGTATGGAGACAGACAAAAACGTATAAAAATGCACAAAAACGTATGAAAACGGACGAAAACTTCTGAAAACGGCAAAAAGGTCCAAAACAAAGAAAAGTATTAAAGCGAAGAAATGTATGAAACGGACAAAATGTATATAAACGGTGAAAAATGTAGAAAAACGTATGAAAGCGGACGAAACATTGAAAGCGGATGTAAACATATGAAAACGACGAAAACGTATGAAAATGACAAAAACTTATGAAAGCGGAGGAAACGATGAAACGATGAAAACATTTAAAACGTATGAAAACGGACAAGACTTATGGAAACGAATGAAAACCGACGAAAATGTATGAAACGGACGAAAACGTATGAAAAAGAGACGAAAACGTCTGAAAGCGGCCGAAAACGTATGAAAATTGACTAAAACATATGATATTGAATGAAAACGTACAGTAACAAGAAAATATTTTTATTATGAGATAGTTGTTTGCCGTTCTAAAAGAAAAATGTTTTTATTACACGTGAATAAATAAGAAAGACAAGAAAATAACCAATTAAATATTAGATGAAATCTCCACCATAAATGGATGATGGACTCTATCCCTCACTAAGTAGCAAAATAAAAATATGTAAATAAACTTTTCTCTAATAACAACACCTTTAAAAATTTGAGAGAGAATAATTTTGAGTTTAATTTCCCATGGTATATTATTGTGTGAAATTTGTTTTGTAAAAATTATGTGACGCTGAATTGTTCGCCAAAGAAAATAAAGTTTTGGTTGTTAAATAGTTATATACTTTTTCAAACGTATCATTTTGCATACGTGTATTATTTTTGTTCTACTTTATGTAGTGTCTTTCATCTTTTGTTCATTTAGACGTGTCTTTTTTAAGTTATTAATAACATGTCTTTTCATAAGTGTTTCAATTTGAGACGTTAACGACGTGTCAAATGGAACACTTATGAAAAGATGACGCACCAAATCGAAACACTTATGAAAAGACATCGTTATTCTACAACTTAAAAAGTAAGCGATCAAAATGAGACAATTAAAAAAATATATTGTTATTCTACAACTTAAAAAAAGTACACATATTAAAACAAGACATTTGAAAAAATACAGTGGTATTCTATGTCTCAATCCAAAGAAAATAAAACGAAGTGAAGAGGGGTAGAAACCGTGGGTATCATGGTGGGGTCCATGGAGTTGGGTTTATTAAAGCAAAGAAGAAAGATAGACTATAGTTACCCTAGTGTTAAAAAAAAGACAAAAGGAAGTCATCCACTAATCCTTGTGTGTTAAAAACTCAGAAGTAGAAAAAAGTCATCCATAGTCGCCCTAGTTTTGGCATATGCTCACGTGACTGAAGTTTATCTTCTCTCTACCTTCTTTATCCATATTTTGAAGTTCACCCGATCCATTCGATGTAATATACTCATATAGACTATATAGTAAAATTTAGTAACTTATGCGTGTATCAGTTCTTTCAACAATAGTGATACCAGAAGCAATTGGATCGCTAATTCAATGAATCAAATTAGGATTTAATTTGTGATTCATATGGACACGAGTATATAAACCTCATGGAATTCTTACATTAAGTGCTTTTCCTGAAAACTTTAGATAAAAACAAACTCCATTTCTACACCTTAGAATAATAACATGGTTTGAATAACCGCATCAAAGCAAAGCGTGGCATGATTGTTAATGTTGACCTTATCAGCCCACAGAAGAAGGTGTAGTAGATCACTAGGATGGTTCAGTTCGCCATTCCCCACTAAATTTTTTTCCAACTCGAGTCTCCAAGAGAAGATATAATACTATGATTTCGATTTGAACACACCTATCCCATTCAATCTTATCGGTTACGCCACGTTACATTTGAGTGATCAATGCACTACCTTATGGAAGAAACTAATTAGTTGTTGATCAATGCACTTCGTTATGGAAGAAACTTACTTGTTGTCATACTACTATTGTGTGCCAACTGTACGCATGCATCATTTCCACATACACTAATATATCCCAGCAATCGTATTCCTGAAATTTTTGCTTATTGGAACGGGACATGCATTCATTAGAGAACAATTAGGTCATGCACTACATTTGAACATTAAAATTTTAATCCCATGTTTTGATGCTTATGCGTCTAAAAACAGTTTTGACATGCATGTTTATACGGCGCAAACAAGGTTTTACCAGTTTGCGTATATCTAGGTATATGCCTAAGGATAAGGGTTTAAATTTATTAAATAGAACGCATTTTCTCCAATATTCCAATACAGACTGCATTTTTTTTTCAACCCTGTTAGGTAGTGTCTTTTTTTCGTGTCGATATAGTACGTATCTTCTCCAATCTACGTGACTTGCCCAATCGGCTTGGGTTTGTGTGGCGACGTATCATGCAAGTCAATTAAACTTGTCTATGTGGCTTGCCTACGCAAAAAAAAATAAAAAAAATTAAAATTTTAATTTGGAAAAAAAAATTAAAAATTTACGCTTAAAAAAAAAAAAAAAAAAAAAAACATGACGTTTTTTTAAATCGAAAAAAAAATTAATTTTTAAAAAATTTACCTTTTAAAAAAAAAAAAAAAAACTTTACGTTTTTAAAAAAAAAAAAACTTTACGTTTTTTTAAATCGAAAAAAAATTAAATTTTTTTAAAAAATTTACAATTTTTATAAAAAATGAAAAATTACACGTTTGGAAACATTATTTTGAAAATGAAAAAAAAATTCTATTTTTTTTTCTTTTGGAACAAATTTTCAATATGTTGAAATAGTACAAAAAAAGAAAGAAAAGCGGATGAAATGTAAGAAAATCTAAAAAAGAAAAAGCAGATGAAACCGATAAAAGCGTCTTTAAAACGGACAAAACGTAAGAATAACGGACAAAAATCTAAGAAATAAAGAAAACGGACAAAAATGGATGAAACCGATAAAAGCGTAAGAAAACGGACAAAACATAAGAAAACCGGATAAAGCGTACAAAAACGGACAAAAACTATAAAAAACGAATGAAAACGGACGAAAACGAAAAAGCGGAAACGGATAAAAAGCGAACGAAAACGGATAAAAGCAGACAAAAATTGGCTATTATTAACTATGACTAACGAAATATTATTTGAAAAACGTAAGGTTTTTTTTTTTTTTTTTTTTTTTTCGATTTAAAAAAAAAGCGTAAGGTTTTTTTTTTTTTTTTTTTTTTTTTTCTATTAAATGTAATTTTTTTTTTTTAAATTAATTTTTTTTTCCAAATTAAATTTTTATTTTTTTTTTTTTTTCCACGTGTGCAGTCGAATCGACATGATAGCGTCACATGAACCCAAGTGACTTAGCAACCATGTGTAAAGGGTTAAAAAAGAAAAACAACAAAATTCCATGTAAGTTTCGATCTATTTACTGCTTTACACGTATTGATCGTTTATGTGACTACATCGACCACGTAAAAAAAAAAGTCTGCTACCTAACCAAAGGTTGAAAAAAAAGAAAATATTCTGTATCGAACGTTGGAGAAAGATGGGTTATTTAATAAAAACCCAAGGATAAACATGTAAAAGTTGTATGTTTAATGCAATGTGGAATGTAGCTATTATTCTTGGACTAGCACTAGAACAAGTATGTAAGCCGTATACATTTTTCAAACGTTTCAAATTTTGTGTATAACTTTATCGTCAGTACTTTTAAGGCATGTTTGGCGCGAAAAATTATGAAGGTTTAATATTATTTTTAAAAATAAACTTTGTCAAAAAATAATGGCAAAACTAAGATTGTGAATTATTTTATAAAAATAAGTTTCAAAAAGATAAGTTTACAAAACTAACTTTTAAAAGATTATGTTGATTATTTTCACAAATTAATCGATTGTAATCTTTTTAGCAACAAATATATATATATATATATATATATATATATATATATATATATATATATATATATATATATATATATATATATATATATCAGTTAGAAATCACTAAGCGCCAGTGGCGCGGTTGGGTAGGCTGTGATTAATCGGTTAGACGGGATTAATCGGTGATTAATCGAATTGGAATTTTATGCACAAAATGTAATTTTAGATATTATATTATTTTATATGTATGGGATAGCGTATTCGTGAAGTTCAAATATTTAGTGTTCAAATATAGGCATGTACATAATTCTTCAAAGTTCAAAGTCAAATATAAATATTACTCGGTTTGTTGACCATTTTTAAGCGATCTTTGACCGATTTTGTCCGATTAATCGGTTTGTTGACCAATTTTTAAGTGATTTTGTCCGATTTTTAAGCGATTTGGTTGACCAATGTTTAAGCGCTTTTGTCCGATTAATCCGATTAGACCGATTTTGTCCGATTAATCGGTTTGTTGACCGATTTTTAAGCGATCTTTGACCAAACCGATTAAATAGGCCGATTATGATAAATCAAGCGCTTTTAGTGAGCGATCAGCGATTATCAATTAATCGAGGAGTTTATTTGAGCGATTTTATATATATATATATATATATATATATATATATATATATATATATATATATATATATATATATATATATATATATATATATATATATATATATATATATATATATATAATCTTTTAAGACCAACATCAAAGTCGCGACCAACAACAACAACATTATCAATGAACATCTATTTTTGCCAAACATTTTAATTTTAATTGTCCGTATTTTTAAACGTGTACAAAATTGTTACATTTAAACTTTTAGCACGTGAAAATATAATTGTATAAGAAGATTTATGTACTTAATTTAAAGCGTTCACAAACTAAATTTTATTTTTGAGTAATGTCAAATTTAGACTAATAAATCTCACCAACCATTGGCGATTTAGCTTCATGAAGTGGATAAACCTTGCCTCTTGTGTGGGACATGGATGGTGGCTCAAATCACAATGCATGTTCAATTCAGATTGATTAAAGTTAAGTTCTTATGGTTTTATTTACCTGTTAATTAAGCAGCGCAATGGCAACGGAGATTCCATACAAAGGAGAAGCCACAATGGCATAAAGTGGTCCGCTTAATTCATGAATTCAGAATTGTTGCCATGACTAATTTATGTACAGAGAAATAACAAGTAACATGCAGGTATGCAACATTCTTGTTTGTAAGAAATACTAGGAAAATGTACGTTACATGTAATTGATTTCTAGAAAAATCACTCACAAGTGACTAATTATGGTGATTAGCCTTTCAAGGCTTGAAAACATGACTAGAATGTGCCTAAGTGTGGTTGATATTTGTTATCTAGGTGTAAGATTCTTATCAACTTTTAAACTTATAATTGCCGACTAACTTATAAACTAATACTTACTTGCAGTGTACGCGATCAATTATAGATAGTTATTGGTAATTAAGGGTTGTTCGCTAAGAGTGAGTAAACTAAAGCTATATCTACAATATTACAATTACATATCCTGACTATTACAGCGAGGGCTCAGTCTGAGAGATTGGCACAATTTGATTTACTAATTAACTAATTAATAAAACTAAGAAATGCAAGTAAATAACGATAATGAAGATAAGGTAGAGGTCTTATTATAAATGTGATAGCCAAGTTCATCGTATCAAGTCATAGTGATTCATCTAATAGTTAGATGACTAAATGCTACTTTCGTTTGTGAGTCAGGGAATGTAAACTAAGACTCGAGGAGCATGTATCCGACCTTGTGAGTACATTCCATATATGTGATGGACTAGGCCAGATGGTTACGATTACCTAGCCCTATACATATCCGCTCTTAACCAGATGGTCACAGTGTTAATAAGCATCATGCACACATATAGTGTTTTAAACTTTCAACTATTAGGTATAATCTATCTTGGCAATCACATACAAATAAGACTACCTATACTCATGCGAATGGTCATTAATAAGGGTTCTCGCGCTAACTTACTTGCTTTAGTCATATATTGACTAACCTAGCAATACGGTCGGCCTCTAGTCCTAATGGCAACCACCGTGAAGCTATGTTATCATGCATACCAACCATTATGATACGGATCATAAATCACAGAGATTAATCTATAACCTACAATCTATACAATAGCCAACATACTTCTAGCAAGTAAACAAACACAATTAAACAAGATAGACATAGATTCCAACGAAAATGCAACTAATCGAAGTAAATGAATATAAATAACAAGATAGTCATAAACATGGCTAACATCTAAGGGTGTTATCCCATAATCTCAGTAGCACAATACAAAGGATGAATCAGAGATAAGGGAATATAATTCATAATAAAATCAATACGATAAGCAAATGATTACAAAAAGTAAATGATACTCGAGATTCCCTCCTGGTGAGTCGTTGTGTTTCCTGACCTTCATTGCTCTCCTAAGTCTACTGAGAATGTTGTAGTGTGGAGTGAGATGCTTTGAAAGTCATGAAAAAGCCATATATTTATAGTTTTCTGTGAGTGGTTAATACGCCCTATCCATTGTCCTCGATACTGCGTACTGGGCATATTCAGCGTGGGCTCCACTCATAAAATTTATGAGATAAGAATTAGCCGCCATTGTATATGGCGTATTGGTAGAAATGCATACTTCGTATTCTTCAGTTTCCAGACATGGGTCTTCAAAGACTAATCTTCCTTATACGACATATCATTAAGACTGGATATGTCGTATTCTTTGTTTACTTCATTTCTTCATCTGTGGACCAAGTTTCATACACGGAGTAAACCCGGATGTGGATACACCGATTCTTTAAAATCGTGCAAAGTCTTAGATTTCTTCTAAGTATAAGGATACTGCTATCTAATTTGCTTCGATAAGCCGTATGGGATGTCTCGCAAAGATGTATTTCTTCAATTCTTCATTTAAGCTCCACATAATGTCGTTTCCTGCTTCTTTTTCATATTTGCTTCATAATTACTAAGAATCACAAAAATAAATGATTAAGTAATGATCCTTATATAAAACATGGACGGAGCTTTATGAGGGCAGGGGTGGGTCATGGCCCCCCCAAAAAATCGGGTAGTTATGGTAGTTTTGTTCGATATATATGGGATTTAAAGAATATATTTACATCTAGCCCCTCCCTCAAAAATAGGAAAGAAACAATCCCTTCCTATTTTCTTGCTCCACGTTCTTTTTTCAGCCATTAATATTTCAATTCTTATCTAACTAATCCGATTGTTACTTTGATATAATTTCTTAATATCTATAGTGATAAAGTGCCTTTTTTTGTATTATCTATCTATAATCTAGCTACCATATTGAATAACAGGCAATGCTTACTGATTTGATCCCATTACATAAGTAGAGTTGGCTAAAAATTGTAACATATGTACGTTCTCGTGTATATATAAAACTATACGCTTAATTTCGGCCCCCCCAAGAGATTTGTTGAAGCTCCGTCCCTGATATAAAATGATAATAAATGAGCAATATATACGAGATGGATGATGTCTACATATAGTAGTCATTTGATCAAATAAGTGGTTCATGATTTTTTTTTTTTGGCATATGTGTGTACACTATCCAATCCCCCGGACTGCCCGTGGTCATCTGAAAACAACCCTTCCTATCACAGGGATGTGACATGATCCAAATGCCACCTGTCCCCACCCAAAATCAAACTCGTCCCTGATCTCAAATCTTTGTCTCGTTGACATCTCTCCACTAGCAAAGCTCATTTTGTGGTACTCCGAAACTAGGTACCCCTTTGAAAATGGAAGTATATTGTTGGGATACATTAACAAAATTTGAGTTTCGTACCATATTAAAGTAATTAGAGAACACCCAACAAGATGAACATGGCTTTAATATCATTATTTTTGGGTATTTGAAAATTTAAAAAAGGAAACAGAGGAGGTATAAATGAATTGATATTGAAGATCAATGTATTATTTAGATATCTTAGCCTGGAAAGAAAGCCTATAAATAAAGATAGAACACAAGAATAATCTTCACCCTAATTCATTCTGATCGTTTCCAGCACCTTTAATCTCATCACATGCCTGTTCTACTAATCTTGATTCTACTCTTGGGTTCTATCTTGATTCTTTAACACGTTTGTTATCGGGTTAGAGTGCTAGTCGATTGTTTTTAGGGTTTCGCGATCGATCTTTTCTTTAGGGTTCTTGACGTTTGTTCTTAATTGCCTATTCATCACTCTTGATTTCGACTTGTTTATGGGTTAGGCGCTTGGTTTTTATGTTTTATAAACCCTAGTTTATCGACTAGGGTTTCTGAGTATTGTTTCAACATCGCACCATTTTGTTCGTTGTTCTAAATTGATTTACGCTTGTTTATCTTTGGATTGTATGAGAGGAGATCATTAATTGTCTACTCTTGTTGGTACTAATGGACAAGTGGAGCGGTTTCACTTGGTTCGACCCCTAGTTATGTTGCTTCTAGCCATGACACGCCCGAGGGTCATGATACTTTAATGAAAATTGCTATTGAAAACAAATTTTGAGGAAAACTTGTTCGATGGGTGATGATGGGCAACCATTAAAACCGTGTGTGATTGAGGATGCTAATATCACATCGGGACTAGTCCTTCGAGCATCTTAAGGTGCCACAATCATGTATGAGCTTGATGAGATGCTTAATGCTATTGGTTATTATTCTAAACCTCCTCAAGATACAACCGGTCCTATGGCTTCTAATGTTAATGCTAGTAATGATAGTGTTGAATCAAATGCCAATGGGTCGCTGGTATTGAGAAGGTTGGTGATTATGCTTTGCAACAACCTTCTCCATCGTATCTTGGTGTTACTTCTAATGACCCAAAGAAACACACATCTAACTTTCGTGGGTTGGAGTGTAATAAGAAAGCTAATGGTGTGGATCTTTCGTCCCGATGAAAGTGGTTGAAGAGGTTAACACTAGGTTTGAGAATACTTTGTATGGGTATTTCCTTGGTAAACGCCTTGCTTTTCTGTTGTTGATTACTTTGTACGCAATGTGGGCTAAGTTTGGCATACAAAAGGTAATGATGAATGCAAAGGGTTCTTCTTTTTAAGTTTAATTCGAAAAAAGGTGTTGATGATGTTATTGAAAGCGGTCCTTGGTTGATTAATAATGTACCTATTATTCTTAAACCATGGACGGTGAACACCAATTTACTTAAAGAGGATTTGACCAATATCCGGTGTGGTTAAATTCCATGACGCCCTCTTGCTATGGTTTCGATGATGGCCTTAGTCTCCTTGCCACATTGATAGGTACGCCTAAGCGGTTAGATGCCATCACTAGCCAAATGTGCAAGGACTCGTGGGGCCGTAGTAGTTTTGCTAGATGCATGATTGATGTGAAGTCGGATGAGCTTCTTGGGACGACCTTCTTGTTGAGATTCCGTTACTTGATGGGTGGGGTCGACTATCGAGACGATACGGGTTGAATATGAGTGGAAACCACCACATTGTGATAAATGTAAGATTTTGGTCATACTCCTATTGATTGTCCTATAGTTGTTGAACCTCCTACTCACCTTCTAAGCGTGCAAATGATGGTTTCAAGGCGGTTAATAATAGGAAGAAGGGAAAGCAAGGTGGGTCTTCTAATCCGAGTCAAGGAGGGTTTTCAAACCCGTTGTGGTAAACAGTTTCAATACCAACCCAAGAAAAATCCTTCGAACCTAAGAAAGTCGTAGTCAATAAGAAGAATGCTTCGATGCGGCTAGTTCTAGTGGAACCAAGATTGCTACATCTAACCGGTTTGACGCCTTAATATGGAACATACGGATGCGTGCGGTATTCCTTCTAATGACACTATCAAGGATGTGGAGTCCGGTTGTTCAATGGAAGTTCTTGATGATAAGTCTACTAAGACGGTATTGCATCACAAGAGCCTCTTGTGAGTGATTTGAAAAGAGATGGAGTCGGTAGTGGCTCCTCAAACTAGTGATTCTTGTATACCGCCTCTTCTACTAAGAGAAGTAATCCTTTTTCTAAAGTGGGAGAGATTGTAGTGTCTGATTCTGAAGATGAGGTTGTTGCTAACCCATTTGATGAGTCTGCTAATATATTTGGTGGTGGCCAAGAGTTTGAAGATGAGTATGATGACTATGATTTCGATGACTATGCGAAACAGGTTCGTGATCTTCCGGGAAACTTGGATACCTTTAATGCCATGTATGGCACAACGTTTCAAGGTCCTAGGAAGTAATTTTATTTCTTTGTGTCATATGTTATCTTTTGAGTAGTGGTTTGTTTTCTTGGTTAGAAAACAGGAAGTATCTTGTTATGTAAGCTCTATGCCTATGTAACGGGCTGAGATATGGGATTTCACTCATATCCATTGTACTTAAACTTTTATTTGGTTAATTTATTTACCAAGGTGCAGGATTACTCCCCTTTACCCAAAAAAAAAAAAGATAGAACACAAGAAAGGAAAAAAGTAAAACGTACATTAACTTCAAGAGACCTTAGCAATTACTCATGGAAACAAGATCCCCAATAGTTATACAAGCTCTCAGTTATCGATCACTAATATCGCAGTAAAAGTAAAAATATGAAAGTAGAGTGAACTAATGATTTTAACAGCAAGAACATCAGATATTCTGAATTTAACTAAAACATGAATTAAACCGCGCGATACTCGTGAAGATATATAGATATCCTATGTCAGATCTGGAGGTACTCAGTATTCATGGGCTTGAACATGTGATTAGCATGTTTCTCGATGTAATTCATGATTTTCATCGGCATATGCATATAAACTACCCAATCATCGTTTTTGGTTGGACTAGGTAATGTCATAACATAACAATCCTTCCTTGAAGATGGGACATGACATGATCCAAAGGCAACCTTACCCCACCCGAAATCCATCTTGTCCATGATCTGGAATCTTTGTCCTGATGATATCATCACCGACATATCTCTGGAGGTAAACGCCCTTGCTACGAGTGGCTCTGATCGTCGTTCTTCAACCCAGTCAATCAGGTCTATGAAATGTTCTTTCGTAGTGGCTATCTGCAAGAACTCGTGAACCTCTGTAGCTATTTCGCTCAATGACATCCCCTTCAATTCCTAACATTAGAAATATAGTGAATGACGTGCTGCAAATAGATCATAGTTAAATAATGAAAAGCAATTTGGAATTTGACCTTAACCTTCAGTTTCGAGATTAAAAACTAACTAGCGTAAGTGTTCGTGTTCTCTAATTTTATATATTCGCCAAAAGCATTATCAAATTGGTATATTTCACAACAGGATGATTCTCGTTAAAGTTAAAATGTGTCACTGGGTGAAAATTATTCATTATATAAACTCCTAACCTGTGATCTTATTGCCCCTGAAGGGATCGATAAAACATTGCCAAAGTGGGACATCATTAAAATTTCTTTCTCTTCTCCATCTCCCTCGCTCAACCTTCTCCTTCCGTCAACTGCAAGAGCCACACTGCAAATCTTGTTGGTATTTCCAGAGTCTTCCATGCTTAATGCGATTGTCTTCCACAAAAAAGAGGTGAATGCTTCTAATTTAGATCTGCTGCGCTCATTTTCAGTCGCTAACGATTGTACCCTGCTAAGCTGCTCGCCCTCTATGTAATAAACGCGGTTAATGAGTAGATTACCCTCATCGTGGTTTTGGTCATGGTCAGGCTTCGTTGGTGGTTCGACTATAGCAAATACATCCTCAATTGATGATGAATAAGTGGTTGGGAACCTCGGATTGAACAAGGATCTATTAAAGCAGGGTAACGAGAGGACTTTCAGATCGGGTTATATCTGCCCATGATGAGATAAACATGTTAGCTGAGTACCCGTCAGCTGCCCGATGATCAAACATGCACCCAATCACCATGCCTCCACATTTTAACTCGATCGGTAACCTGCATTTGATATTTGTTAATATACTATGAAAATTAGTTGATCATTTTTAACGAAACTGTGCACAAAACTAAACAAAGAAACACATCGTATATGATATTAACATTGAGTAAATTAGTAGTAGTGTATTGATAAAAAACTTATTTTAATTTGTTTTGGTTTTGTAAATAGGGTGACGACCATTGACGAAATTTACTAATTACCTGGATGGCAAGGACCCCACGCAGCTTCTTGGGCATTAGTTTACCCTCAATGCTCTCATCTGGATTGTACAAATTGAGTTGTTTAAGTTGCACGTCGAGAGCTGCTGATACAAAAAGTTGGGCGTTCGATTTGGAGCTCGGTTCTCGTATCAATTGAGAATTGCCGCTTGAGACCCTGCGCACTAAGAGACAAGAAACACCGTTAGGCTTACCAGTGGGATTGTCTCCCGATTATCCTCCGTGTGAGTAAGTAATCGGTTTAGGGTTTAAGGAGTTTAGGGTTATGAGATCGTACTTAAGCGAGGGATATGATTCCTTTATATCGCATGCGGAATCCTTGTTGGTTCCGTGTTCCCCACCTTCCAGCGTATCCCGCCTAAGTTGGTTAGGAATAATTATCTTCTTATTTTAGAAGATATCATATATCTATTCCGTAAATAGATTTGGGCTTGGGCTTCGTGAGCCCAAGCCTTTATTGATATTGGCCCAAGTCGTCTTGGGACTTGTAAGTATTGAGGCGTGGTGGGGTTCATGACCCGACACCGCACTATACGTCATCATGTCCCCAGGTCTAGCATGCGTGAGTGCGTGGCTGCGGGTGCTAGACTAATGACCGTAGTAAAAACGCGTCGAAGAAGCCATACACCGACCCGTAGGTGCAATGTATCTAGACATCCATGTGAATAGTCAAGGCCTCGTTAATCGGGGAAAGTTCTTGCCCGTTGTCACATCAATCCATCTCGACCACACAATGAAGACTAGTGGAATCCACGTGTCGCCAATCGTGTGGAAGAGGAGAAATATATAACTTGGCGATTCATTTTCACCGTTCCTCGCATTAAAACGCCATCCGCCATTTCTAAAGCATTTTAAGGTTGTTATCCCAAAGTAACTAACCACAAAGGTAACTCGCGCGCGTCTTTATAGCAAAAATTATATCACCATGGTGAAACAGTTGTCTGACTTCACCTCCGACCTTAATTTGATTGATCTGATGGAATTTACCTCAGATTACTTTATACCCCGGGGCGTGCATCCAATGGTTCCGGATGCGCGAGCCACGATTGCGGATTTCCCCGAAGGGAAAGTGGGTGTATACACACGGTTATTCGAATTTGCGAATCAACGTGTGCCCCTGTCACGCTTTCTATGCGATGTGTTAAATTATTATCGCTACACATATCGCATTGCATTGTATCGGCGCGGCTAAAATTACCAATTTTGAGGTAAATTGCCATCGCGGGATTAACCCCACCATCCACCTATTCGCGCCTTTATCACACTACATGGGCGCATGGGTGGGTTACCTTTTCAAACGCAGCGGTGATTACGGTGCTATATGAGATAAGTTAGATGCTCTTAGGAATTGGAGGAATACTTCTTACGGGTAGATGATACATGTTTCCCACGAACTATGATTTTTATACCAAGGAACGTTATAGAGGATGAGTACCGTTGCGGTCTTATAATATCGAGGATGCGGGCCGATAAATGCAAACCGCATCCCCATCGATGCCTATCTGAGGGATTTTGGTGCACATGGAATCGGTAGTAATTATTATGGCCCCAAGATGAGATCCCTATCTTTTAGGCGCCAATGGCGGGTGGGTACTCATTCTTCCGTAATATTGTAAGAACAATCTCGTATATGTCACGCACTATATAGCTGTTTGTATATGTGTTTTGTCTTGCGCAGATGGATCATTCACCGTCGTCTGACTAGCAAAGCCTATTGCGATAAAAGACGGTAAGACCATTGAGAGAGGATGAGGAGCCTATCTTGGCACGCTGATGGGCGCACTATGGAGTGAATGCGGGGAAGCGGGGACCGGTTCCTCGGTTGCGATGGAGGCCACGCCTCTGCGAGCCGTCGATCACGAGGTGACTTGGTGGTGGCGGATCACCGCCGTGTCGTAGCTCATCAGGAAGAGGAAGAAGAAGAGAAGCTGCGCTTAGTCGCAAAGGACCCGAAGGGATGATGGCGCGGGCCCTTCTAGAAAAAGCGTCCCGTGGTGCAAGCGTGGAGTTGTCCTCCAGCGATGAGCGTCGTCGCACCCGTCTGCGATGACGGAGCCCAATAAGTAAAACCATACACTTATAATTTCCATTAGTTGGTGAATGTGCTGGTTGTGATTCTAACATTGTTTTGTTGCTTTCGCAGGGTGGAGCATGTCATAGAGTCACCTCCCAAGGCGAGTCCGGTGCAGTCAGCGCATTCTGAGCCGTCGAGCGAGGATAATGAAAACCAATCTGATGCGGATGTGCCTATGGAGCACTTGGTCGATGAATTGGTACAGGTCTCCGCACAACAGGCCGCACTAATAGTGAAATTGAAAGACCGGGTATCTGGTGGGGAGGACCTTAGCTCCCAAAAGGACCAAACCATAGCTTTGTTGGGCAATCTGGCGAAGTACCGGCACAACCGGATGGCGCCCATGCGAGGCAAAGTTTGGCGCATACGCTCAAAGCAGTCGAGACAATGGCTAATGTGCCAAATAAACCAAGAGCGATCGATGCCGCCAGTACAAGTCTGCGTCTTCTTTGGGCATTGAAACATCTAGAACGGTAAGGATAAAATGTTTGCTTGATTGGGGAGCTAGGGGATACCGTGAGTGGTCCTTGAAGTGCAGGAAGCAAAGTTAAGTAAACTAAGCATCAGTATGACGAGGTACCAGACTTATGTCTATGATCGCAGAGCGCTTGGTGGCTCATAGGTCACGGTCTCCGCCTAGTTGCTCGACTACCCCAGAATCGCCAGTGGTGAATGCCTTGAGGAGGTAGTGCGGTGTGCTCACAGCGGTAAGTCGAAGCAATGGAAAAGCTCCACGAGGCAAAGCTGAAGGCGCCATTGGATAAGCTACACAGTATGATCTTTGAGTCATATGATCACTTGGTCATTGCTATGCAAAAAATGAAAGACTTGGAGCTTCAATGATCTCGGAGCTTGGCGCGATCAAGATTATCCCATGAATGTGATTATGGTAGGTTAACCTTGCGCGTCATCGTCTTGAGGATGTTGAAGCACTGTAGGACTATTATTTGAAGCCTCATGAGTCACGACTCAAGTACACATCTTTCTTGCGTCCTAGGGATAGCGAGAATCCATTGCGTTGGAGAAAGAGGTACCTCTAAAAGAAGTCACAGGCGCATGCAACCCGTCTTCGCGAAAAAGAAGGTGTTGCGGTAAAGCTATCTTGTGTGGAGTTGGTCGGCGCTGCCCGATCTGACGGGGTGCCAGTCAGTGTGGCTACTGTGTCACGCCAGGATGCAGATGTATTAAAGGGTATTAGCGAAGCCAAAGATGCAACGGGTCTTGTTGGAACTTCTTCCCTTAAGCGTAGCAGCAGCTGGTAGCTTTTTTGTTGACTATATTTTGTACTTGACTCGTAGTTATGAATAAACATTTCTTTTTTTGTTCGCTGTGGATATTTGTAATGTATACATATTTGTCTGACTATGCGTAAAGATGTATTCGTTGCAGTGTACGCCAGTGTAAATATAAGAAATCCATAACTATGTATGAAAATCAGAATATCCTAGGGAAATAATCCTAAGTATTTGAGCATAATCGTGTATGGTATGATATTCAGCGTGCTGTAAATATCTCATTAAGGAAGCAAGTATCTTGGTTCCCCAGTTGTTAAACGTGCACGTGTGCATTACTGCGCAACCGTCGTGGGATGCGCACATATCTTATTCCAACGTCTTGAGAACAAGGTGTTTAACAAGGATGCGTGATCCGGTATTGATGGGTTTGCAACCCTCTTTTCAACAAGTTAGTTAGTAGGTCAACTTATCCTTTTACCATCGTGGGTTTATTAAGTAGTGCATACACGCCATCGTGGGCAAAATAAAAATTGTTAAGGCATACGGTATATGGAGATAACAACTTAAAATGTGTCGCGAGTTAGCTAGAAACCATGGCGTTTTATTAATACTTGCAAGTTTATCGGGAAATAACAAAGAAACCGATAAATATGAAAAATAAAAGCGGGTACATGAATGTTTATTGAGCATCGAAAGTGCGGAGCGTCTGCTGCAGCTATGCGTAGCTCTTCCTATAGATAGCACCTCTTGAGGTTCTTGATATTCCATGTCTTGTGATGAGTCACGACCATCCAAACCTCGTGGCCGATGCAGCGCTTTGTGCCGTTGCTTGATAACCTCGTAAGGTCCTTCCACTTTGGTCGAGCTTACGTATCTTGGTGGCTTGCCTCGTTGGCGCGGTGAGACAAAGTCGCTGATGCGAATGAGACACTGCGTACCTTGGCATCATAGTATCCTTTCATTTTGACTTCGACCTTGCCTCCCGTATGGCGGCGTTCGCGTCTTTCTTCGATGGGTCCAAGTCGACCGTCTTTCGTCGTCGTTTGTAGTCGCATTGATCTCCGCGGTGCGGATAGTTGGCATGCCGATCTCGGTTGGTATAACGACTTCGTCCCGTATACTAGAGAGGGGTATCCCTGTCTTTGGTTTTAAGCGAGTGCGGTGCGCCCATAGTACATGTGAAAGTTCTTTGACCCACCTTCCTTTGTGCTTGTCCAAGCGTGCTTTGATTCCTTCACCCAGGCTTCGATTTGCGCGCTCGACTAAACCATTGGTTTGTGGGTGTGTAACCGACGCAAAGTGTTGGGTGATGTTTAACTTTTCGCACCAATCCTTGAAAGGGTTGTCGCAGAATTGTTTCCCGTTGTCCGAGATGATTTCACCAGGTAATCCGAAGCGGCATACAATGTTGTCCCAGACAAAGCGTTTTACCTGATTGCCGGTGATTGTCGCTACTGCTTTTGCCTCGATCCACTTGGTGAAGTAGTCTATGGCTACTATGAGAAACTTAAGACCACCCAGCTGCGGTAGGAAAGGACCGGCAATATCAATGCCCCATTTATAGAATGGCCATGGCGCCGTGATTGGTGTTAGCTTCGTCTTTGTGGTTGGCGCGGAGCGGGTCTATGAACTTGGCAATCATTACACTTCGTATTAAGTCCGCGCATCTCGATGCATGGTTGTGATAGTATCGATCGCATGGCGCGTGCCACAGCGGATCGTGGTCTGCGTGCATCTTGCATGAACCTTCATGAATTTCTCGACACATAATTTGCTTGTAGAGGGCCAGCGCGCCGGAGCCATGGTTGGAGGAAAAACGTCGGTACAATATGTTGTCTCGCAACTCAAATCTCTTGTCGTGCGCCGTATTCTATGAAACTTCATGCATTCTTGAGGTAATGTACCTTTGCTTAAGAATTCCATAATCGGTGTCATCCATGTAGGACCATCCTCCTCTGTATTGCGAAGACCTCCATCTCGATATTGACTTGCTTTTCGGTGTTTCCACCACACTTGCTTTGATAAGTGTCTGAAGCTTGTCGAGGCGATTTTGCTCAGATGCATCGCCTTGCGATTTTCTCCTCGAGGACTTGCTTGATAGTAAATCTGCCAAAGCCTTTGATCGATGCTTTAGTCTTCTCAAGATCTTGAATCATGTTTTTTCTTTGGCCACGTATTCGCCCAACACGTGGTTGGCTACTAACGGGAATCTACATTTGCTTCCAAGTTCGCACACCATTCGGTGCGATCGTAGTCGCGATTAGGGCCTCGTGATACGCCTCGTTGTTCGTGGTGTAAATTCAAAACGCAGATGCGTGGTGAATTCCATTCCTACGGGTTTGTGAGAATAAGTCCGGCTCACGACCCGTCTACGCGAGGATCCGTGCGTGAACAAAATCCATGGATCAGGTAGTTCTGTCTTGTTGGTGCGGGTACCTCATCCGTGTCGGTTTCGATGATGAAGTCGCGCGAACTTGTTCTTTTATAGCGATGCGTGATGCGTAAGAGATGTTGTGTTCGCAAGTAAGACACTCCACTTGAGTCGTCACGATGCATCGAGTTTGGAGATGATGCGCTTGATGGCTTGATCTGTGATTACCGCTATCGGGTGCGCTGGAAATACCGGGCGTAATCGCTTGGCGGCAAACACTAATGCCAAAACTAACTTCTCCATGGCAGCATAGTTCATCTCCGTCTTTTGAGCGCTTTCTTGACAAAATAGATAGGAGTTTGCATGAGTCCCTATCGTGAGTAGTAACTTGTTGATGCCCCATGAGTTCTTGATAAATACATTATCGGTTCTTCCCTGGTCGGGTGCAGCGAGTGTTGGGAGCGTTGCTAGATCTTTGTTTGAGTGTGGTGAAGGCTTCCGCCGCCTCGTCGTCACGAAAGTCACCCTTTTCATACACTTCTTGAGTGTTTTGAAAAGAGGCAATGACTTTCTGGCGATTTAGACAAGAACACAGTGAGGCCGGCCGGTTTTCCATTGAGGATTGGACTTCCTTGACGTGCGTGGTGAGGAAGTTCTATTACCGCCTTGTCTTTCGGACAAAGTTTTATGCCATCGAGGTTCTATCAAGTACCCTAAGAACATGCCTTGATGGCGCAGAAGGTGCGTTTCTTAGGTTTAGCTCATGTTGATCTCTCGTAGAGTCTTGAATGTTTCTTCTATGTCGCTGCAAGTTCATTTCGGTATGGCTTTTTATGACCGGTCATCCACATATACTTCGAGTTGCGTCCCTGTTTTTCAAAAGCCTTGTCTACTAAGCGATAGGTGGCACCCGTTCTTGACGAAGGGCATTTTGTATAACGATGAACGCCTTGGCTTGTGTGGAAAGTGTTTTTCTTCGTCTTCCTTAGCCATCGTATCGGTGATATCCGCATGCGCGTCGAAAACACTTCAGCGGGTATCCACACAAGGACTCTATTTTCCGGTCTATCTACGGTAATGGATAGCGATCACGTGGGCATGCTGTTAAGGTCGGTGAAGTCTACACACATTCGCCACCTACCGTCGCTCTTTTCACCATTCTTGGGTTAGAAACCCGATCGTGGTAGTAGACTTCACGCATAATTCCGCTTTTACCAATTTACGTACCTCTGCCGGTGCTGCGCCTCTGCGGAGCTTGGCCGCTTCTTCCGGCGTGTCGGTGAGTATCCTTGCCGGTTCTAAGTTTATGCTCGTGATCGGCGTGGTACTCGATCGTGTGTTTTGGCTCCAGCGAAAATATCCACGTTCTTTTGGAGGAAGCGCACTGCGCTGCTTTGGTTGTCCGACAATGACCCTCGATGGTTATTTCTGTTACGGGTATTACGGGTGAATTCGACCTTCAAGTTGGGGATTTTGGTTGCGCCTTTGTTTTGGGATTGGTTCCATTTCGCATGTAACCGTGTTACATTCTCTGTTTGATACCGTGGCATTGTAAAGGTGACAATGCCCCTTCTACCGAAATTTAAGCATCCGTCTTTGTTGTTGATGGCACCGCTGCATGGTGATATCCTGGTCTCCCGATAATGCCATTGTATGAGGGGATTTGATCACCATGAAATCCATCCAGGTTGTCGTAGAATAGTGCGTTATATGACGACTAATGTCCTTGTTGTCCCATGGGCCATATTTTTCACTGTGAAACCGGTGAGTCTTGTGTTGACCGGTTTAGCCGACTACGTATTTCGTGTCGTAGTCTTCTAAAGCAATGCTCATACATGATATTTGTCGATGCTCGCCATCGATGTACATCGGTGTATGTCGTGACCACCGCGCCGATTTCAATGGTGAGGGGCTCTGCTTCTGCGTTGTCCGCATTAAAGTAGGGAAAGAGATTTCACTTCTTGGAAAACTCTTGGTGACCTTTTGTCTAGTGGTTCGTTGCCACGTCGTATCATGTAGATTGTGTCGACCTTATCTTTGGGTGTCTCCTTCTTGCTTCCATTCTTTTGCTTATCTCTTCCTCCTTAATGTTTTTAACTAGGTGGTCGATCGCCTCCTTGACCATCTTGTCGATGAGTTGGCGCTTGTTGGACACACTCGTTAGTGGTGTGACCCTTTGCGGCGTGGTAGTCGCGGTATCCATTTCGGTCGCCGATCTTACGGTGTGCGCATCTGCGGCGGTCTGGGAAATTCGCTCCTTCTGCTGCGAGTATTTCCTTTGGGGTTTTGATCGGGGAGTATACTGTCATTATCTCTGTCTCTGCCGCTCCTCGGCTGCGATAGCTCTATTACGGATATTACCTCGGTCGTTGGATTGTCTCCCGGGTTGTTCTGTGACCGATGCTGGAATGGTTCTTTTGCTATCCGCGGCTTCTCTCCTGGACAAAAGACGAGGCGCTTCATGAGTTCGTCGAAGGTCTCGGGGATCTTGTCGTTTAACCTCTTGATGAGTTACGGGTTATTAATCCCATTCATGAAGCCGAGATCTTTAAGACTTGAGGCATGCTTTAACTGCATGCATTCATCTTTGAAGCGTTCCATGAATGCGCTCGTGGATTCTCCACGGTTACATTTTTACCTGGCGAGTTCGGCGGGGTTTTTTACACACTTTTGCGTTGAGTAAAATTTAGGCGAACGCTTTCTCAACTCTTCAAAACCATTCACGCTCGCCGTGGGAGTTTGTTGAACCGATTCAGCGCGCTTCCACGGTGTGGAATTAAACATGTGGCACCAGCGGTTGTGGCGATTTTCGATGGTCGCGGTGATTCAAAATTTTTAGGTGATCGTCGGGATCACTGTCCCATCATAGGTTTTAACATTTGCGGGCATGCGCCTTTTCTTGTTCTCGGAGAAATCACTAATTAAATGCGGTGAGCGCATCCGCTTCTCGCGGCGCCATGGGAGACATGTCTTCCTCTTGGCTATCGCGTGCTCGGATTTCAATGCCCGATCACTATCCTCGTTGTCCGAGGAGTTGTCGAAAGATGAATTTACCTTCTTACGGCGCTTGCGCCATCATCGAAATCGACTCATGATGCGGATCGAAGGGCTTTCAACAGGGAATACTTTCGCCCGGTCTATCATGTACTCTCTGGCTACCGATGCGGCGTGAACCTTTGATGCCCGTTCTTCTCTATCACATCACTCGAGTGTTGCGGTGAGATGTCTCATCACCTCGATTCTCCTCCCGATTACATTGAATCT
Organism: Chrysanthemum lavandulifolium; assembly: GCA_022545495.1. Lineage (NCBI taxonomy): Eukaryota > Viridiplantae > Streptophyta > Magnoliopsida > Asterales > Asteraceae > Chrysanthemum > Chrysanthemum lavandulifolium. The sequence continues at coordinate 245,503,050 of CM040241.1, read as the reverse complement.
GGGGTTTATGACCGCTTCTCTGCGCTTTTCCTTACGGTGGCGCGGTGGGAAATGTCGTACTCGAATCGAAATTGAGTCGGGCTTCGGGTTCATACGATCTATTCTTCTCTTCCTCTTGCATGAGGCGACCAATGCCGTGGTTTTGGGATACAGCTTACGGTGCTAGTGCAGCGCGACTCCTCGAGTGAGTCGTTTGTTTCTCTTCTTGCACCCTTATCCCGACACGGTGCCTCTGGTACCTTTGTCGTCGGTTTCTAGCGATTGGAAGGGAGTAGTAAAGGCGGTCTTGTGATGGGTCTACCCGCTCGTGGTGGTTGTAGTGACTGGGTTGTTCGAGTGCGGTTCTACGGAGGAAGATCAAGTCTTGACGACCCTTTATTTTTAGCAGTACTGGTTGTCCCAGTGCCTTGGGTTTAATCCACTGCGACTTCTTCCCATAAGATCATTGCGATCGGCGATTGCCGTAGTTTGTCATTCTAGTGTCGATTCTTAGTGTAGGGTCCCACGGATGGCGCCACTTGTTGATACAAAAGTTGGGCGTTCACGATTTGGAGCTCGGTTCTCGTACCAATTGAGAATTCTTGCTTGAGACACGCGCGCTAAGAGACAAGAAACACCGTTAGGCTTCTGTGGGATTGTCTCCCACGATTATCCTCCGGCGTGAGAGTAAGTGATCGGTTTAGGGTTTAAGGAGTTTAGGGTTATGAGATCGTACCTTAAGCGAGGATATGATTCCCTTTATATACATATACGGAATCCTTGTTGGTTCCGTGTTCCCCAACTTCGGCGTATCCGCCTAAGTTGGTTGGAATAATTATCTTCTTATTTTAGAAGATATCATATATCTATTCCGTAAATAGATTTGGGCTTGGGCTTTCGTGAGCCCAAGCCTTTATTGATATTGGCCCAAGTCGTCTTGGACTTGTAAGTATTGAGGTGTGGTCGGGTTCATGACCCGACACGGACTATCGTCATCGACAACGACTTGGTAAAGTCCACACCTCGGTTATTGCAATGAATTTGGTTCTCTCTAGCATCTACATTCCATAGGATCTCGCCAGCGAGAGGGTAGTAAAGTGATAGAGCTCGAGATAAGGAAGCTTTGAGGGTGTTTATAATGGTGGAAAAACTACCATGGGATGGTTTCTTGTAGCAAAAGAAAGATCCGACATCAAAAGGTGCAACAAGCAAGTCTAGATTTGTAAAAGGTAACCAATGGTTATTACATGGTTCATGCGCATGAACCACCACATTGTGTATCACCTTCACAGAAAAACTCTTACCTTCAATCCCCATTTGACTCTAATATCCTTTATTGGACGACAAAGTTAATAAATATTATAAAGCTAGCGTGAAGAAACTAGAAATATACAAAACACCAAGAAAATACAAGAATATCTGGCACCACGGTATGGAGATCAAGTTATAAGATAGACTCAGAGATTTAGATTGGAAAGTGTTGCATGGTCAAATTAGCAAATCGTATGTATATTTAGAAGTTTATAGTCGCTGCATTTCTCACGTTTCAGCTAGGAAGATCCCCATATTAAATTATACGGTAGTAATGAAGAACTAACGTAATTTAGGTAGTACGTACATTCTAAAATATTTAATTAATCACGTGTTAATATTATATATGTGTTTTATTTTTCTGTTGACTTTGCTTTTTTGCATTTTATGTGCCGCATTCTTCTAATTCCTGGATCCACTTTACACACTACACACTATCAGTCTATCACACAATTAAATATGTACTCGATTTCTTTAACAAGTATCTTGTTTAAAAAAATTATGTTAACTTACAAATATAAGTTATTGTAATTTCAAATAATGATACAATCAATATGATATATATTTGCTATTTCACATGATATTAGAGTTTTAAGTAATATCCATCACTAAAAATTTGCTATTCACTGATCATTGGTTACGCACTAATGATCCGGAGGGATCACAGTTTATTTATTTTTGCTTTATTGTTTTTGCTTAGTATTTTTCTCTTCTAACGTATAAATCTTATCATACAAACTCTACCTAATCGTGTAAGTAACATCTTCTTCTCACCGGACATCATCGTCGTCAACGACAAGAGTTAACCATCAAATTGTCGGTCAATCCTAAAGACAAGCAAGCCGTAACTTAAGAAAATAACAAACGTCACAAAAAAGGAAACCATCAAGCAATATAAAACTTTGTCGTCAAATACAACTCTATATCTGTGTAAACCAACAAGAAGGAAGAGAAGAAGAAAAGAAGAAAGAGAAGCAGATTTAACATTCATGCTAGTTTGTTCGTTCAAAAGTCTCTTGTTTAAATTACGGGAGAGTATTAGACAATTAAATATGCATAACGTTTATATTTATCTTTATTATGTTTATTTAGTTTTATAATAAGATTAAGTATTTTGTTTATAAAAAATGTATTTGCTTGTAACATAAGTTAGTGTAATATCAATTAATCACATAATTAATAGTATTATATCTTTGCTATTATATATACATACAACTTTCCATTTGTGTTTTCCATGTTGGTATTTTCTTGCTACCCTTCTTATGCTATAAGCGCATGCTGGTATTATTTTTTTGAACTACGAAATTTATTAAGAATCAATCATCCAAACATTAGATCATGTATATGAAAAGTCAACTGTAGGAGCAAAGATATAAACATTCAAATTTATAGATAGATGGTTGCATTCAAATTTATGGACAGATGGTTGCATCTACCACCAATCCAATTATAAGATATAAGTAGGTTGATGCTAAATTAAGATCTATCCATAAACACCATGTTTCAACTGCTCCAATAACTCATGTTGATGTACACAAGACACCTATATAACATCTCAGCTGAAGAGGCTTTGATATAGCTTTTTTTCTTGATATGAACTTATACTTCGAACAAAATTCATTATGTTTAAGAATTTACTCGCACTAGATGACCAAAATTGTTACAAGGCACCATCAAATGCTTAATAGATTATCTTTCAAAAAAAATGCTCAATTATTAATTATATTTGTTGACACACATTATATGAGACAGAATTCTACATGAATACGAACAGGTAAGTGACACACTATTAAGTGTCACTAAAAGTCAAAAGGTGTTAGGTGTCACTCTAGCATTATTCATGTTTATCACCTGCAAACAGAAAACTCTGGGTAGCAGTGGCGGACCTAGGACAAAACATAAGGTGGTTCCTAGCTTATTTAGTCGAGACAACAAATAAATTGGGTCAATAAGTCAAGCGGTCAATGGGTCGGGTCAATAAGTCGGCTTAGATTAAGTCTTATCGGATACTCTATATATATATATATATATATATATATATATATATATATATATATATATATATATATATATATATATATATATATATATAACAAAAAAGAAATTTGTGGCGATGTATTAAGTGTTTTAATAAACCAAACTTTTCCTTAAACCAACTAACATTATGTGTGTATAATTAAAAATAATGTGTTATCATTATGATAAAATTGGGAAAATGTAAAAAGAAGAGAATAAAAAAAAACAAAAATAAATAAATAAAATTCAGTGTTGGTATTTTTAGCTACCGACAACGTATTTGTATTTACCGAATTTTGATAGAAACTTTAAAAATTATATATAACATGTTATAATAAACATAAAAAAGTTGCAAAAACTCAATAAACGAAAAAATAAAAAATAAAAAAATCTTTCGTTATAACAAAAAAATTTTGACTAGCACAAATAATGAAAGTGCATGGCATCCCTATGATGTCAGACAAAGATAAAAGGAAAACACAGAAAGGACTATAGCCTAACTTAAAATTGCTATTTCCAAAACTAAAGCAACTATTAGATCAAAATCACTATACCCAATATTAAAATTATTGCTATATCCAGATAATTGACTTTACAGTTTCGGCGTCTTCTTGGTTAACTGGTTAAGTCCCACATATATGTCCGATTCCGGCCACTCGGCCAGGTTTCTTTTTCTATTTTTTTTTCTTTTCTTCTTTCTTCTATTATGTTCTCAAATTGAGGTGGTTAGGATAATTTTTAAAGTGGGTCCTAGAAAAAACTATATAGTTTCTAATGGTTCTTTTCGTCAAGGTGGTTCCGGCGCGCTTACACAAGGCGTGGGTCCGCCCTGCTGGTAGAGATGCCATTAAAAGCGACACGTTTTAAGATAGCCATTGAGAGATCGAGAAGTATAGCCGATATACCTTATTAACTTGGACGTTTGAATAGATATACATTTGCAATCATGACACTTAATTAGTCATGTGGTATTATTTGCATTCTCACTTTTAGAGGTTTTCAACTCTTCATACCCATGGGTCAACACGGGATCAAGGAGTCGTTTGATATGCTATTTGAAAGTTAAGTTGGTCACAAGAGATTGGGACGAACTTAGAGCATCCTCATGCTTCAAGTCTTTAATGACTTGAAGCATTTAATGCATACTATACTTATAAACTGAAGCTTTTGAAAAAAGAATTAGTGTATGCCAAGTCTTTGTGTAAAGCTTTTCAAAAAACTTTCAAAAAGCTATTGATGCAATGCTAAAAACACTACTAAAAGACTTCTTAGAATAAGAAAAAGCTTTTGTCCATTTGAAACATTGTAGATGCTCTTAGTTCAATATTCCCCATTTAACATGCAAGTGTGATATTCTTAGCACTTTGTTGACAATTTGTGAAACGCTAAGATACACCTAACTCTAGGTTGTCCTTCTAGATGATTTGTAGTTTTTTATTCATCTTTACAATTGTGGAAACAATCGATCCCCACGCTGGTATACATCGTTCATATTCTACTTTTAGATGATGTACCATAGTACGTGATCGATGATTTTTTTTTCTAGAAAAGCATTTAGAGTGTAACACAAACCGGACAAATTATAGTGAAATTTTCACACATTGAAAATTGTGTCACAAAATTGTCACAAAATTCAACGCTTTTAAAGTATATTACAAAAGGGGCAGTTTATACAGACCTCCTATAAGGGGTTTTCGATCATTGCACGCATCGGAAAGTTGTACGGTATGTATCTCGGTTTGTACATTGACCAAAACTTCTTATTGTCACATCATAAGGGGGTTCTTATAACATATCCCATTACAAAAATAGACCCAGCGAGCAATGAAAACTCTGAAAAACCAAAAAAGAACGCACACAAATGGACGTGCGCAATACCCTGCGTGCATCCACCTTTTGTTCGACAAGTATCCCATTTCGTCGTTGAGGTTAAACGTCAAGCTGACACATGGCACTGTGCACACAAGCTTGCCTGCGCGCTCCAACTCTGCACGCTCACCCTGACATCCTTTCGATTTTGGTTTCATCAGATGGTTCCACGTGTATATTAGCGCGCAAAACACCCACCATCGATCTTTAAAAAAAACCAAGAACAACAAAAAAATTCAAGTCGTTCTTTTAGATTTAAACACTTACCCGAGACCATCAAAATCAATAGACCAAAACCATTACCTAGAAAATAAATAGGGTTGCTTTTGTTGGCCCGTTTTTCTGGATCTTTAATCAACGATATACCAAATAACAATAAGCGATTTGAATCAAGAAAGTTTTCTTATTATTTCACCATCATGTACAAAATCATCATCATGTCTCTTACATTAGAATTGAGTATATATACTAAATGAAGCGGTACATATGAACCATTGTGTTTGGTTCGGGGTATAAGCGATTATAAAATAAGCTATTGTAACCGTTTTCTATAATCGCTTCTTTTGAATTTTGTATGGTTGACTTTTGTTGACTTTTTTGACCGGGTCATAATGGGTGTTGACTTGGTCATTGGGTTGGGTCGATTGGGATTAACCCAATATTCTCCCCCTTAATCACAATCGCTGCGACGTAGGTCTTTAAGTCTTCTTGATTCATCTTTTGGTTAAATCCACCATCTGAGCTTGTAATTTCTTGTAGTGCTTGTGATCATCCTTATATCCAGGTAGATCAATTTTCCTTCGATTATTTCCACCTTTTTCTTCTGTGATCTTCATTATGTCCATGTTGATCTGGTTATTTCCACCTTTTTCTTCTGTGATCTTCATTATGTCCATGTTGATCTGGTTATTTCCACCTTTGTGATCTTCCTTAAGTCCAGGTTGATCATGTTCTTCTGGTTATTTCCACCTTTGTTGTTGTGATCTTCCTTAAGTCCAGGTTGATCATGTTCTTCTGGTTATTTCCACCTTCATTGTTGTGATCTTCCTTAATTCCGGGCTGATCATATTTTCTTGGTTCTTCTTCAACAGTTGCCATAAGCAATGTTGGTTCTAAATCTTCTTCAATGAGATTAGATTCTTCTTCTTTCTTTGATGGACATTTGTTTGCAAAATGCCCATACTCCTTGCATTTAAAACACATCACCTTACTCTTATCATGAGTAAATTTATTTGAGTTGCTGTTTGATTTTTCCTTGAAATTATTTTCTTGGCCTCGCAACAAATCATGTCCACACTTTTCACAATGTCTTTCGTGAGTAATGTTATTCTTGTGATGTGTAAACAATAACTTATATTGATCGTTATTGTCCTTATTTTTCTTAAACTTTATTCTTTCCTCGTACGTCTTGAGTCTCCCAATTGCTTCTTCCATCGTCATTTCACTTATGTCGGAGTATTGCTCTATTGATGCAACTATTTGTAGGTACCTATCGGGTAATGCATTTAATAGTTTCCGTACTAAGGTTTCATCTTCTATGGTGTGTCCTAGACTAGTGGCTTTGTTTACGAGTGTTGTTAGTTTTGTAGCAAAGGTGTCAATTTTCTCATCTTCCTTAATTTGTAACATCTCAAAATCAGATTTGAGTGTTTGTAGTCTTGCTTGTTGAACTCTGTCTTCGCCAACGTGTCTAGTTTTCAAAGCATTCCAAATGTCCTTCGCGGTTTTGTGCTTTGTTATTTGAAGTAATTGTTCCTCGGGTAAGGCTTGATAAAGGAAAGCAATAGTGGTTTTCTCTTTTGTCTTATTGGGTTGAGTCGACTCAGTCGGCTCTATTGTTTCCCATAAATTATTTGCTTCGAGAATGATTTTCATGCGAATTGCCCATAATGAGTAATTCGCGGGCTTTAGAATTGGGCATTGAAATTGAGGTGTACTATTTGTAAAATTAGTACTAGGTTCCTTGTTTCCACTTCCTTTCGTCATATTTTAAATATAAAAAAATATCTCCAAAAAATCTAACACGAGGTGTGTTGAAAAATGTTTTATTTTTTCTTATAGGCTATAAAACTTTATAGGACTGGTTTTTAAATCCAAAACTATCCTCGGAGATTATATATTTAAAAATAAATAACCTAAGGTTAATTCCTCCTTAAATGTTATTCTTAATTATAAGAAGCAGCGTAGTCACTGGGTTATTATATTCTAAAAATTTGATGAAGTACTAAATTTGTAATTTAAAAGTAACTTATCAAACAAAAATAATATATATCTAAAATGAAGAGTATATACTATATAAAAAATAAAAGAGTGGTGTTGTAAATTTTTAGAACCTGAATGGGTTGATGGTCTAACCCGATGCCTTAATAAATAAATAAAATCCTTTTGTAGCCCACTTAAAAACAAGCGCCTCCTCTTAATATGTTATTTATCTTTTGGTAGATGAATTGAGATGCTCTTTTTATTCCTTATATCTCTCTTTATTTTGAGATACAGAAAAAAAAGAGAACGTTTCCTTTTGAGACTTTATATATTTGTCTCTTCCTATTCTGGGAATGAACCGTTCTTCTTCTCCAAATCTTTATTGGTCAAAGCCTGTGATAAGGCTTGAGTGGCCTTCTTCTCTTCTCCGGTATGTGGTGATCTTCGCGAACACTAATTCCCTTCAATCAAAACTTTAGGGTTTCGGTGAATTTGGGGGTTTTCAATCCGTGAGAGGTATGAATGATTGGAGACTTTAATTAAGTCAATTTGTGGCTTAATTAACGTTCTGGGCTTGATTCTTGATTCGGAACAGGTGTGTTTGTTCCTTTTGAATCTTTAATTCTGCCCTAATTGATGACTTCGTTTAGTTTTTGTTTGAATTAATTTGTAAACGATTTAATTCGTTTTTAATTCTGATCCTACTGGATTGGGTAAAAAGAAAAATGGTTTCGAAATAAAAAAAAATTTCCGAGTATATTCTGATGCCGGGTTTGAGAGTAATCACTATTGAGATTGTTCCCCTGTTGCGACAGAAGTGAGAAACACAAAAATGACGTCTTGGATTTGTGTTTGAATCGATTTGCAGAAATTGTTTTCGAAACTGATATCTTGATTTGATTCTGAAACTAAACGAATGGATTGGTATATGATGATTTTGGCTCTGATACCAATTGTTGGCCCGTTTTTCTGGATCTTTAATCAACGATATACCAAATAACAATAAACGATTTGAATCAAGAAAGTTTTCTTATTATTTCAGTCATCATGTACAAAATCTGTCATCATGTCTCTTACATTAGAATTCGAAGTATATATACTAAATGAAACGGTACATATGAACCATTGTGTCGGTCCAGGGTATAGAGCAGTTATTTTATAACTGCTGTGTAACCGTTTTCTATAACTGCTTCTTTTGACTTTTCGTATGGTTGACTTTTGTTGACTTTTGTTGACCGGGTCATAATGGGTGTTGACTTGGGTCGCTGGGTTGGGTCGATTGGGATTAACCCAATAGCTTTGGTTCGAGCTCATGTTTTGAATCTAAATATGGTTTAAGCCCGTTTAATAGTTAGGGGTTAGGGTTTTGTATTTGTCTTTTCTATTTAATGTCATGTAATCTTCATAGTTAGTTGAATCTGATACTCCGTAATATACTATTTTCAGTATTCCCTTGATTTCTACATGGTATTAGAGCCACGAATCCGTATTTCAGTTTGATCCGTTGTCGTTACCTCTTACTTTCCGTTAGGATAGAGAGAAAGAAAAAATGTTTGTATGTTCGCGAAATTGTCTCTGAAACCCGTAGTTTGGTGTCTGAATTAAGGTATATTAATCATTATATTTACAGCTTTTGATTTGACTTTGGAATTAAAGGAACGGTGGATTTTGTAAATGTTACGTCACCGCAAATATACCCATAACAGTTACAGTATGAACTCTTGCATACTTTTAAAATGAATGTTTGATTCGATTATTTTATTACACATTGGGGGATCATGACCCTACCTGTTGAAGGTAGTTATAATATTGGATGTCTAGAAGTTGAAGGTTTTGGTGGAAGGTTTGTGTATGGGATTCGTTTGATCTTAGTTTATAAGTCTTGGTTTGTTTGGCATATCATGATTGTTTGAATCATTTAAAGATAGAAACTTCATATTATTTTTATTTAGATGATTATGTTAAATTCAGTTTGAGTTTTGGTGGTTAATGGTTTCGTTCATTGTGGTATTGGAATTTGGAATTAATATTGGTATTGATATCGGTATCGGTGTTGAATTGGAAATTGGTTTTGGTTTGGTGATGGTAATGTTATAGTCTTAACTACTCCGACTTTGTCTTGAGTAGCTATGTGTAGCATCTCAGCATCAACAACATGTTTTGGTTCGATTTCACCCTGGTTCTGCATTTGGTCACATGTGGTTCTGCATATGGTTCCGTCTGGGTTTATCTTCATCTTTCTGTCTGGATCTGTCTGTTTGCACCGGTATGCCTAAATCTGCCTATTTTCATCTTCTTGTTCGAAGACACGTGTGGTTTTGCATCTGGTTCCACCTCGTTTTATCTGTATATGTATGTCTGCTACATCTATCTAACTGGATCTGCTCTTCATCTACCTCTGTTCGGATCTCTGTGCAGAATCTTTATGTCTGTTGCATATGTCTGCCTGCCTGCCTGAATCTGCTCTTCTTCTACCTTTGTTCGGACCTCTTTGTTGAATCTGCATCTATCTGTCTGAATACGCCTATTTGAATCTGTATTTGTCTGTCTAAAGCTGCTCTGTCTTCCTGTTCTACTCTTGTTCATCTCCGTACTTGTGTTGCTCTCCTCTGAATCTGCATCTGGGCTTGTTTTGTGTCGACTTTGGTCCGTCTGTTTCAAACTTGACTCATTTCGCAATTGTTGGTACTTTTCAGTTTGGATAGCATCGGATTGAGACTCCGTCTATCATTGAGTTTGAGCTCTAGGACACTCCGAAGCTGCGTGTTTAGTTTCAGTTTTAGTTTATTTTGTGTATGACAAACTCTCAATGTTCACTGCTGCGGCATTGTGAGTTTGAGGGGAGATGTTAGCTAATAAGCCCTATTGGCCCGACCCACTTGTTTAAGCCAATTTAATAGTTAGGGTTTCATATTTGTCTTTTATATTTAATGTCATGTAATCTTTGTAGTTAGTTAAATTTGATAATATACAATTTTCAGTATTCCTTTGATTTCTAAAAATATAACGACAACAAAAAAAACAACTGTCACACCCTCAAATTACCTATTTTGCAGCAGAATGGAATACCTGGGGGATGACTGCCATAGCATCACAGTTACGGTTATATTGAACAACCTAAAGTGTCGTTTTGAAAATACATCGTTTGATTGAGTAAAATAATCAGAGTTTACAAAACATAGGTCCCAAAAGATTTCCAAAGTACCAATATAAGTTTGTTACAATCAAACGATAGTTAAGTGCATAAAATATATGTGAGACGCGTCAGCTCAGCGACTTCATGCAAGCCATGATGAAATGCTAATACCTGAGATAAACATGCTTAAAAGTGTCAACACAAAGGTTGAGTGAGTTCATAGAGTTGGGTTTATCATGAAAAGCCTTTAAAGAACGTTCATGCAGCAAAGGCATTGTAAATCCACTCAGTTCCAAGTTCCGCCCATACGAAACTTGCAGCCTGTGTGTTCACAACCCATTGCATAAAATATAGTGTGTCTAGTAGTCAAGTATACGTTGTCATAATAGTTCACAATATAGCATCACGTATATAATAATGTATGCCAGGCAAAGCCCCTAGAATAAATAATATGCGTCCCGTAACATTGTAAACGAGAGGTTGGCCGACCTCTAATAGCGCTATCCATACTACCTACTGATAGGAGACTAACAATGCAAATGTACGAACAGTACATCATACAACTCCGAACATGGGAGACTTTGCACGCTCCACCAATAAGGCGAGACTTTGGGTCAAGAACGCTCCACCGAAACGGCGAGACTTTTAGGTCATAGTACGTACGGTTCAATAAGTTCAAATAAGTCATAAGTTCGTAATTAAGTTCAAGGGTTTGATTCAAGTTCAAAAGTTCAAGTCAAAAGAGTTCATAAAAGTAGTAATCAATTTAGTATGATTCATGCATTTCACCCCAAAATATAGTAAAAACGGTAAAAAGGGGATTGTGAATACTCACGGTAATCAGTAAAAGTTTAGAGTACTTATGAAAGTAAATGAAAATAGTTGAGCATGTATCTCCCCCAAAAGTAGTTCAAAACATATAAAAGTAGGGGCTATGAAACTCACCTGATACAATGATTATAATGAAAGCAAATGGTATGCTGAAAATAAGGCTCGGACTCTAACCGCAACCTAATATGAATGATATGATCTAGTTTAGTTTATGAGATGATGTTATGCATTGCAAGTTCACATGTAATCTATACCACTTGTACATTTTTGAAAATGAAGTGTATCGTCGAAATATACGTTTGTGTCATTTTGTCAAGTTATAAAATACTTTACACGTATTTATGTTGAAGCAACATCCTATGATAGTCGTTAAGTGATAAGTCAAGAAAATATAGTTTATGAGTAGTTTTCGGAAAAGTTTGAGTGATCGTATATTATTCGTTATAACTTCGTTTGACGAACGGTTGAACATTTTGGAAAATAGGCTAGGTGAACTCACTTTTACTTATAGACATTATTTTCTCAAAAGTACTCTATCGATAAGAAAAACGGCTCCAAACATGGTCCTTCGTAATAACCATTTTGGCTTATTAGAAAATATATGAGTTAATACTTGTGAAAATAAGTACGATAGCCATATTGCAAACGCGTGTAACTTAGTCGATATAGCTCCGTTTTCTACGTTCTATATATCCTCGGATTCGTGTTAGTATGTATTAATATATTTTTGATAAGTCAACTCTTCTATTTTACGTCAAATACTCGTTTTCGACCTTAGAAAAACCCTTGACAGCTTGTATTATTTTAGAAAATTAGTTTTCATCGTTAAACTTAGAATTAGCATAACTTTTTCGTTATAAACCCGTTTTAACCCGTTAAAGCGGCCATGGTTTCGTTTTTAAGTCTATTTTATGAAAATATAAACCAAAATAATCCACCACTTACTGAAATTTCCAGATTTTACAAAACGTGACAGACCTTAATTATTTGTTGTCGAAAATGATTTTTCTAGTTTGTAACTTGTTCTAATCTCTTTCAATCAACACCAAAGCTATTCTAAACTTACCATACACCTTCTTAGGGTGTCATGGGTTCTTGAACTTCATCAAAAACGAGGATTTGCATATAGATACTAGTTATAACCTTTCTATCAATTAAAAGTTAACAAAACTTGTAAAAAGTGGTATAACACATATGAATACTTGCATCTACCTATATGAAAATTGTAATAGATCAAAAATATGAGTATGAAAGTTATGAAAAATAATATGCAAGCTTACTTGGATGATTATGTGAAAAAGATGATGAAAACCTTTGTAAAACTTCAAGATTATGAGCTTAAACTTATGTAGAACACTAATAACTTTATGTAGCACTTGATCTTGAAAAAATTGATGATTTATTGTTCCTTTTGATCTTGGATCGAGCCACAAGAGAGGAAAAAAATGGATGAAATGGCTAGTGAGTTTCTATTTATAGTAAGAAAAGGGTAGTTTGGTAATTTTGGTGCAATGGCATTTTGGTAAATAAAGGAAAAGGGTAAAATGGTAATTTCCATGGATTTGAAAATATCTAGCTAAAATATCTAGATATTTTAGCAAGCAGTCTTAATTAGGAGTATCGGGTACATTGTTCATGTATAAAAGTCGTGCGATATCGTTTATTTAATAAATAATTATACGTTAAGAAAATATGCAAACCCATGCATGAACTAATATTGAAATGATGTTACTGATGATATGTAGACTAACTCTAATCTATATGAAGTGTTCTCAATGATGTTCCATGAATACGCAACTTAATCCTCACGGTTACGCGAATTTGATACTCGTAAACCTAGTTTACAAAAATGATGAATAATAATCGTAAATATAAATTTTTCTCCGGGAATGAATAGTATTTTGTGAATAGTAAAATTTTGAAATAACCTCTCAAAATATCAAATCGACTTCAAAAATGATGAATAGTAAAATGATGAATAGTAACCGATGAATAGTAAATTCCTGAGATGAATAGTAAAAATTTCAAAGTTTGTAAAATGACCTGAAATTGAGAATTGTCACAACAACTTTCACACAAATATTCACTCATTTAAGCTTCTTTAAACTGAAAACCATAACAAGGACCTGATTCATTTTGATGGTCATGATTGTGTTTGTGTTTCGAGGGTTAAAAATACAAAGAAAAGGGTTCGAAATATTAGTTGGTGTTCTTCGAAGATTTACTTATGTTATCCTAGTTAAAACTTAAGAAACAAAGAATAATTTTTGTATTGAAATTAGAGAAAAGATCATTAGACTAGATGAGTTTGTTTTATGTGTAATAAGGAAAAAGGGTGGTTGCTTTTGGTTTGTGTAACTATGAAGTGAGATAGATGATATTAAGGTTGTGATGTTGACTAGTTATGCGTAGACGCTATACTTTTTGGCATCGTCCCTAAGTGATTTAGGATTGTATTTTGATGGATTCAGTGATTTATGATGTAAGGAACAAGGAAACAACTTGACAAAACAGAGTAACCGACAAAAACTTTACTGACTTTGACCAAAACATTATTGAATTTGACCAGAACCTACAGCGACGACATGTCGTCGCTATAGGTCATCGCTAAAAGCTCTTGGTTTTTTTACCATAAAAGCAACCTCACAAACTCTTATCTTCACATCAACCTCACAACCTCTTATCCTCACATCAAACTTCTCAAACTAGTGAAAAATACTAATAAAATAAAATAAATAAAAATGAGAAAAAAATAAATGGGCTACCATCCTACATCTATCCTTATCTTTAAGTTTTAAATTTATGTTTTGTTTCAAGTTATTATCTAGTGTTAGTGAGTCGAGTCTTGGCTTAGCAACCCCGCTTTTTACATGCATGTGACTTGGATTTTTGACTTGCCATCACTAAAAATTCCCCATATCCAAAAAAACCGTTTATTTCCCTACTCGAAGCCTAGCATTATAACCCTTTGTAAAGACCTCTTAGATAGTTATTCATAGGTGCTTACGCCAAAGTAGTGGAGGTTTGATCTATTCTCAAGCCTATTGTAATCTATGTATTATGACAGGTAGTGAGTGTTTATCTTTCATTTCTTTACATGTTATATTTCATATAAACCCGAGAGATAAAAGAATCCAAACACTAATTGTGAGGTGCTAGTATATAATTTCCGTGCTTGTTTTACTATTGTAGCACTTGTACTTGATGTAGACTATTTTAAACCAATGCTACATGACCCTTAACTCATAAATTGATTGGCCAAAAGCACATTTGCTTGAGGACAAGCAAATTCCAGGTGTAGAGATATTTGATAAAGATTTAAAACATACGTTTTTAGGGGGTCATTAAGCCCTAAATTGTTACATTTTATATCCGTTACTGCTTAAAATCGTTCCTTTTCACATTTTAGGTATTTTGGAAGCAAAATGCTGGAATCAATCATATTTGGATGAAAAGGAGCAAAAACATGAAGAAACGACAAAGTCAAGATTTCAAGGCTGTTTTGCAAGCCTAACGGTGTCCCAACTCCAAGGGTGATGCCGTCGCTCACAAGGTTTTCTAAAAAGTCTCAAGCGACGGCTCATGTCATATTTTGGTCTTAACACCTAACAGCGTCACGCCTAAATCCAGAAGGGCGTCGCCCTTACTTTCTTCACCAGACGAACAAGATCCATCCCAGACGACGTCCTCAAGCAAGCTAGACGGTGTCACATTTTCTCACCTGACGTCGTCCCAACGATGACTTGTCCTAAACGAAACCCTAATGACGGCGATCAGACGACGTCACCATCAAAAGGAAACGATGTCGCGAGTGTAAATCTATATATAGACTTCAAATTTTCTGTATTTGGTGTGCCTTATTTTGGAGAAAAAAACCCTAGTTCGTTAAGAGTCCAACTTGGGCAGTATTTTAGGGTTCCAAACCCTTTAGTACATTCAAAGATAAGTTTTTTTTATCCAATCTATCACCATGTTTGATCTATGTTCAATTGTTTGTTTATGTTCTTGCTTATTTACCATGCTTAACTAAATTAATCTAGTATTTGCTTAGATCCAATGAAACCTAGTTGTTGATTGGTTGTCTCTTGTTTTAATTGGTAGACTCTAGAGTAAGGAAAACTGGATTCTTCTTTAATTGTTGCAAGCTTGAACGTCCTAAATAGCAAAAAGCTTAAGAGTGCACTTAGGCCATTGTTGTGTTTATTGCATGAGTTGTAGCTTAAGGATAATAGAGTATTCGGGGGAGATACTTCGGTACTTGGCGATCCCGGATATTTTAGAGGAGAGTTACGATTCATAGAACTAGGGAATTAGGCACCCCTCCTATGACTAACACGGAACACAACGCACCAATTAGAATGAGGATGTGACAATTCAACCGACCAATGAAAGATAACTAGGGAGTAAGAAAATCTAAGTAAACATGCTTTTAATTATCATAAGAAACACACTCTACCAATCCATAGCTTTTCCATTTCATTAGTTTAATTATTTTTTAGTTTAAAATGTTAAGTAGTTTAAATTGGTAGAATTACCAAACCTCCACTCTTCTAACCCCGATATTTTACTTGCTTTTATAAAAAATTATAAAAAGATAAAAAGAATCACCCTCAACCTCACCTTTTCGTCATACATCTCTACTTGCATCTCTATTTCCCTAGAGAACGATCAACCCCCTGAGCTTACCCATACTACACTGCAATGATTAGGTACATTGCCTAGTGGGTTGTAAAGCTTGCTCGTTGAAAAGGAAGTCTTTCGACCCCGAACCACGCATTAGAAACCTTCATCAGCTTTACCATCAAATTTTACTAAGTGATCTATGGAATTGAGAATAGTAACATGACACCCAAAAGGTCTCATAAAACTTAAAGTTGGTGTTCTACCATGTAAAAGTTCATATGGGGTTGATAACGCTCAAACGAGTATGTTTTTAGTAGCGCTATTGTTGGTTTTGTGTATGATAATTGGCTATATTTACTCATAACTGTTGCAAAAGTGCAAAAGAAGCGTATTTGTATGTGAATGTAGCCAGGTATCGCAAAAGGTGAAGAAATGAAGATTTCATGCACATTTGGATAATTCCCGAGGAAGGAAGTCAAGTAAGGAAGCTCTTGGACTCAATGATTAGGAAGCGCAATGATTTCTAAGTGTCTACAACAATTAAAGATCAAGTTTCATCTTGGAAATCAACATCGAAAGCAAAGTGATGTGCTTACCGTGTGCAAGATTTAAAAATTTATTAACACGATTTTATCCGTCTAATACTATAAACACATAAAAGCAAGTATACTCGTTCGCGATAGCAAAGGTGGGTAAGTCGAGATCGTCCCAAGAGATTTTGTGTTTGAAATTGTTTTAAAAGATTAGTAACAAGAAAGCTTGTCAAGGCTTCCTCCAAAAGTGATGTTATAGTGAAATTCAATATAAAGAAATATATATACTTGTGTGTAGTCTATAAGCAATCATAGGTAGTGTTCATGAAGGCTTGATGTAAACTCTTGATGTGATGCACAAATCATAAGAAAATGATTTCCAACCATGGTTTATGTTTGTAAAAATCATTCTAAGAACAAAAACATATAGGTAATCCTTTCGGTCCTTATCCTAATGATTATCCTTTAGAAAATCCATTTGTTTGTAAAATGTTCTTATTAAACTCGTTCCTACGAATCTTTCAACCTTTCGTGATGAAAATGTTTCTAGTCTTGTTTTAATAAGTAAACATGGTGATTGTCAATCACCATATCCCTATACTATTTTGTCACGTAACTTTTTGGAATAAAACATAAGAGATATCCTTTCGGTCCTTTTTCTTAAAACATGTTTTACCGACAAATCAAACAAGACTAGTATTTTTCCAACAAACTCATTTAAACAAGATCATATATACATGCATCACATATGAGAACACTAGTATGATTTCCTACATCCCACACACAAGTATATTCAAAACTACTCCATGATAATAATAACAAAACACAAGAAATAACAAAGTAATTCCAATAACTCAAGAGAATAGAAATCCATAACAAAGTTCATAGAATACTTAAACTTTGCGATTACAAGAACTAGAAATCATAGCTTATAGCAACCACACGCCCAATCACCTAGCTTAACCGTATAACTCGAATAACCAAAACAATGGATGAGAATTGCTCTCCAACCTCACGGACGCTTTCGGTGAATACTAAACTTTTGGGATGAATAAAATGGTTGGTAATAGTTTTGGTGTAAACTATTACACTTTGGGTTGTGTCACCTAGTAAACTAAGTCTAGGTTCAATATATAGCCAAAGAGACTTAACTAACTGGCCAAAAATGTTCCCAACAAGTTAATAACAAGAAATGATCGGACTCTAATGATTATGGGGAGTTAAGGCAACATTAAATTCGTTTTTGTGTAACTTCAGACCATGCAACCGAACCGGTAACGATGCAACAGGATCGGTTGCGTTTTAACCATCGCCCAACCGAATCGGTTGCAGGCTCCAACCGATCGGTTGGGCGCCTCAGCTTTGACTTTTGTTGACTTTCTTGAATTGCGCCTCTTTCTTTGTTCTCGCTGATGATTTCCAATGCGAAACTTGATCTTTCCTTGCTGTAAATACTTAGAAATCATTGCGCTTCCTAATCATTGAGTCCAAAAGCTTCCTTGCCGAGTTCCTTCCTTGGGAATCCTCCAAATGTGCATAAAAACTTCATTTCTTCATCATTTGTGATACCTGGCTACATATACATACACAATACGCATCTTTTGCACTTTTGCAACAATTATAAGTAAATATAGCCGATTATCATGCACAAAACCAACAATAACGCTACTAAAAACATGTTCATTTTATGCATTATCACAAAGAAAAAGGCGCGAATCAAGAAAAGTCAACAAAAGTCAAAGATTGGGTGTACGAGAGACTCCCAGCCGATCGGTTGGAGCCCGTAACCGATTCGGCTGGGCTGATGGACAAAATGCAACCGGATCGGCTGCGTCGCAACTAATCCGGCTGCAAACCCTGGAGTTACACTTTGGACATTTATTGTTGCCTTAACTTCCATTAATCATTAGAGGTCGATCATTTCCAGTTAATAACTTGTTAGGGGATGTTTTTAGCCTGATAGTTAAGGGTTTTTAGCTATAAAATGAACCTAGACTTAGTAGTCTAGTGTGACACAACCAAAAGAGTAATAGTTTACACCAAAGCTATTACCAACCCTTATTATTCATCCCAAAAGTCTTGTTACTGTTGTAAAGCGTCCAGGAAAGTGGTGAGACAAATTCTCATCCATTGTGTGATCATTCGGAGTTGTACAGTTAGGCTAGACGATTGGAGGCGTGTGGTTGCTATCTTCTACGATTTCTAATTCTTGTAATCCAAAGCTTAGGTATTCTATTGAACTTGTCATGAATTTCTATTCTCTTGAATTATTTGAATTACCTTGTTACTACTTGTGTTTTTTTATGGATGTCATGGAGTAATTCTTGAATATACTTGTGTGTAAGGATGTAGAAAATTGTAGGAGTGTTCTTATATGTGATGCATGTAAATGATCTTGTTTAAATGAGTTTGTTGGAAAAACTACTAGTCTTGTTTGATTTGTCGGTAAAACATGTTTAAGAAAAAGGATCGAAAGGATTTCTCTTATGTTTTATTCCAAAAGGTTAAGTGACAAACTAGTATGGGGATATGGTGATTGACACTCACCATGTTTACTTATTGAAACAAGACTAGAAACATTTTCATCACAAAAGGGTCGAAAGATTCGTAGGAACAAGTTTAATGAGAACCTTTTACAAACAAATGGATTTTCTAAAGAATAATCATTAGGATAAGGACCGAAAGGATTACCTACATGTTATTTTTCTTAAAATGATTTTACAAAACATAAACCATGGGTTGGAAATCATTTACTTATGATTTGTGCATCACATCAAGAGTTTACACCAAGCCTTCATGAACACTCTCTGTGATTGCCTATAGACTTCACACAAGTATATGTTTCTTAAATTTGATTTTTACTAAACCGCATATTTGAGGAAGCCTTGACAAGCTTTCTTGTCTCGAATATTTTAAACAAATTAAAACGCAAATCTCTTGGGACGATCTTGACTTACCCACCTTTGCTATCGCGAACGAGTATACTTGCTCGTATGTGTTTATAGTAATTTCCAGATAAATCGTGTTTATAAATTTTAAAACTTGTACACACGGAGCACATCAGGGGTCTTGTTATGAGGCTTAACAACTGACACTCTATTTTGCACATAGCAAACAGTATTAACTACTTCTGCCCAAAAAGTAGTTGTCAACTTAGAATCAGCTAGCATAGTCCTAGCAGCCTCAATTAGTGTCCTATTTCTCCTTTCAGCAACTCCATTTTGTTTAGGAGTTCTAGCTACACTATTTTGTCTCAAAATACCCTTCATCTCACAAAACTTATTCATCTCTATATATTTTAACTCAGTCCTATTATCACATCTAATCACCTTAACCTTGTGATCTACTAGATTTTCTATCCTAATTATAAAGGACTTAAGAATGTCATCCTTAGTAGCTAGAAAAAAAAACCATGTAAACCTACTGAAACCATCTGTGACAACTAGGCAATATGTAAAACCCTAAAATCTCAAACGTGTTAAAAGACCATTTTGCCCTCTATTTAATACTTATGAAATACGTAAACCACGTCAAGCTCATCGAATACGTTTCTAACCTAACTCATAAATGTTTATTACGTGCAAGATAAATCGTTACGCTTACATCTAAAATATGAATCACACGTTTAATATTTTTGCATGGGCCGAAATTCTATTACATACGCAAATGCATGCACATAAATCTTACAGCCCATAGTACCTAAAACTAAAGCCCATTTATCTAGTTTGGAAGGTGATTTTTTCTATTTTAACCCTTGTTGCACGCCCAAAATTATGCCATATCTTCCCAATTATTTCCTTGTCACGTTTTTTTCTAACCTCCCATATTTCTCATTCTAAAGAAACCCTAATTTCTTCTAAAACCAAGTGACGGCAACCCTTTTGCACCTTCATTTTTGCGAATCAACTGCAACAAAGGACGATTATAAGTCGCTCGAGGGAAACATCGTTTGCGAGTCTTGGTTGTGGTGGACATGGTACCGATGTCGTGGGTTTTGGTCATTGCCGTGGGACTCCTTGGTCATTGTTATCTCATCGTGGGTATGCTAAGCCAAGAGAAGCTAGGTCGTGGTTTTTTTTTTAACACGGATTTTCGTTTCTTTCACGTTTTCCATCTTTACTTTGTTTCTTTGCCATATCATTTGCCACATCTTTCTTTTTATGCAAGTTATACGGATTCCTACATACTCATAATATATTAAACGTTTGTCACATGAAAATATATTAAGCATGACACATACAATATTGAATAAAGGAAGACCAAGTAACCTACTTTTAATCCATTTGATTTTTGAATCATGAGACTTGCCATGTGCGTAAAAGGCATTTACATGATAGCACTAATTCATAAGGAATCATGACCTTGTTATAGTGTATGTCGAATATAATATGGATATTTAACTCTTGACGTAAATCTGATTTTTGATCCCATATTCACGGTATTTACATGGTTTAATGACGAGCTAAACAAGTCTTAAAATGTACGTAGACCTATCTTGTAAGATTGAATCGATAACATGATGGTTTAAGGGTCTCGTTGGATTGATCTTGGGGCGTATGAAACTTATCTTGGGGAAGGTTATGTATCGACTAAAAATGGTAAACACAAGGAAGTCTTATAATCTTGTGAATTTGGACTTGTTGATTTAAAACGTAAATGATTTTCGTAAAATAAAATTGGGGCTTGAATTACATATATGATTTATTAATGTAATGAGGTTGTGAGCATTGAAACTTGAAGGTTTGATTTATTTATATGATAACAAAAGGGGCTAAAAGAGTAAAATGAGTAAACTTAATATAATTACATTAAGGACCCTGCAATTTGTAATAATGATGATTTAAACCCTAAACTTTTGTAACTTGTCGTACATGATTCTTAAACTATAATAATACTCATTTTCAGTATTCGGCTTTAATTAATGACTAAAGTTACTAAATATGAAAACTTGATAATTATGGAAAGTTTCTAAATATGGAAACACCTAAAATAGAAAGTTTCCTAAAATAGAAAGATTACTAAAAGTGGAAACACGCTAAAATGGAAAGCCGTCTTAAACAGTGATCCGATTCTTATAGAACGTTATTTAATTCATATAGGTTCCAAGCGTGGTGATCTCTTTTCTTGATTTACGTTCATTGTGATTTGCTCGAATAAGTGCATGATATTCGACCTTACCTCTTAAGGTTTCTCATGATTCGTGTTCATCCTTTGATTCTAGCTTTGGACTGTTATGCTTTTACTCTGAGCCTTCTTATTAGGGCTTCCCTATAACCTTGCTATGTTCCCTTGGATTGAATCTTCTATGTGAACTGTTTAATGCGAACCACTGATATGAACCTTCTGATTTTGAACCTATAATATGCACCTTTGATTATGAACCTATGACATGAACCTTTGATATGAAACTTTGATATGAAACTTCGATATGAACTTTGATATGAAATCTGATATGAACTTTGATATGAACCTTTATGATATGAATATGCTTTGACCCTTCAGTTGATACCCGAGCCAAAATTTGTTTCCTAGTCAGGAAGGTAACCTGACCGTGTCATTGATGCACCAATGGCATGACTCCAGTGTGCACGAGTGATGTTGTACACCGTCCCCATTTTGATTTGATTATGAGCTCACTATATGTATATGATTTGGCCATTATTTGTTTTGGGGGGCGTATGGATGCATCCTAGATTTGATTTGATTTGAATTTGATATGATATGATTTGTTTTGGTGATGCGGTGCGTGTGTGCAATACACCCTCACATTTTGGGAGCTAGCTACTCCAATCGTTCTTGAGGTCTCCCTCATATTGGTTTGGTATTCCGAGGTCACCCTCCGAATACAATGGTTACTATTGGTTACTTGGTACGCTATTGCCACTATTGATATGGTTTGTTTTGTTGGCTCGGGATAGATTCGATAACCCTTACACTTTTGATATACCTATATTGTACTCGGATTCCCACCGCACCATATTACGAATTGACCGTCCTTACCCAATACCCTTATATGACTCACTCTACTACCAAGATATATGTGTTCCATTGCTTTGATCTCATTACACTCTCATTCCGTTACTTCAAACTAAGGTTCCATTCACGTCTCGGGTTATTATATGTTATTGGATTTGATTATGATATTCATGTTTATATGACTACTGATTACTCTGTATGATATGGATGTATGCGATATAAGATTACCTGTTGTCATCTGATGATATGCTATCTTACTGTTATGTAATCCTTTGATGTGTCTGGTAACCGTGCTAGTGTGTAATCGATGGTTTTGTCTATTTATCATGTATACTTCGTTCAGCCAATTTTGTGGACTATGATTTCCTGATAGTATCCTTATCTGCTTGTTGTTGACCTGCCATGTTTGCATTTCTGTTTATGCTACGTTTTGATCGGTTAAGTGGTTCAACTTGAAGTCTAGCTTGTTAACTGGTTTAATTGCCCTACTATGTATTTAATTCATTTAATCATAGTGTTCATACTGTACCCCTACTTGTTACGTGTGGCTGCCATATTTTGACTACCGTAATGATACTGATTTATGTCTTCAAATTAAGAGTTTGACCTGTGTGAATTGCCATGCTCACTGATTTATTTATTGCTTCCGCTTTCCTGTAGACATCTGTTTGGCTTATATGTCTCCCGAATTCCTGAAATGATTGTATAACACATATGTTGTATAGATGTGACGCCGCTATGTTTGCTTATGTTTCACTTTGTGTGTCGGTTTGTATGTGATTGTTTATATGTCACCGATGCTTTGCTTTGCTCATTGCTCCTTGTTATCTGCTCGCTTTGGATATCTCGATAATTGTGTTCTGCAGATTCTCTTTGACTCATTATTCTTATTCACGCGACTTTGTTATCCGTTTTCCTTTGTTTCATTTCGCATTTCGATTTTATTAGCTTTCGCTTTGTTATATCTGCTCACTTGGGCTTTTAAGCTCACCGCATTTCTTTTCTGCGGCGGTTTTAGGTTTGAAGATGGGCTTTGATTGGGCTGAGAGTTGGATTATCTGAGTGAACTAACCCTAGTTACCTTACTATTTGGACTTGTTTTGGCGGGCTTTTGTTTTGAGATTTCATTTTATTTTGACATTTGGATGTTGTAATTTCCCTTGTAAATCTTTGGTTATTATGACTTGGTACATTATTATATAAAGACTTCCGCTTGGAAATTTTACTTGTATGTTCTGATATGACACCAGACTGTGACACTTCTACCCTTGTCGGGTTGGGGTGTTACAATTATGGTATCGAGCAGTTTCGTCTTGTTGACCTTAGGATTGACTGTGAGGACCGGGTAGACATTAGGCTTCCGTCATTACGATCTCTTCGATTCCTTTTGATTGTCATTCGATTTGACTTGATATTCTTTATCTTATTTGAATTTGACCTCCTTCTTTTCGCATTTGATTTTGTTTATTTTGTCTTCGCACATTCGTTTTCGATCGTTAGATGGAGACTACCGTGAGTCAAAGAAGATGGTCTTGACCACGCATTGCTTTAATCCACAGTGGAAAGGTTCGTGAAGCGAAGCCACACCCGAACGCCATCTTCTTTGGAGGCATCGGGATCTTCTTTGGAGGAAGTCGGACGGACCAACCAAAGGCGCAAGAGACGGAGACAAGATTCAACCGGTGGTGAGAAGGTTCATCTACTTCACATGATTTGGGCGCGATTTGTGTTACTCCGATTTGTTGTCATGCATTTGTGGCGGTTTGATATTTTGCTATGTGATTTTGATCGGCATTGCTCTTCCTTGAATTTTTCAGAACTCGGTTTAAATCGTGAAGCGTCATCTTTTGGCATTTTGGTAATATCTCAGCTTTTCCTTTGAATCTTCCGTAATGAGTCATGAGGAACCGTTTCACATAAGTTGGTGGTTTTCTCCTTTGTGGTATGGTAAGTTGTTTGATGTGTTATATGTCAGTATGTACGCGATTCAGTCCTTTCCGGTATGTTACTTGGTATCTCAGATATGATATGTTTGGTCGTGATATTGGTTATGTGATTTGTCATGACCCGGATGAATATGATGACGATAAGGGCTTGTTATGTGATGCAAGTATTATGACGCCTAATCAACGTGATAATACCGAGATCATATAATTTGAACTTATTGAAATCATACGACGTGTTGGGAAATGCACTGGGTCGAGACGTGAATGGAATAAGGCTTATATCCGTTATTTGACACTCCTCATATTCGTTTGGAATTTTGTACCTCTTTGTGAGACTCTCACCGATATCTCGTTACGTGTAAGATTTGTGCGCTTTGAAACCGATACGATTATGACCCGTATGAAACTATGGATTGCTACGCCCGCTTTAAGCCTGTGCGCCTCTCAGTGTACCTCTGCGACTTCAATTTTCGAGACTAAAATTTTCTTTTTAGAGAGGAAGAGTTGTAAAACCCTAAAATCTCAAACGTGTTAAAAGACCATTTGCCCTCTATTTAATACTTATGAAATCGTAAACCACGTCAAGCTCATCGAATCGTTTCTAACCTAACTCATAAATGTTTATTACGTGCAAGATAAATCGTTACGCTTACATCTAAAATATGAATCACACGTTTAATATTTTGCATGGGCGAAATTCTATTACATACGCAAATGCATGCATAAATCTTATGACCCATAGTACCTAAAACTAAAGCCCATTTATCTAGTTTGAAGGTGATTTTTTCTATTTTAACCCTTGTTGCACGCCCAAAATTATGCCATATCTTCCCAATTATTTCCTTGTCACGCTTTTTTTCTAACCTCCCATATTTCTCATTCTAAAGAAAACCCTAATTTCTTCTAAAACCAAGTGACGGCAACCCCTTTTGCACCTTCATTTTTGCGAATCCAACCCGCAACAAAGGACGATTATAAGTCGCTCGAGGGAAACATCGTTTATGAGTCTTGGTTGTGGTGGACATGGTATCGATGTCGTGGGTTTTGGTCATTGCCGTGGGACTCCTTGGTCATTGTTATGTCATTGCATCGTGGGTATGCTAAGCCAAGAGAGAAGCTAGGTCGTGGGTTTTTTTTAACGGTAGGGTACTCGTTTCTTTCACGCTTTCCATCTTTACTTTGTTTCTTTGCCATATCATTTGCCACATCTTTCTTTTTATGCAAGTTATACATTCCTACATACTCATAATATATTAAACGTTTGTCACATGAAAAATATATTAAGCATGACACATACAATATTGAATAAAGGAAGACCAAGTAACCTACTTTTAATCCATTTGATTTTTGAATCTGTGAGACTTGCCATGTGCACGTAAAAGGCATTTACATGATAGCACTAATTCATAAGGAATCATGACCTTGTTATAGTGTATGTCGAATATAATATGGATATTTAACTCTTGACGTAAATCTGATTTTTGATCCCATATTCACGGTATTTACATGGTTTAATGACGAGCTAAACAAGTCTTAAAATGTACGTAGACCTATCTTGTAAGATTGAATCGATAACATGATGGTTTAAGGGTCTCGTTGGATTGATCTTGGGGCGTATGAAACTTATCTTGGGGAAGGTTATGTATCGACTAAAAATGGTAAACACAAGGAAGTCTTATAATCTTGTGAATTTGGACTTGTTGATTTAAAACGTAAATGATTTTCGTAAAATAAAATTGGGGCTTGAATTACATATATGATTTATTAATGTAATGAGGTTGTGAGCATTGAAACTTGAAGGTTTGATTTATTTATATGATAACAAAAGGGCTAAAAGAGTAAAATGAGTAAACTTAATATAATTACATTAAGGACCCCGCAATTTGTAATAATGATGATTTAAACCCTAAACTTTTGTAACTTGTCGTACATGATTCTTAAACTATAATAATACTCATTTTCGTTATTCGGCTTTAATTAATGACTAAAGTTACTAAATATGAAAACTTGATAATTATGGAAAGTTTCTAAATATGGAAACCTGCCTAAAATAGAAAGTTTCCTAAAATAGAAAGATTACTAAAAGTGGAAACCTGCTAAAAATGGAAAGCCGTCTTAAACGAGTGATCTGATTCTTATAGAACGTTATTTAATTCATATAGGTTCCGGGCGACGTGACTGATCTCTTTTCTTGATTTACGTTCATTGTGATTTGCTCCGAATAAGGTACAGATATTCTGACCTTACCTCTTAAGGTTTCTCATGATTCGTGTTCATCCTTTGATTCTAGCTTTGGACTGTTATGCTTTTACTCTGAGCCTTCTTATTAGGGCTTCCCTATAACCTTGCTATGTTCCCTTGGATTGAATCTTCTATGTGAACTGTTTAATGCGAACCACTGATATGAACCTTCTGATTTTGAACCTATAATATGCACCTTTGATTATGAACCTATGACATGAACCTTTGATATGAAACTTTGATATGAAACTTCGATATGAACTTTGATATGAAATCTGATATGAACTTTGATATGAACCTTTATGATATGAATATGCTTTGACCCTTCAGTTGATACCCGAGCCAAAATTTGTTTCCTAGTCAGGAAGGTAACCTGACCGTGTCATTGATGCACCAATGGCATGACTCCAGCAGCACGAGTGATGTTGTACACCGTCCCCATTTTGATTTGATTATGAGCTCACTATATGTATATGATTTGGCCATTATTTGTTTTGGGGCGATGGATGCATCCTAGATTTGATTTGATTTGAATTTGATATGATATGATTTGTTTTGGTGATGCGGTGCGTGTGCAATACACCCTCACATTTTGGGAGCTAGCTACTCCACCGTTCTGAGGTCTCCTCATATTGGTTTGGTATTCCGAGGTCACCCCTCCGAATACAATGGTTACTATTGGTTACTTGGCTGCTATTGCCACTATTGATATGGTTTGTTTTGTTGGCTCGGGATAGATTCTGATAACCCTTACACTTTTGATATACCTATATTGTACTTCTGGATTCCCCACTGCACCATATTCTGAATTGACTGTCCTTACCCAATACCCTTATATGACTCACTCTACTACCAAGATATATGTGTTCCATTGCTTTGATCTGTTACACTCTCATTCCGTTACTTCAAACTAAGGTTCCATTCACGTACCGGGTTATTATATGTTATTGGATTTGATTATGATATTCATGTTTATATGACTACGATTACTGTATGATATGGATGTATGCGATATAAGATTACTGTTGTCATCTGATGATATGCTATCTTACTGTTATGTAATCCTTTGATGTGTCTGGTAACCGTGCTAGTGTGTAATCGATGGTTTTGTCTGTTTATCATGTATACTTCGTTCAGCCAATTTTGTGGACTATGATTTCCTGATAGTATCCTTATCTGCTTGTTGTTGACCTGCCATGTTTGCATTTCTGTTTATGCTACGTTTTGATCGGTTAAGTGGTTCAACTTGAAGTCTAGCTTGTTAACTGGTTTAATTGCCCTACTATGTATTTAATTCATTTAATCATAGTGTTCATACTGTACCCCTACTTGTTACGTGTGGCTGCCATATTTTGACTACCGTAATGATACTGATTTATGTCTTCAAATTAAGAGTTTGACCTGTGTGAATTGCCATGCTCACTGATTTATTTATTGCTTCCGCTTTCCTGTAGACATCTGTTTGGCTTATATGTCTCCCGAATTCCTGAAATGATTGTATAACACATATGTTGTATAGATGTGACGCCCGCTATGTTTGCTTATGTTTCAGTCTTTGTGTGTCTGGTTTGTATGTGATTGTTTATATGTCACCGATGCTTTGCTTTGCTCATTGCTCCTTGTTATCTGTTCGTTTTGGATATCTGTATAATTGTGTTCTGAGGATTCTCTTTGACTCATTATTCTTATTCACTGCGACTTTGTTATCCGCTTTCCTTTGTTTCATTTCGCATTTGATTTTATTAGCTTCGTTTTGTTATATCTGCTCCTTTGGGCTTTTTAAGCTCACCAAGCATTTCTTTTCTGCGGCGTTTTAGGTTTGAAGATGGGCTTTGATTGGGCTAAGAGTTGGATTATCCGAGTGAACTAACCCTAGTTACCTTACTATTTGGACTTGTTTTATGGCTTTTGTTTTGAGATTTCATTTTATTTTGACATTTGGATGTTGTAATTTCCTTGTAAATCTTTGGTTATTATGACTTGGTACATTATTATATAAAGACTTCCGCTTGGAAATTTTACTTGTATGTTCGATATGACACGGTGTGACACTTCTACCCTTGTCGGGTTGGGGTGTTACAATTATGGTATCAGAGCCAGGTTTCGTCTTGTTGACCTTAGGATTGACCTGTGAGGACTGGGTAGACATTAGGCTTCCGTCTGTTCTGATCTCTTTCGATTCCTTTTGATTGTCATTCAGATTTGACTTCGATATTCTTTATCTTCGCTGAATTTGACCTCCTTCTTTTCGCATTTGATTTTGTTTATTTTGTCTTCGCACATTCGTTTTTCGATCGTTAGATGGAGACTACCGTGGAGTCAAAGAAGATGGTGCGACCGCATTGTTTGCAATGATCCCCGAGTGGAAAGGTTCGTGAAGCGAAGCCACACCCGACCGCCATCTTCTTGGAGGCATCGTGGATCTTCTTGGAGGAAGTCGGACGGACCAACCAAAGGCGCAAGAGACGGAGACAAGATTCAACCGGTGGTGAGAAGGTTCATCTACTTCACATGATTTGGGCGCGATTTGTGTTACTCCGATTTGTTGTCATGCATTTGTGGCGGTTTGATATTTTGCTATGTGATTTTGATCGGCATTGCTCTTCCTTGAATTTTTCAGAACTCGGTTTAAATCGTGAAGCGTCATCTTTTGGAATTTTGGTAATATCTCAGCTTTTCCTTTGAATCTTCCGTAATGAGTCATGAGGAACCGTTTTACGCAAGTTGGTGGTTTTCTCTCCTTTGTGGTATGGTAAGTTGTTTGATGTGTTATATGCTGTATGTACGCGATTCTGGTCTGCTCTGGTATGTTACTTGGTATCTGTATATGATATGTTTGGTCGTGATATTGGTTATGTGATTTGTCATGACCCGGGACAGAATATGATGACGATAAGGGCTTGTTATGTGATGCAAGTATTATGACGCCTAATCAACGTGATAATACCGAGATCATATAATTTGAACTTATTGAAATCATACGACGGTTGGGAAATGCAGGGTCGATGCGTGAATGGAATAAGGCTTATATCCGTTATTTGACACTCCTCATATTCGTTTGGAATTTTGTACCTCTTTGTGAGACTCTCACCGATATCTCATTACGTGTAAGATTTGTACGCTTTGAAACCGATACGATTATGACCAGTATGAAACTATGGATTGCTACGTGCGCTTTAAGCCGCAGACGTCTCTGTATTACCTCTGCGACTTCAATTTTCGAGGACTAAAATTTTCTTTTAGAGGAAGAGTTGTAAAACCCTAAAATCTCAAACGTGTTAAAAGACCATTTTGCCTCTATTTAATACTTATGAAATCGTAAACCACGTCAAGCTCATCGAATACGTTTCTAACCTAACTCATAAATGTTTATTACGTGCAAGATAAATCGTTACGCTTACATCTAAAATATGAATCACACGTTTAATATTTTTGCATGGGCCGAAATTCTATTACATACGCAAATGCATGCACATAAATCTTACAGCCCATAGTACCTAAAACTAAAGCCCATTTATCTAGTTTGGAAGGTGATTTTTTTTCTATTTTTAACCCCTTGTTGCACGCCCCAAAATTATGCCATATCTTCCCAATTATTTCCTTGTCACGTTTTTTTTTCTAACCTCCCATATTTCTCATTCTAAAGAAAACCCTAATTTCTTCTAAAACCAAGTGACGGCAACCCCTTTTTGCACCTTCATTTTTGCGAATCCAACCTGCAACAAAGGACGATTATAAGCTGCTCGAGGGGAAACATCGTTTGCGAGTCTTGGTTGTGGTGGACATGGTACTGATGTCGTGGGTTTTGGCTGTTGCCGTGGGACTCCTTGGTCATTGTTATGCTGCTGTCGTGGGTATGCTAAGCCAAGAGAGAAGCTAGGTCGTGGGTTTTTTTTTAACAGCCGGGGTACTCGTTTCTTTCACGTTTTCCATCTTTACTTTGTTTCTTTGCCATATCATTTGCCACATCTTTCTTTTTATGCAAGTTATACGGATTCCTACATACTCATAATATATTAAACGTTTGTCACATGAAAAATATATTAAGCATGACACATACAATATTGAATAAAGGAAGACCAAGTAACCTACTTTTAATCCATTTGATTTTTGAATCTGTGAGACTTGCCATGTGCACGTAAAAGGCATTTACATGATAGCACTAATTCATAAGGAATCATGACCTTGTTATAGTGTATGTCGAATATAATATGGATATTTAACTCTTGACGTAAATCTGATTTTTGATCCCATATTCACGGTATTTACATGGTTTAATGACGAGCTAAACAAGTCTTAAAATGTACGTAGACCTATCTTGTAAGATTGAATCGATAACATGATGGTTTAAGGGTCTCGTTGGATTGATCTTGGGGCGTATGAAACTTATCTTGGGGAAGGTTATGTATCGACTAAAAATGGTAAACACAAGGAAGTCTTATAATCTTGTGAATTTGGACTTGTTGATTTAAAACGTAAATGATTTTCGTAAAATAAAATTGGGGCTTGAATTACATATATGATTTATTAATGTAATGAGGTTGTGAGCATTGAAACTTGAAGGTTTGATTTATTTATATGATAACAAAAGGGGCTAAAAGAGTAAAATGAGTAAACTTAATATAATTACATTAAGGACCCTGCAATTTGTAATAATGATGATTTAAACCCTAAACTTTTGTAACTTGTCGTACATGATTCTTAAACTATAATAATACTCATTTTCAGTATTCGGCTTTAATTAATGACTAAAGTTACTAAATATGAAAACTTGATAATTATGGAAAGTTTCTAAATATGGAAACCTGCCTAAAATAGAAAGTTTCCTAAAATAGAAAGATTACTAAAAGTGGAAACCTGCTAAAATTGAAAAGCCGTCTTAAACGAGTGATCTGATTCTTATAGAACGTTATTTAATTCATATAGGTTCCGGGCGACGTGACTGATCTCTTTTCTTGATTTACGTTCATTGTGATTTGCTCCGAATAAGGTACAGATATTCTGACCTTACCTCTTAAGGTTTCTCATGATTCGTGTTCATCCTTTGATTCTAGCTTTGACCTGTTATGCTTTTACTCGAGCCTTCTTATTAGGGCTTCCTATAACCTTGCTATGTTCCTTGGATTGAATCTTCTA